>JAUMHG010000055.1:5644817-5658130 GCA_032359395.1 Enteromius anoplus | reverse complement strand
ATATAATTAGAAAAATATGTGCAACTCATGTAAATGCATTTTAATATTTCCAATATATACTGTATGTGTGTGTATTTAAATATACATATTAAATATAGGCAGAACACAAATTCATACTATGCAAACAAAAACTTTATTTTGGATGCGATTAATCATGATGAATCGTTTGACGGCACAATTATAGAAACAATTATTCAAAATATTTGGTAGAATATGAATGTACTGCATACAGTAAAAAAATGGTTTTTACTTCCAAAATATCAGTCAATGCAAAAACTAAAACAAAACAAAAAAAAATAATAATTGTGAGTACATGGTTAGACATAGTCAGCAGTTTCAAACACTGGGTTGCACCATGTTTTACTCTGTATGACAGACTGGAGGAATGAAAAGCTCCAAATGTTGAGCTTCATAAATTCTGCTTGCTGACATTAAAACATTTTAAATTAAAACATTAAAACGATTATACTTTTTTACCAATAGATGGCAGCAGAGTGCATTATGCGCATATTCTCTCTTTCTATATCTGCAGTTCTTGTTTTTTTTTTGTTTTTTTAAATAACTAATTCAATAAATAAACAATCACAGCAACAGAAATTAAACAGATGCTTGTGACTCATAAACAAATTATGGTTTATTACACATAGTTTATAGAAAGTTGTAATTCTAGCACATGGGACTCATTCTTTTTAGACGCCAAAGGCTTAAATCATGTAGACCAAATGGATGAAAATGGATGGCTTAATGACGTTATTGTAAGAATGTTATAATGAAGGTGTACACGCAAATGAAGCTAATTATTAGCAAACTGGCAATATTAAACAAAAGTAAAACAATTGAGGCGGAGGCTGTAATTTCTGCTAGATGAGATGCCTAAATGGCTTTCTAGTAATTGGCTCTCAAGCCCAAGATAATCCTATTTGAAAATACCCTCGAGGTATTTTTGTCTTTGTGAGATGCCTGTGCAAGTACTGATTTATGAAAGGTGTCTGGTGCATTGTGGGCCTAATGGGTGAGGCCACCAGCTCCGACAGGACTGCGGTGGTTTTCCGGATGTAGCACAATGGGTTTTGATGCTGGTATATTTTAATAGCTAGAGAGACATGTCAATATGCCAGCGTTTAGGCCTTCACCTATCATTGTGTTGTTCCATGCAACTCGTAAAATTGCTCGAGAACCAAAAATGGATATTTTAAGAAAAGAAGTCAAAAATATGTGCATAGAAAAGAAGTACACTTTAGCATAATTTTAAAAAGAGTGATTATTTTGGAAGTAAAACTCTTTGAAAAGATATAATTTTGCATGATCTGACACTTATATATATAATAAATGTATTATAGATTACATTTATTTTAAATGCAGTTAGCTGATCTGAGTGTTTTTAGACCCACTCAAGTGGGACTTAAGTACATCTTTAAATGTAATTTCATTCCCACTTTATTTGAATATCCAATTCTTCCAGTTAACGAAGACGTTTGCCTCTGTAAACTTTGCTGCTTATTAATAGTTAGCAAGGTGGCTGTTAAGTATTTTAGGGATGTAGAATATATTCATGCTGAATATTTGCTTTATAATTACTAATAATCAGCCAGTATGTTAATAATCGGCATGCCAGTAAGCAACTAGTTAATAGTGAGAATTGGTCTCTATACTGAAGTCTAACCATCATTTCAGAATTGTGTTGCCTTCAAAATATAGTTATAGTTAACTGCCGAATTTAATGACAAGCATTTGTGTATGTACTTTATATATTTCAAATATATTAAATTGCTATCATTGTCTAATACAAAAAATAACCAAGTAGTCAACACTTCAAATTAAGTACTTATTTAAAGCATGACAAATGATTATTAAATCAGTCATTTCAAATTTATGTTTGACAATTATTACAATGTCTTTTTTACAAGAATACTAAAACCTAAAAATGTTTATTTTGCTCTCCCTTTGCTTTTCTAAATCTGTATGAATATCTTTCAGCTGTTGAACGCAAAATATAGCAGCCACTGACTTCCATAGGATGCAAAAATCCCTTTAAGTGTGTCAAGAAAGCTTACATGAAAGATATGCATGCTTAAGTAGCCTTTTTATTTCATTCATATTGTATTTCTTGCAAGCACGGTTTTTAAACGTACTTCTTTCAAACTGCACTTCTTTTTCATGCTAAAGGGAAGAGTTGAAGATACCTGGCAGTTTCTTCAGGATTTACCTGTGGAATTTTAATCCGGCTAATGTATTACAGTCGGGGGTTTGGACTGCAGCACAGACACGCTCTCCAGGGCAGAAAGGTTTCTTATCTAGAGGAAGAGTGATTGCTAGAGTAATTCAGACGGTAATCATGCTTGAGTAATCCACACGGGATGAAACGTCGAACCGGGACACCTTTTAGTTCTTTTGTTGCGTGCTTAAGTTTTGCAAAATGGTTAGGTGTTTTTTTTTTGCTTTCGTCATGGAAACATTAGTAATGATCCCTATTGAGGAGGGACAGGAGGGAGAGCGAAACTGCTGGTAATTGTGAGGGAAGAGCTCTGAGCTCGTATCCTCCCAGGGTGTGAGACGCCGTGTGGTCTGTCCATTTACACCTGCCTCGGGCATTGGTGCGTGGGGCTGCTCAAACCATTTCTATTGTATCCATTTTCTAAGATCGGTCTGATAGGCCCACTGCGACTAATTATGTAATGGCAGATTAGCACCTGCTAACACCGTCGTTTGTTTTTTTAGATAAAATGTTTTGGAAGAGCTGAGGACAAAAAGAATTTGGGCTGTAAGCAAACTAAGGCTCCAGGTGTCATTTATGCCGTCTGCTGTACGGTTTGAGAATCAACGTCCATTTACAATGATCTGTGGTATTTGTGTCACTTGTGTATTTGAGAGAATAGCTAGGGTTAAAGTGAATTCTGTCATCATTTACTCACCCTCGTGGCATTTCAGAGCAGTATGACTCGCTTTCCTCTGTGGAACGCGAGTTTTGTTCGATCGTAACTAAATAATATACTTTGAAAGAATGTGCTTAAGTGCATGCTGGATGTAAATGTTTTCAGGATGTTTATCTGCACACTACACATTTTATTTGACATACAGTTACTAGAACTTAAAAGAGCCACTTAAGTAGGATTTAATACATCTTTATATTTATATTTTCACGATTACTGCTATTGTCTTTGAAAACTGGTTAAAATGTATTTCAGAATGCACTGACAATAGTTTATGGTAAGCTTTGCAATGTATCTGATGAAAGTTGTGTATCATGCATCTTTAACGATGAAGTTGTATACATTTTAAAAACATTTCCCTTATCACTTTGCTTCCTTTCAGTTCTGCCAGTCCTGTCCTATCATATCACATGAATGCTCGTAATAAATAGTACGGCAAATAAAAACGTAGATACGTATATTAGACCTATTAGGATTAGACCTATTTAAATGCATTTTCATGAAAGGTGAAAATGGCAAAAGTAAATCTTATTTTGCGTGTGTATAGACCAACACAGTCTCACAACCGATTTTTACGTACGACCTCGCGTACGATTTTGCATGAATTGTCTAAAACCCCGTCACAGGTAGGTTTAGGGGCGGGGTTAGGTTTAGGTCATTCGTACAAATTCATGCGAATTGGCGACTCGTAAAACAACTACGATTTTTGCTGAATTGTTATGGCAAAAATCGTATGAATTCGTAGTGAGGTCTTACGAATTAGTCACCACGTAAAATATGTACACATTGCCGTGAGATCGGGTTAAGTAGGCCTACTTTAAGTGTGATTTTATATCAAACAACACACCTGTGTACGTCCTTAAAAAAAACAAAAACAGAATAATTTCAAATGGACTTTAAAGTAAAACTTTTAATTTGACGTTATTACAAAATGCACTTTTTAAAAGTGCACGTAATTGTATGTTAAGAAACCAAAATCGTCCTAAGTAGCCTTTTATTTCGTTAATTTGAAACTCTCTCTCAGTTTATTTCAAAGTAAGATCGGAAGTACATCACTCAGTACAGTTAAGCATACTTCTTTTTACCTTTTAGTGTAAATATATAATCATTGCTGTTCTAAATGAAAATACTTATATATATCGTTTCATTTATTTTCACAAAAGAAATGTGATTAGCGTACACCAGCTAATTTTAGTAAGATCCTGTTGAGTAGAGCTGGAGTGTTTTTCTCATTTCCAAAGTCAAATTTTATTGATGAACTTTCACAATAACAGGCAGATTTCAAACGTTCATTAAATATACTTATCATTTGCCAAGTCGTGCAAACAGGTCATGAAACAAGTATTATTGAGACGAGAGAGGCTCCATCTGTCTTTGATCAATTTGTCTTGTTAATAAGTCTGGAGAGGGAGCCAGGCAGACTTTAATTTCTTTAATCCTCATTTGGAACATAGTATAAAAAGACATGACATTTCTTCAGTCTTTCTGTCTGTCTGTTTTTATTTTCAATACTAATTATTATGACAAAGGCAACCTGTTCAGGCTTCAATTACGTTTATCCAATTTTCAGTTTTAATTTCGTCTTAGTGCCCCACGACGTGATTTCACTGTACCGTGGACTGAAAAAAATGATCAAAACCTAATTAAACCACCGACCTCTAACAATATGTGCAGTTATCCAATTGAGGAGCTGTTCTTTAAAATGCCATACTTTTCTGACTGTCTTATGCAAGTATTAATAATAAGCTTTCATTATTTCAAAAGCGGTCCGCCTTTGTGGTACGAGTTTTATAATATTCTGTGGTGGTTCATACTCAGATTATGTTTTATTTAGATGTTATTTATGTTTCAGTGGATGTGAATGAACAGCACTTGTGTTTGTAAATCTCAACGCCATTTTTCAAAAAGAAATAAAACTCAAATCAAGGCGTAATCGCCTGTCAGTTAGTCTTAAGAGACTAATACAGATTATCACAATGCCTTTGAGTATCCAAATGTTTCTTTCTTTGTCTCTGAAAGCATTACATTCACTTCAAGGTAATTGAGGCGTCCCGGCTCTTTTGCATGGTGTCGCGCTTGAATAAAGGCCACATGCTTCAACACTCTTTGAGTCATTGTTTGGGTGCAGTGCTTGATTTAAGTGGTTTAAAATGGAGCCCATTCCACTAGGTTTTCCTGCTGCTGGTGCTAAATAAATGGCTTGCATGATTTCCAATAGGCCACATACAGGCCTACTTTACTCACCCTGATTTAAAATGCCAAAACCAGCATCTCTCTTTGTAGGTAAATCTATGTTTGTAGGTGGATTGCAGGTCATGTACTGTGTATTGTAAATGTGTTTTCTTTTCAGTTCATATGTGTTTTGGGAGGTAAACATAAGGGAGCAGGGGATGTTTACCCTGCAGTGGGATATTGATTTGTAGTAATGCTCCACTGCTTTTACTTTGTGTGACAATTCATTTTTAAAGGATGCCTCACCCAAATCCTGTTTCAAATGCGGATCCGTCATGCCAGAAAGCTGTAATTATATGTCGTTGTCACACTATTGTTTAATTTTGCTGCATTGAATGTACGTCTTTTTACACTAAACGTCATATTTGCATCTATCCAAACTGGTTTTACTTGAAAAAAACTCCATCTGGCAGTAGAATAGAATAAGTATCCAATAAAAGTTTTTGTCCTGTACGTGTATGCATTAATGTCAGCCTATAAAAGAGCGTGTATTTTAAAGTAAAACAGGTTTTAGATATGCAATTGAGTTTGTGTGATGTCTATGTTTTCCCCTCGTTTCCTATGCTGCATGTGACGGAGAGTATGACCGAGAAGGAGAACATGTTTGTTGTTGTTGTTGTTACTCAAATGTATTATAATGATTTCTTTAAGTATAAGATACATGTAATAGTAATAATAAAAATAATATGCGTGTTTTAACATACTCACACAAGTGAATACTTTCCTTTAGGCAAAGAGAATGCATTCGTTTATGTGTTTGTTTGTTATATATTTTCACTACAAATACATATGTTGTTAATATAATTATTGTAAGAACAGGATAATATTTGAAAAGTTCATTTGCGAAACCAAACCGGTTTAAAAATAACTACAAAATACAGCTAACTAACACTATAAAGGACATTAAAAATATGATAACATAATAAAAAACATTTTGAAAATGAAAACAATTGGAGTTATCGGTTTCTGCAAACCAACTCTTCGTATATAGAAACCACAAATTTTCATTTTTGACGATATTTTTATTAGTTTTGGTCATTTTGTCCCAAAATAAATGTTTTTGTTTCTAAAGTTCATATGCTGCATGTGTATTTTATCCAGTACAACTGTACTGTATATTGTTTTCAGCGAAGGATAATGTTTATGTATGTGTCTGTGTTTATTGTTATTATTATATTATTTTTTAAAAACGTTTATTTTACAGATTTGATTTGTTTTGCCCTGATAGAAACAATATCTAATTTTCTGTAATGCAATGCCAAATACCTCTGCGATTTATTTTTTTTTTATAAATACTGGATGGGTAAGTTCTTGTTTGTTTGTTGTCTTGGGTGAGGTGCGATGGGAGATATAAGGTTGCAATAACTGTAAACCTGAGCAAGCTCCCCTGTTGCTTCTCTCCGGAGGGATGCCTCTCATACACTTACGTAATCTTGGCAGCATTCCCTCGGAAGTACGAGGCACGGCACCAAGAATTCCACCCCCCCGTTACAGGATAGTAAGAGCCACTTGATGGAAGCCCCTCCAAGACTGTAGGTCAAACAGATCAGTGACAGGCCAACAAGAACATCTATATCTCTGGCTCCCGCGCACTCATTTCTGTTGTTTAACGTTGCCATGGATGTGAGGCTGCGTTCGTTGCTATGTCACAAGATCACTGTGTTTTCAACCAGACCGGTGTAGTGAGTGCTATTTCCTTTCAAAGCATGGCTTATTCATAAAAACAAATAATCATTTATTTTAAGTTTAATGAGACAAAGCAGGCTACACCAGAAAAAGCTTGTTTTATAACAACTGCACTCTTACATACATTTTATTACAGTCATAGACTCCCTTTTTTTAGAACACCACACAAATCTATTTACTCAATGGCTTTTTAGTTAATTCTTTTTTTTTTTTTTTAAGTCCTAATTATCAGAGCTTTTCTTCTTTTTCCGTACCTATTTTTCTTTCCATCTGAAACTACTCGCCGCTAGGTTTCGTCTCGTCATCTTACAACAACCTTTGACCCTTGACCTCTGACCTTAAGTGAATGGAATTCACAACAAAGATTAAAATTCCTCAAGGAGGTACATCCGCTCGTGAGGAACATGCTCCTCTCCTCATTAAAATACTAAGTGTCCGAGATATTTTTTTTTCTTTTTATCACAGACAATACAGAGTCCGTTATGTACATCCTCTCTCCCGTACCGATGATGAAAACAGTTTGGCTTCCCATGAGCGCAGTGGAAGTGTTTAGGTCCTCTTTTGTACTTCTCTCTCTAATCATGCAGTGGACAAAAGCTTTTAAACAGTTGGTCGGTTCAGCGACAAAGTCTCGACATGTTATCGCATGAGTCCTGGTCCATTGTGAGGCTCCTTTCCTCGTGAAGCTTATTCCTATTCTGTCCTTTCAGAAACCATAACAAGTTCGAATCAGGGGTTGGCTAGACAAGAGCTTGAAATTCGGGTTGTGTTTTTTCGTTTTTTTTTTGGAGTGCTAGATGTTAGGGCTTCATACTGGCCGGTCCACAGCATACTGGCAGGGGCTTAGGTTGGACACAGGGTTCTGCACGGCCGGGTAAGCGAAGTTGGCGTGCTGTTTGGCTTTGAGCCGGAGGCTGGCCAGACTGGAGTTGCAGGTGTCTCTGTACATGTACGGACTGGCCGTGGTGGCATAAGGGCAGGCCGCTGCCGACACGGCCGCAGAATTGAGGGTGGGGCTGTTCAGGTTGTTCAGGTTCCCCAGGTTATTGAGGCCTGATCCCGGCACCCCTGCCACCGCCGAGGGCACCATGGAGGAGGCCATGTTCATGGAAGGGATGGAGCTGGGCGGGGAGAACATTGGCTGGGACGACAGCGGGCTTACATTCATGGAGTTAAAGAAAGGAAAGCTCTTGGCTGACAGCGGGCTGCTGGCCAGGCTCTTGGTGGCCCAGTTGTTATAGGAATAGCCCGAGTACATGTCGTCATAGGGCTGCATGAGTCCGTTGAACTGGGCGCCGAAGCCGCTCTTGCACAGCTCGGCTTGCTGGTTCCTTTCTCGCTTCCTCCATTTGGCACGCCGGTTTTTAAACCACACCTGTCGGGAAGGACAATGAGGAAAGAGTTATAAAAAACAGGGCTTGCTAAGGGATGCACTTTGCAAAACAATACATTTAAATTAAAGCGTTCTTCTAATATCAAGTATAAAAGACAGGACTTTAATATTCCGATTCAAACAAGAAAAGTTCCGCCAGGCACAAATTAAGTGCTTCATTTATTAAACTAATTTATTCACTTATTATGAGTTTCCCCAGTGAGAAATGTCATTAAAGAGCTTCCCTCACATTTAGTCAATTTTATATCCTATTTTTAGGGGGATTAAAGTTTTAATGCCAAAATTTAAATGAATATATTTCATTTAGCTCTCTGAGACATGATAAAGCTGTTTTCTTGTCGATCTTTTCCCTTTGACCGGGTTCACAGACTGTAATTAGTAAAGAGACACAAGCTGGGGAGGAAAATAAGAAATTAAGAACATCTTTTAATTATTAGGTTTTAGCAGTGTAAATACCATGTTTTATGTAAATGGTTTGCAATGGTTTGAAAAGAAAATCTATTAAATGACAGCGGCACAAGAAAAATGCCTTCCTCATGCCTTTATAACTAACTCATGACATTTTTTTTTATATTAGGAACTTCTAACGACAGATGATGAAGACATAAACAATCGTGGATATTATGATAAATGTCAGATAATGATTGAATATCGCCGCACTCGGCCTTGTAATTGTACTTGTGATTTAGACGGTTTTCTGGGAATGTTTAATGACATCTTTTATCCAGTGTACTGTAAATGATACCAGTTTATATTGGGAGAGAGGGAATACCCTCCTCTTTGAATGTTCCACTGACACTTCGGCAATGGTGTTTAAAGCCTACCAAAATAACTCAATGACAAATATAGTTCAGTGGTCGGTGTGTTCATTCTTTATATTTTTGGCATACAGGTATTTCATGGAATAATAAACGGCTAGAATTTTCTTTTTTGAAATATATGGCTCCAAGAGGCTACACGAAGAAACAATTTTATATAAATGAAAAAATTGTATTATTCTTCGCACTAAAAAATGGTTCTGAAAAAAGATTTATCTATAACCTTCATCTGCCATCTCCAACTTTCTGCTGACTTTCAATATCGATAATGATACAAGGTATGTAAAAACCAGCATCGATTAGAGAAGACCCCTTCGCAGTCATGTGTGGTCCATTGTGAGAGTTTTTAAAGTATCCAGGGTCAAGCTGGCTTCAGGTCAAGCCCGTGATTTAGGGTTTGTGAGTTTATTAGAAGCACATGCTCTATCAATTGCGTAAATCAAAATGACAGCAGAAGCATGCGGAATATGTGGCGTAAGGTTCCAGCTGGGATTACTGAAATACATGCACCGTTCAGGAGGCCACTGATAGACATTAGGAAAGGGGTATCTCTACCTCTGTTGTTCTTTCAAAATAACAACCAAGACTGTGTGCTATGTGACCTTTCCTCTGGCCAGCATGAATTTGATCCATTAGATGCGCGCCAGGCAAGGAGGTAGCGATTGTATTGTCATCCATCAGAATGGGAGCCCACCTGCTCTCTTTGTGTGCTTCACCCATCAAACTTCTGCTTTTTGTCAGAACAGAAGGTCACAAAACCTTTCTAGGCGTTTCTAAGTGAACATCACAAATCTCAATATATAGCAGTATTCTGGAAACAAGAAAATAAAAATGGCCACAGCCAATACCAAAGCCCATGTCTTGTGTTTAAGTGTTCCTGACAATCCTGGAATAGCCCGGGCCTGTAATTTATGTCCTGTGGTTCAAGAGGACGCCCTTTCATTATACACAGTATCCAAATGCACCGTAGTGACAGCAGAGTGAACATAACTTCTTATCTTTGTCAATCAGCGTGTCAACTCTGAGCCGTTTTGATCGTAACCTCAGCAGATTTTGCTGAAACGCAATGTACCTGCAGTGGTTTAGCTTGGCAGGGATACGTACCCGTACTCTTGCTTCTGTGAGGTTGGTCCACACAGCGATCTCTTCTCGCGTGCTCATGTCAGGATAGCGGTTTCTCTGAAAGGTGGCTTCAAGTTCCTGGAGCTGCTGGCTGGTAAAGTGTGTCCTTTGCCGCCGCTGTTTTTTCTTTAAAGAGCCGTCCTCTGGGTTCGACTCATCTGTGTGGTTCTGATGGGACTTCTCTGTGTCTGAAAGGATCAAAGGAAAAACAATGCATTAATTAAACGGATACACTCTTAACTGGCATCTATGGTTCCTTTAAGAACCTTTAACATTGCACAAAAGGCTCTATAGTGGAAAACTTTTCTTTTAGATTATAAAATGTTCTTCAAACTAAGAAAGAAAATAATGTTCAATGAAATTGCAAAAAAAAAAAAAAAAAAGTGAATAAATAACATTAAAATTCTGGAATCTAAGTGTGTATATATACACATGAGTCCCGCTATAAGCACAAAATAAAATAAGCTGTAGATAAATGTGATAAACACTCAGTTTCTGTTTGGCTTGAAAACAGCATAAAGATAAACTGCAGTGTTTTTTGTATGCGTGATGAAAATTGTCCCACTGTGGTGTAGAGTTCTGCAAATTGCAAATTCAAGACCCCACAGAAAGGGCCAAATTAGCCGGCCACATAATCCTGGGATCAGCCATTAGTGACAGGGCAGGTTTGGGGCTGTTTGGCAAGAGCTTAACTCTCTAGGAGCAGTTCGAACTAATCAGCAGGCTTTCCAGGACTCCGCAGGGCCTCTAGGAAAACCAACAAGACATCATGCTGCCATCTGTCAGTGGACAGATAACTCTTACAACATCATCTATTTAGAAGAAGGTGCAAAAAATAAAATAAAATAAAATATTACATCTTAAAAGCCACAAGATCAATATATTTGAAGTTAAACAGAAAAAGAGTTTAATCAAATTCATGTATTGTAACTTGACAACTGGATGAAAGAAGAAATTGATGAGAAATCAGCGAAATGATGGGTTTCTGTTGCATAAGTTGTGTATAAATTAACGAGATGAACACACAACCTTCACTGGCTACAGACACGCTATATTTCTCCAGTCCCTTTGTTGTATTAAATGACAACGTTTTGACTTCATTGATTTGTTGTTCAGGTGCAGTTCGTTTTGTGTTCGATCGGAACATTATTTTGCAAATAAAAAATAGATAAGCTGTTGATGTGCGTGTTCGCTTCATGCAAAAACCCCGTTCTATTAAATCAATTTTACAAAAATTACCTATATTAATTATATATTTTTTTAACCCCTATAATGTTTTAATTATTGATTGGGCCAATGTTTAAAAATAAGAATATACAAAAGTTGGCTAATAATAGTCGTAATAACTTTTATTTCACAGGCTAATTATTAAATGCAGTGTAATGATGGCTATAATAAGATTTAACATGTTGCAAATGTGGAAAGGCTTCTGAAAGAGTAAACGGTCTATATAAACCCATAATAAAATAGGCTGTAAATAAAAGGTGAAACCGCATGATTATTTAACAGCTTAATATAGGCACTTATAGTTTTTAAGTGACGTTCGCAGTTTCTGTGCTCTTCATTATCTTGCGCGCAACCGCTCTTTATGAGATTAAATGTTAAAGTTACAAAGCCAAAAGGATGTATTTAGGTCAACCTATCAGGCCTGTAGCTATTTTCTAGTGATGTAAACTGCGATCAGACTTAAAACTTTGTTTTCAGTGGACCTCCGCTATATAAAAAAGCACAAACACTAAAATCGTTTTGCTCATTAACAGTTATTATTTTGCACAAACCTGCGCGTTGAAACTATCAAACTGTAACGCGTTAGTTTATGCACAGCATGCATGTAAGCCTATTAACCGTAATTTAAGTCGATAAATAAACGTTTTTCCTAGTTTGTTTAGGATTACATAATCATCTGCCATGCAGTGTCTCAGTGAAGTGCATATCTTCTTCAAACCTTCGCTCTTTTCACAGGTGTTTAGGTTTATTCGCGTAGGCCTACTGACTGAATCATTTGGATAACAAATTTGAGGCACAGGAATGAATAATTTATGCACCGTTCCTTCAGCACGTGACTGGCTAGCCGGGATCTTCTCCTTCGAATGGCGACTGTCATCAGTACGCAGCGCGCACAGAAAGACTGTCCAACATCTGGAAAAGCTAGGCCTAGATTCAAATGACCCAAGATTATTCAAAACCACAACCAAAGATGCGGTGCTGTTATTACTAGCCCAGTTCAACTTGAACGCGAATTAACTAGGAAAAGAACACAGTGTGCTTTAAAATATCCAACAGAATGAGCTCATAATGGCCTTCAGAGGGACCAGTCATGCGTTTAGGTCGAATAGCTGCATGTGGAGATATCTAAAGGGTTATTTACAAAATAGCAAATTGTGTGCATCTTAGGATAGACACACTCTTAAAAAAATATTGGTCCCACAAAGACACTTTACCATCCATGGAACATTTTCACAAAATTATTATTAAAAGTTAAAAAAAATATCCATTAAGCTTAGGCTTAATGGTCTCTTATACCTGAATGCGTTTTGTGGGTTAATTAAACATGGACACTGACCACTGTTGTCTTGGCCTTTGCATCCCGGATCGTGCTGAGGAGTCCCGGAGTCTGACAGAGACAGTGCCGGGCTTCGAGCCTCACTGTCCGCTAGAAGGTTAAAATCCATCACCTCGACCGCCAGGCTCTGTGAACGACAGCACAACGACATATTTACATTAATGATGATACTCCAGCTCAGGTTGGGAAGCTCATACACATGAGACTGCATTGTTTGCTCAGGTTCACTGTGACCTAGCTAATCTTATTACGACCACTAGGCCTAAATAAAAGACACACAATAGGCTACTTTAATCTACATATTTTGGGGTTTTGCATGCTTTTGTTCATCAGAATTATTTTAATGTAGACTACATTTAATATTTCACGATTGATCAATGTCTTTTAGCCTATAATAATAATAAAAAAGGAAAAACAAAACTAGGCCTGCACGGTTAAAAAACGCACTGATAAATTCATTACAGTGTTTCCACAAACATGGATTTAATATATAATATATTTGCCTAATAATTTGGCTTATTTATTTTTACTGGTCATTTTTGGTATTTTTTTCCTGTGCAATATATATA
>JAUMHG010000055.1:5628901-5644055 GCA_032359395.1 Enteromius anoplus | reverse complement strand
TTTTTTTACTGGTCATTTTTTGTATTTTTTCCTGTGCAAAAGAGATAAACAGACAAATTAAAACTTTCATAAATACACCCCGTCTAGAATAAACCAGAACAGCTAGATAGCAACAATAAACCGAATGCGCAATAAGAATTGTTTGCATGTTTTATCGTATCAAATGAGATGTAGTAATGAAGGTCAGCGCATTGCTTTGTGTTGCAAATCTCCAAAATGTCAGGTAGGGTTCATCCGTTTACAACTGTCTGAAGACGTTTTGGAGCAGCCGACGTTCAAAATTACGCGAACCAAACCGCTTTAACAGCCTAGTAATAAAGCCTAAAATAACAGCTTGTTCATTTATGCTACAACCTAGAGATTTGAAACATAATCACTCAAAGTTACTGCGTCTTGGAATCTGTGATGTGACTGAATGAAGAGTGAAAGCAGATCAGAAATCAGCAAACTGCACCACACTCGTGCGCCACAGAACTCAACACCAACACGTGCATTTCCTATTTTGTATTCGCTTTTTATACCTCTATTAAAGGATTTATAAATTGTTATGGCGTAAATGTTTGACTGATATTTTATTAAATAAATAAATATTTAAATATTAGTTTTATATTGTTTTTTCTTCATGCCTTGGACTTCAAAAATTCTCTTGAGGAAATTATTTTGTTTCTTTGTTTCAAATTAAACTTCGTTAAACTCTCTCTCACACACACACACACACATCATCCACGCTTTGCTCCCATTTTCCCACAACTATCATTAACTATAACACTGACATTTTCTTATAGGCTACTGTCTATTAATTAATCAAAAGAGACGCGTAATCCGTGTATATCTGCGTTTCTGAGTAGCGCGTAAAACGCTCGTAAATAAAAGAACGGATGGGTCAGGTCCGCTTGCTTTCACAGAAATCAAATGATAATAAATACACACATTCAATTAGAATCGAGAGAATAAAAACAATAGTTAAAAACTAATTTAAAATGATAATCCACTCTCTGCGCATGACACATGATAGGCCTGAATTTTCAAAGGCTATCCCTTCATGTGGGCCTTTAATTTGATAAGAACAATAAAATAGCTTACTCTTATTTATTCACATATAAGCTATTATTGTGATTCTGCAGTAAGTTTGAAACTGACGTATTTGTATTATTTTTTTATTTGGCCTATTTAAAATGGAATCCTCCATTTATTAAGAAAGCAGATTTCAGAAACGAACAAGTGTCATATAGTGATCAGGAACTTGACCAGTTTTCTACACTTTCTACACCTAAAACTAGTGTTTACTATAGTGCCAAATCACAATTCCAAGGATGTTTTGTTACTAGTTGATAAACAGTGAAGCTGTTTTATGGTGGACAATAGGACACACAATGTTTAGTATATGTTGTTATAAAATTATAAAACCTAGAAAATGCAACAATTTAAACTTGTGAAAGGTGTTCCCTGCACATCAGACTGTTGAGTGATGTGGTGAAAACACTTAGCCCTAGATACTCAATATAACCAATACTTAAAAGAAGACATTTGGATAACAAATATGTGCTTTACCAAAGCAGGGTGTCCTGTTAAATTATAATGATTTGTTTCAGTGCACAGGACGGCATGCCATTTGATTTCACAGATTTTACTGATTTACATGAAGTGGCCAACTAAACTAATTAATTCATTATTAATAATTAATATTCATCACTAAATTTGTTTTTGTTCCTACATTCAACAAACTGTATTCTAGCATACACTTTCTTGCTATGCACCTTATTATCAACCAATACATATTACTAATACTACTAATATATATATATATATATAGAGAGAGAGAGAGAGAGAGAGAGAGAGAGCATTTTCTTTTAAACAATTGATGTAACTTGCCTTGTAAGTGCAGCTGGCCTGTGGGGAGGCTACCATGAGAATGCCGAATTACAATCAGAACTATAGATATACTTCAACACATACCCAGAGTGACTTTGATTAATGGTTATCTGTCAGGCAGGGTGCTCAGATGCTGTATCTTTTGGCCAGAGCTATAGGTGACGTAAGCTGGTTATTTCATCCTAAGCAAGGTGTCAATGCACAAACCCCCCCACCCCTGCCAGGACTTGTGACATTATTACATTTCAAACTCTATCAAGGGTCCTCCAACGATTGTGGGCCAACAAGGCCTGTGATCAAAGACTGCATGCAAATGCCACAGATGCACTGATAGATTTCTTAAATTTAAAAAATGGAGAGACCAAAGGGGACAGTGACCGGTTTTTCTGACCTTGTGTTTCTGACTTATGTAGCTAACCAATTGTCCATGAATATTTAAAGTTTTTTTTTTTAATTGTTAAAAGGCTGATATGGCCTATAATAATAATAATAATAATAATAATTCAATATTTATAATATTTGAGATATGCTGTTTATTATAAATTTTTTTATTGTAATCTTTTTTTTCTCTACATTTTCTGCAAAATAAAGTTTGGCTCAAACTTTGTCTCTCTTCAAAGCCATTTGGAGAAAGGTAACCTAATTTATGCTGCTTTTGAGATATTCTTCGGCTGCAATGCAAGTTAGTGAGGGGCAATTTATATACACGACACCGATCTCATTAAAAAATATATATCTAATAAGAGAAGAGATAATGGAGGTAAAATCCTCTCGTTTTTCAGAAGATTGCTGGGTCCATCTGTTGGTTCGACAGAGGCAGACAGCATACATTTCCACGGGCTGCTGCATTATCTCAGGAATTATTCATAAACGCGTTTAGAATTAATTCCTTGGATTAAGAGTTGATTAAGATGTGTGTCACTTTGCTGTCTGAGAACTTATTAAGGGCCCACTCGAGCCGGCGGCAGATGGAATTTCTACCCAGTGTTTGTAGATGTTAATTTCTCCCCTCCTAACACCCATTTGCATTTGGCTGTGTATGTCAAAGCGCGGCTTTTCCTGCACGCACTGCTCAGAGTATCCGTGTACGAGGAGATGCTCATCTATAGAAGATCGCTCGGGTGTTTCCATTACGCGCAGTACGCGCGCGCTATTCACTTTCGACTCGCAGATACTAATGCTTTTTGGTAGGCCTGCTGAAAAAAACATCACACCCACAACAATTATTGAGATTTTTTGTGTGTGCACAAAATAAAAAAAAAGTAGGTATATGTTTTTGAGTCATTTTAGATATATGACTGCAGCTGAAGTAAAAGCATGCGCGTAGGCCTGCTGTGTTTGTGTAATAAAGGCAACATGAGACATGACTAAACACCAGAGCGTCACGCACTGTTCTCACTTTTTTTAATTTAAAAAATGTAATAGGTATCTAATAGATATTTAGCTTTAAGATATAGACATCTAAATATAAATATTTAGCTTTTATGATTGAATTTATTTGGCTATTTCAACGATATTTATCGTTAAACCCTAAAATACATTCAACAAGCATTCATCATAAACAAATAATCGAGATTTAGATACTGAAATAAAAACAACAACTAAGACGAGTTAAAAAAAAAAAAAAAAGCATAACCGGATGCATTTTTGATCTCGGGTTTTTGATACTCTGGCAAAAATGTTTCGGTCAATCTTGTTTGACTATTTGGCAGCATGTAAATTTGTATAAACAGGTGCGTTTGCCTGAGTATTTCTCTCACATTTTCTGACGAACAGAATACCCCCAATAATTGCATGAAACTGAAACTAAATCGTTGCATGCCATTGTTTCTTTATTGCAATTTTGTACCCGTTTCAAAAATAGGCTATTATTTATAAAAAATAGGCCACATTTTTTTTAAATTCGTTTGTATACAAAATAACTGCGCGCGGGTGGGAGTTTTTCTCTCTGGTCTGTTACGGCTTCGGAGCACCTGCCACCCATCAGTTTGGGAATATTGCATACATATTTTCACAGACAAGCCGCGGTAGGCTATACAGCAATAGAGAGAGAAATTCGGAGAAGTTTTATTTTACTGTTGTTGTTTTTGTAATTCAATAGTTGACTGTATGACAGTTGTGTTTATATTAAAACGATAGGTAGCCTAACAAAAGTTTTACCAACCACCGACAGAACAAAATTCACTAAAGGCACAAATCGACTTCTACAAAAAACATATAAGCTTTTAGTTTAACATTAGGCTAATATAATTTTTTTTGTAATTTGTAAATGTCAAATTGTAAGACTTAAACAGGGTTTAAGTCAAAATGATACTGAACTAATGCAGAAATCAAGTAACTTCAAAGATTTTCTCGGTTTTTCTAAAATGGTCAGTGTTACCAAATCGAATCCTTCTGATAGCCTAATCTAATTCATATTTTAAATAGGCTACAATGTAAAATATTTCTGTAGAAATTACAGCATTATTCGCAGCTGTTTACCAGGAACTTACTTTAGATGTAAATGTAGGCTATGTTATTTACTAGCGACAGTTTGTTCAAAGATAAATGAACATTAAACATTAACAAATCTTTATCTTTACAGGAAAAATAAAATAAATAACAGCTTCATGCAAAGCATTTCTGGGAACCAATATCAGAAGAAAACAGAAAAAGGTTGATGAGGGTTTCTTTTTCCCACAATGCTTTTTATGAGGCTGTTTTAATTCTGTAAAGACTTGTTTTTGTTATTGTTCGTTTATATTTAAACAAACTGTTGCCAATACATTTGATAAATATAAATCTACTGTAAGTTGCTGGCAAACCAGTTGCATAACTACAGCAAATGTTTTACAGTGTAGTCTAATAAACAGGCCTGCATTAACTATTTTTGCTGTAAAATGACAACAACATGATAAGCATTATAATACAGCTAAGAGTTAAAGTAGCCTAACCTGTAACCCTATACATGCTGCACTTCTAGGTTTGTACATTCGGTTCAGCAGGACATCATCACATCAACTAAACGACGCTCGCTCGCTCGCGTTTCTCCGCAGTCTTCATGAGCGATGCATGTGCCACGATCCTTTTTGTCTAACACGACGGGTCTGGATTCAGGTAGCCTGTTTTTTTTTTTTGTGAGACTGGAAGGAGACACATCCCCACGGCTCCTCTGTTGCATGAGAGGATATATCATCAGCACCACAGTGATTTTTGTCATGCATCTACTCACATGAATCCCGGTCTAGTGGAGGTAATCCTCGGAAAAATGTTCAACTTTTTGCGTTTTAGCGTGTTAGCTGCTTTTCTGAAACGGCGCAATCGTCATGTAGAAAGTTCCTTAGGATGAGAAAACGAAAAGAGACAGTTTCCCCGTGCTCTCTCTCTCGGTGCTGTCTGTCATGAGCTTTTAGCGGAGAGTGAAGGCTTGATCCCCATGCAGAGGGGGACTGACTTTATGCTAAATATCTCGTGCGACAGGTCCGCTGAAGAAAGGAATGCCCACCCCTTGACTCTCTCTCTCTCTCTCTCTCTCTCTCTCTCTATCACACACACGATCTTTCTCTCTTTCTCACACACGCGCGCGCTAAACATACGCAGAGTAAATCAGAGCTTCAAGCTCACTTCTTCAAAACCTTAAGATTTAAGACATGAGCATGCATATGAGTTAATAAACGTGTTCATGCGTCTTATTCTAAAAAAATGACTAAAAATTCTTTAATTTCATTTATGATGATGGAATTTTTTTAAATGTTCTTGGGGCAAAGGTTTCTCCAAATTAGACTATTGCAATATTGTTCACACTAAGAAAAATTGTTATTTTATTAAGAACTGTTTACTTTTATGGCTGCGAAACCTCCCTTTATTTAACACCAAAATCCATCTAGAGTTTCCAAACATTTTAATATGGAATACAGTAAATAAAAACACAAGACATAAACTAATTAGGCTAGTTTAAGGCGGAAAGCCTTATGTTTATTTATCAAGTAAATCTATGTAATATACTGATATTTCTGAAGCCATCTTTAGGTGAAAGACTACACTCAAAAAGTAGCTTGTTGATCTAACCTAATAAAATTATGACAGATATTTTCATTCATTTTAAGTGAGTTTTTTTTTAAAGTAAGTTAATTGTACTGATGAATAAAATTCATGCAAATTTAATGAGATAAAAAAAGAGGTTTTTTTTCTTTGGTTAACTTTTTTTATCTTATGGGAATGTAACAGACATCATGACACTTGATCACATTCTAAACATATTCTGTACATCTGCAGCACACATAAAGTGATCAAGTAAAAATGGCCTCATCATTGGCATTAGCACACTAGCTCACAGGTCATGTAGCCATAGCGTAACAACAAGGTCTACACTTCACCATGATGGGAACCTCAAAAATCAACATAAACTCTTTTAAATGTCAAATATTACTGAACTTTACTAAAAACACATGAAACAGCATTTAATTTCAACATTTATCTCCTAATCTATCCATATGCAAAGCATGCTGGGAACTAGAAATCCACTGCCCAGTTTCAAAGTAAATGATAGGCCCAACACAAATGGTTTAAGTTAAATTAATATTTTACAAATGTGATTTCATTTAGCATTATAAAATTGATTGCAAATGACAACTGAGTAAACATCTAAAGATTTGTGTTGTTTTAGCTGATTTTATTTAAGTAGACTGAGCAAACAACTAAAATATTTTTTTTTTTTGAGTATTCAAAGAGCTCAATGCAGACACTTTAGTTTTAATAAATATACAAATACGAAATAGTGTAGCTGATGTCCTCACTTTGAAGATGTCTATGTTTGTTTTATAGCCTACGCCTGAGGACAATTTGATAGGCTGCATAATATGACTACGTAACTTATGATGGATATCCTTGGGGAACACTGTTGAACGTCAATATGAATTTTCTGTGCTTTTCGAAAGATAATATAAGTACAATAAATATTGCAAACTGCATTGCTTTGCAAATGCCTTCAGGGAATTGCATTGCTCGAGCTCATGTAGGTGGTGACAGGAGAAAAACAAGCCTGTGTTTATGAACTATGAACGCCTTCGTATTGAGGACACCACTCTGTCGTCATCACTGAAACTCAACCAACCCTGTTTGTACGCGACTTCACCGAAGTCCCGCCCTATTTTGAACGCTAACTAGAGAATATTAAATGTTACGACAATGATACACATTCTAATCGGCTTTCCAGTGTATTAACACGAACACTGACGATCTTAAAAGCGTGACATTATCGTGTGATAGTTTCCATAAGCGCTTTTACCCACACGGGAAGGAAGGTCCCATACTCGAACGCTCATTGGCTGAAAACAGCTGTCATTTGACAGGAAGTATCACGGTAGTGTGCGCCTGCACCATTTCCACGTCAGTAAGTTTGCCTGTGGAGGAGATTACCATCCGGTGACAGAATATCTGTCTAGAGCGATTACAGAAAAACAGCAGGGCATGACAACAATACGTGGAACTGTCTAAAATGTAAGCTTTTATTCGACGCGGTTATTATATGTCTGAACGCGTTTGGGAGCCTGCTAAACTAGTTAGCCGAAATGAATCTGAACGCCATTTTGGATTCGCTGCCTTTTAGAGTCATCAGCAGTGTTTTCATGTTTTTCAGTTTTGACAGACGCATACAAGCAGAAAGAGGTGCACGCTCTTATAAAACACAACGAGAGGGCCACGAGGTCACATTTAATACGTTTATTTGTGCTCGATAACAGCTGTAGTCAGTATGACAAACCGCTTGCTAGCATGTTGACAGGTTGGTTAGCTGCATCATCAGCTTTGTTGTTTATTTACAAGTCGTTTGCTGTCCTCGTTCATAGTCGCATCTCGAAGTAACGTTAGAAGATATGTAGAAAGACAGCTGACGATAAATGCTCGCATTATGATATGCAGGTCGCTTAACATGTTATATTTTGTCATTGACGAATGTTGCTAGCAGGCTCGCTAAGCTTATTGGCCTACTGATCAATACAGCTATATCGTTAGTCAATTCACACTCAACCTTTGTACATCATAAGGTGAAGAGGGAAGGATTGTTTGTGATGAAAGGTTGCTGGTATTGTTAATGCTGTTGGTGCCTGAGGCTGTCATGAAGAAGTGACAGATCTGTAGCATCATGATGCCGGTTGGTAGTACGTGGCATTAATCACTGAATGATCCAGGACCTCTCAATAGAGCAAGCAAGTTGTGCTTTATTAGATGAGTCGATGTTTGCCTGCAGAGCGTACTTGTCACCCAATCGTCTTTTTAATAGGTGTATCATCTAGAGCTGGTTACTGTAGGTAAGCACAGGCAGTGAACTTAACCCTGTACAGCCTGACATATGCAATACTGGTAAGAATATGTCTTTTAAATGGAGCAGCTTGTTAATACTTTAGTCAACAATTCTGAAAAAAAAGCTTGTAAATAAGTGAGAATTGCTCACTGCTTGCAAAAATGTGGGGTATGATTTGATATCTCCCATTAATATTTCTTTTAATAATTTTATTATGAAATTAGTAGGGAGGCAAAATAATCACTTAAACCACAGACCTTTGATTCAGTATGTATCTTGAAATACTACTAACAGTATGTTTACTTTTTTTAAAAATCAATTACTAAAATAAAAAGACATTTATTTTTGACAGTTGTACTAAAATTCCTGTTAGTTGCTAACAAGTATAACTATTAGACAGAAGACTAGTAGGTTGCGTACAGCAAGTTGTTCAGCAAAGATATGGTTATGTTGATCATTTAGAGGCCGGACAAATGGTTATCTCTTGACTATCATATGATCCTATGGACCGTAGGGTAAAAACGGGACCCTTTAAAACCCATTGTTTTCTATTTTCTATTAGTTATGTAAGGTGGTTGCTAGGGGTGGCACGGTTCACAGAACCCACGGTTCGGTACGGTACGGTTCTTGTTATTTTTTCTTTTAATCTTTAACACTCCAGAAGTGTACTTCAGCATATGATGATATATAGCTTAATTATCCACAATTTAGGATACAGTAATAAAAAAAGTTATGTCATGACATGTAATCATGCATAAACTGAATTTGACTTGACTTAAATCACATTCTTGGGAACATCTCTGAGGAAAGCTAGGTGAGATTTTAATACAGCAAGAGGAAAGACATGATGATTTCAACATGCTTTTCTTTTATTCGGCAAAAAAGGAGAACGTGTATTGCCATCTACATGAATATATGTGCCTTTTTAGCACACAAAGATTGCAATATTGCAGAATTTCTTGCATTTATCAAACTGCCAACTTCAGTGTAACTCAATGCAAAGACGCGATTAGACATCCTTCGGCGCGATTCACGCAATTCGCGTCTGGTGTGAACGCAGCTAAAGGGAAACACACTGATGTCACATACGGGGCCCGAGGCTACATTGCGCATGTCATGAACCGTCAAACTGTGCAACGCATGCATGCACCGAACCGAGACAAGTGAACCGAACGGTTCGTTTTTTTTCCATGAACCGTGCCATCCCTAGTGATTGCTTTCATTTTGTAGTTTTGTAACATAAAAGCAAAAGGATTTTGCCTTCTTCAGTGCTGATGCAAAATCATCAATGCCACAGTTGATGTGATGTGTAATATCTTAAGAACCACAGAGAATATATTGGTGGTTTATGATGTCTAGATTTTGTAATACTATGGATTTCATAATACCATGGGTTAGATGGGTTTCAATTTCACTTTTCCAGAACGTGAGCCATATGTTCATCTTTCTGCAAATACATAGATTTATATGCGTGTTGGGATTACTGACTGAAGGTGCTATATAAATGCATTTTCTAGTTATAATGCTATGTGTCGTCTGTATTTGTAACATTAATGTTACTGTTAGAGGCACATCCTTGCATCAACGCGTCCTTCAAAGATATTGTGGTTTGATTTCTGTTATGCCTGTCTTGCCCCCACAAGGCACTATCTTGGATAATGAAATCTGAGCTGCTACTACCTGTCTGCTCCATTGTTTGATGCTTTGCACAGAGATTACCTCCAGCTTTAAGCTCTGCTCTATAACCTGTGGTCTAGTTGAGCTGTCTGACAAGGATGATCATATATAATGAGCATATTTATGCTCTCTTGCCTACAGAAAAATGATATATGCTTAATGTTGAGTTGGTACTTGTGTGTAATCGCATATTTCTAATTAAATCCTAGATTCACTATGGTGGACAAGAACATATACATCGTTCAAGGGGAGATTTCTGTTGTCGTTGCTGCTATCAAGAGGAACTCTAGATGGAGTACCCATACTCTTTTGGTAAGTGATCCAATTTAGTTTTATTATAAGAACATAGTTGTCTAAAATTTCGGGTCTGATATTTAATGGCTAATTTATGACCGTATGTTTCTCATAATTCTTTAATATTTAACTTAAGCATGTACTGAAATATAAGCTAATAAGTTCATGTGATGGCTGATATTAAAATTATGTACCTATTTGGCTAAAGAAAGTAAAAATCAAACATTAAAAATCAGTCGTTTTAATATTTCAAGTGAATTTAGGCGTCAAAACATTGTAATGTGCAGTATAAAATGATTTGCATGTTAAAAAGATTTGCTTTGTGATGCATGCATAGTTAATTAAATATCTGAAATTAACCATTACAGAATATCAAATCACTGATTATTGAAAAAATCTGTAATATTGGCCAATACTTGATATGTTGTACTAGGGATGTAACGGTATCAAAATTTCACGGTACGGTAATACCTAGGTATGAATGGCACGGTACGGTATTTATTGAATCATTTACATAAAAAACAAAAGTAATTAAGAGGCTCAAAACGTGTTTATTAAACAGTTTACATGAACACTGAACATATCAATAGCACACACATTAGCCATCTATCTTTGAAACAGGAACTTCAATTTTAATAACAAAAAATGATTAAACCTTCCACACATCCAATTTAAAACCCGCTTTAGATTGCTAGATGACGTCATATATCAATTTGCATATTCATTACCTCAGTGCCTCATATTATCTTGCTTCTCTGTGGTCACATAATGTTATTCAGTGCACCCAAATTCTCAATATAACTGTTTTCACTGATATATTTAATGGTTTCTGTTGTCAGAAAAACGGAATGAATATGAAATGGTGACTAAAATGCACCCCATTATAAGGCCTACTGAACTAGCGCTACCTTACAAGATGTTAATCTAGATTAAAATCCTTATTTATAATTGTTTATAATTATATTTATAATCCATAATAATGAAACCAAGTACACATAAGATACAGACAATGGCTATGCTGTGATTTTGGTTGTTTTAGTTGTAACTAAAACACCAAGCCCCGCCCCACGACTGACAAAACAGTGTTCGCGCAAGCAGGTGAAAGAGGATTAAGCGCAGGAGTGATCGTGCACGAGTGCTTGACTTGCGCGCGAGGGTATGATATGAGCTCGCGGCTTTGTTTCTTCGCATGTACATCTGTATTCCTCTCACGGAAATCATTTACTGCTCTCGCCAGCAGTGTTGCCAACTTAGCGACTTTGTCGCTAGATTTAGCGACTTTTCAGACCCCTTTGGCGACATTTTTCCAAAAAAGCAACTAGCGACAAATCTAGCGACTTCTTGGACAAACCTTAGCGAGTCTCTGGGAGTGTCGCGCACGGGCGAGTTCTTGTTTTCACAGCGCGCGCACCCCCCTCTCTGCGTCTGTTCTGTTCAGCGCGCGGCTGAGAGGAGCAGAGCTTTCAGTGAAAATAGATATTATGTTGCTGCTAACTCTATTTTACATGTAAATATAGCCCAAATTTGGGTGCATTAAATTACATTATGTGACTACTGAGAAGCAAGATAATATGACGCACTGACGTAATGAATATGCAAATTGACGTATGACGTCATCTAGCGACATTTAGTGACTTTTCAAGCTGGCTTTAGCTACTTTTCATTGAAAAAAGTTGGCAACACTGCTCGCCAGCATCAGAGGTGTGCACGCTTATTAATGGCATAGATTAAGTGTGTTTTTCGCAAGCTGGTTGCTACTGCTGCGGCGGGGCGGAGCATCGCGATGCCGGCTCAGCATCGTGATGTCTATCGGCCATCGGCGATCGACCAAACCCTAGTTAGAAGCAGCATAATATCTATTTTAACTGAAAGCCCTGCTCCTCTCAGCCGCTCGCTGAACAGAACAGACGCAGAGAGAGGTGTGTGCATGCCGAGAATACAAGGGCTCGCGCTAGCGCGGCAGTACCGGAGACTTGCTGAGGTTTGTCTAAGAAGTCTCTAGATTTGTCGCTAGTCGCTTTTAGGGAAAAATGTCGCCGAGGGGGTCTGAATAGTCGATAAATATAGAGACAAAGTCGCTAAGTTGGCAACACTGATCTGTATTGACAACAGACCGCAAAGAATGATGGGCACATGATGGGAATTGTAGTTCCCGCTACCCGCTAGAGAAATCATAACATTCCAAATTATGATTTTCACGCTTTTGTTTTTTTTCCACAGGATGAAGAACAGGACCCACTGCTCAACAGCTTCAGCCACTTGAAAGAGACCCTCAATAACATAAAAGGTTAGACATGATCAAATCCAGAATTCTAGTTGATAAGTTATTGCACAAGGTGTTTAGACATTTTTCTGCTAGATAAATGGACTTCCTAATTGCCTAATAACAACTGTTGAATTGCCCTTTTTCTCCACAAGTATAATTCATGCAGATTTATTTGATGGAAGTGCCAAAGCACCATTTCTTCTTTTCTTTTATTTGAGACTTGAATGAATCACATCAGGCAGGATCAAACTAAACAGACTCATTTAGCATTCGCAGAAGTGCTTCTTTCCGGCTACAGAACGAAAGCATATTTAACCAGGTGTATGCTAAATTTCCTCTGAGGAAACGGATGGCCTTTTCAAATCAGTCAATATTATCTTTCTCAATGTCTTACTATTGGGCTCTTATGGCACCTCGTAATTTTTGGGGTCCCATTGAAACTATGTCAGTGTTTGTTCATCTAGTTATACAAATGCCTCTTAATGAATAGGACAGCTAAGGTAAATGTTATGCTGTGTTTTTATGTAATTGTTCCTCTGTTAAAAAAAAAAAGAAAATTCTTACGACGATGCTCTTTAAATGAATAGGGTATTGTAATCAGTTTATGACAATTCCTACTATTTGATTTGTTTATGTGTAATATATATATATCATTTTATAATGCTATGATAGTTGATGGAAGAAGACTTTTGAATGTGCAGTAAATCCCCAAATAAATAGAGAGAACTTTTCCTTAATTCAAGCCATCTTTTTATATAAATTGCGACACTCTTGTGACCACAACAGTGACATCTATGGTTTGTTTACAGAATTACAGTAGAATCTTAAGGGCTTATGAGTTCAAGTAACTTTAATGAATGTGATGACTGAGTTAAACGAGCCCTTTAAACTCTCTTATGGGTATGAGGGGCACAAACTCTCTCTCGACTAACATGACTTCCCTTTGGTAGCTAAAAGTCCTGCTAAGCATGCCAGCCTGATTCATCATAGTGAATTTCAGTGCGTATTAATGGAGGGGTGTGAGTTGATGAGATGTGCAGCAGCTCTCTACTCTGTCTGCATGTCGTCATGCCTCTGTAATGGAAGCCCTGGACAGGGAGTCCTCTCTCCAGAGACTAGTTCTGCTCGGAGATGGACAGGAGCGGCTGTGTCTGGACACAGGGAGAAATCTGCCAAACTCCCCCCTGTGACCCGCAGCAAAGGCCTTGGTAGTTCTTTTGTGCTGTTGAGAAAGTGTTGACTTTCATTCACCTACTGCTGAGTTTATGCTTGTTGGACCAATCCTAGGTACACTTGTTGGATAAAAAGCAGAAATATTTAGAAAAACTATTACAATGTAAAATAAGTGTTTTACATTTGAATACATGTTAAAATGTAATTTATCCCTGTGTTGCAAAGCAATGTTTTTTTTCCAGTTGTTTTTCTTTACTCCGTACGTCAGTGTCACACAATCCTTCAGAATTAACATATATATGTGTATATATATATATATATATAGATAAATAGATAGTTGTGCTGGTAATATATACTCATATTACTCATAAATGCATTTACTACAACTTTTGATCAGAGCTGAATACAAGTTTACAGACTTTTCCTTTCTGCCTTGTTTTACTGTTTGTGTCTTAAAAATTAATTCAGAAGAGCGTGTGCTTAGCGATTGTGCTTAAATATTGTTTAAAGAACAAGTTGAATTGGGGTCATATTATATTGGCAGTGTTTTGGCTCATGGTACTGTGGATTAAGTTTATATGTGTATCTCTTAAATGGTGTTGGGTGGACTTTTGTAGCCCAGCTGTCTTCTTAATGAAAGCCTAGTAATTCCATTCACATTGTGGCTATTTTATCTTAGCCTACAACAAAAGATACCGCTGAAGGAAATGTGGATTAGCCCCAAAGGTTTACTAGCCACTTTCTCTGGCTTGATAAAGGTTTCATTCTCCTTCCTCTGCACCAGTCGTTTGATTGGCAGGCACATGTGCCGTATGGCGGCAGAGTGCAGCTGGAAGTATATCATCTGCAGTTTAGGTTGGGTAAATATAGCAGAGAGGCTTGTCAACCCGAGAGATGGATTGTTCTGGGAAAGGAAGTGTTGTCTCTCGTTCCACAAAAAAGTGTTCTGAATAAGGCCGTTTTTGTATTTGTGAAACAGAGGTTCCTGAATTTAGGACGTCAGAAACATGTGTTCAGGCAAGCAGCAAGTGCGTTTTGTTTTGGACATGCAAAACTGAATTTGCACGTTGGCAAAATTCTTTACTCATTGGTTGAAGTAGCAGATTCAATTGAAATCTGCTTTTAATATGAACATGGGTTACAAGTACCTTACTTTTTTTTTTTTTTTTTTTTTTTTTTTTTTTTTTAGGACATACTGAAGTCATCTCTGAGTTTTCGATTTGTCTCTTGGCTTGGAATCTCAAGCATGAAGGTGGTGACAGCAGTGATCTATTTCATCTGGTGTTATTTGCACAAGACTCATGGAGTGAGCTGCGCTTAGTTGCTGATAAGCAGGTCACAGCTGATTTTGCAGACATTTGTGTTTTCTTCCCTAATTTTGGGGAAAGTTCAAGAGAATGATTTTTAGATGTTGGAAAATGTGTTAAAGGTACATGTTGCTTAAAGGTGCTCTAAGCGATGTTGCAGGATTTTAGCCCGATTTCATTTTTCATTTCATTTCAACAAAAACAAACTTCGGCCAACCAATCGGCAAGAAGAGGTGGTGTTTAATGCATGTTAAACCCCACCTCTTCTTGGCGAGTGGTTGGGCG
>JAUMHG010000055.1:5575476-5597082 GCA_032359395.1 Enteromius anoplus | reverse complement strand
TTTTTCCCCTTACCTAAGCTACATACCTTCTATGTACATATCAGAGAACAATTTAAAATATTCTCTCAAATCATTCTGTGGCACCTTTTAAGCGATGTGCGAGTAAACGCTTCTCAAAAGTCTGATGGGTCTCATCTTCTACACACATATTTAATATGATAAAAAAGGTATTAATAATAACGTAAGCCTAAGTTTATTTAGTTCAGAATCTTGAAATATGACAACATTGTGTTGTTTTCTAGAAAAAAAACAACAAAAAGACAAGACTTGAAATAGCACATTTTTATAATTGTAATGTAAAGCCATTTATTTGTTAAAAGTGTATAAATGATCAGCCAGGTTTTTGACGGTACATAGAAGATTATGTACTAAAGGTTTGCGTCTTGCTCATTCAGAAGCCTCAGTAGGCTTTATAGCATTAGTAAAAATACATGTATCAAAAGTGGCGAAGACCAGAAAAGTACTACTCTTACTCTGTTTCAAAAAAGCGGTACGGTTGCATCCTTTATGATGAGAGAGAGGCTTTAATTTTCCCAGCAGCTGTTGCTTCAGCGGGCTCGCCAGTTCAGTCATTTTCATTAATGCTAAATCCTACATCCTACACAGCTGCTTTAAACAAGAGCTTTTGGAAACAGAGTTGTAATAAGATACCCAGCTCTACCAAGGTGAATAAGAAACAGCCCTCTCTTTACCCGCTCCCTGTCTCTACCTTTACTGTCCTGTTGCATCTTTTGCATATGTATGCACACATGTTTGTCGTGACACACATCTCCCAAATCATTGTTCATGTATACTATGTGTCACGAAATTATTCTTAGCAACTGAATAATTTGTCCCATTAGCCGAAAATAGTAACTGACTCGTGTCTCATTCGTGTGTTTATGTCAGTAGGTTGAATTGCCCTCCTCTGACCTAGAGATTTCTCTTCTGTCATTCCAGATCTTTCCGATGTGGAACCCAACGTGTTTCTAAGACCTTTTCTGGAGGTGGTCCGCTCAGAGGACACAACTGGACCAATCACAGGCCTGGCACTCACATCGGTCAACAAGTTTTTGTCATATGGCCTGATAGGTATGTTTTTATTATACCTGAGAAACGATGCCTGCTGTTTATTCTCCCAGAATACCAGATTACAAATCAAATGTACTTGAGCATGATTATGAATACATTTGAAATACTATACTGTACTATATTATGCTATACATGTCTGTTCAAAAGTTTGGGGTCAGTAAGATTTTATTTATTAGAAAGAAATTCACTAAGGATACATAGAATTGATCAGAAGTCACAGTAAATATTTTTGTAATGTTATAAAAGATTTCTATTTTAAATAAATGCTGTTCATCGAAAATACTATTCTTCAGATAATCATGAAAAATATAAAGAATATTCCACAGCACAACCATTGTCCACATTTATAACAAATGTTTAGTAATTTTTATTTTTAGTGATATTTTGCAGTATTTTGGTTTCTCTATTTTTCATCGAATAAATGCAAACGTTTTTTAAATCTTTCAGACCCCAAATTTATGGTAGTTTTAATGCATGTTTGCCTAAATATTGATAACTTGAAATTAAAAACAAAAAATTCAGTCTTTATTGTTCCCTTTCAAACCTGACAAAATTTTTCTTTTGAATCTGTGAAGCACTAAAGAAAGGTTTAGCAGTTGTTTCATACACTGAAAATGATGACTAGGGGCTGTCAAAAATATCAAAATTGTTATATTTATTTACATGTATCGTAACAGTCATGATTTCCCACATTTGAACAACATTAAATCCCTTTAATTGACTTTATTTTTTATTTATTTTTTTATTTTTAAGTCATTAATTCTAAATTTTGCAGAGTGTAGCTCATTGGTCAATGTTGACGACACATCTTTGTATTACCGAGTGCACTTCTCAGAGGTGAAGTCCTGATGTAACTTGACCAGAGTCACTGTTCCTGATGGGTGGACTGTATTTTCTCACTGACGCAGGAGAGCTTGTTTTTCAGCAGTTGTGATCAGCACAGAGTGTCCTCTTCCTTGTTAGGGAAATATGGCTAAATGCTGCGAAAGTGTGAAAGCAGCACCCCTTTCAAGACACAAGCCGCCTCTAATAAAAAAAAAAAAAAGATATTTTGTCCATTTGATTTTTCTACATTGCACATTAAATAAAGAAATTGAGAAATAAGCAAGCGTGTCAGGGTTTAGAAAAATGTTAAACAAAGTTATGGCTTAAAACACAAGAAATAGAATATTCTGTCATTAATTACTCGCCTTCATGTTGTTCCAAACCCGCAAGACCTTCATTCATCTTCAGAACACAAATAAAGATATTTGGCTGAAATCTGAGAGCTTTCTGCATAGACAGCAACACAGTGCACCCCTGACATGGTTAAAATAGTACTATTTTTGTAGGTCATTAATCAAATAAGTAAATCTGTTGCACTGGGGAAAAAAATAAACTCTAACATAGAAAAGAAAGTAAAAATATAAATAAAATTAAGTAAATAATAAATTAATTAGACAATAAAACAACTGAACTTAAAGTTTCCCCCCAAGTGAATCATACAGATTTTTATTGGAATGCAGTTGACACTGATGAAATTAATGAATCCCGGGCGGACACTGCGAGAGCTGCTGTCACCCTAATCTACCATGATGCCAGCATCTCATCAGGAAGGGTTGCTATGGCAACCTGCACTCCAAACCCTGTCTCTCTTTATACATCTAGTATAAGGCATAAGTTATGCATGCATACATTTCCTACAGTACATACTGTATGAAGCCATGCTCTCAAACAGTATACAGCAGAACTACACCTGCTATAAATATAGCGTATAATTAAAAAATAAAAAATGTCATTGACTTAGTTTTCTTTCAGATTAGGAAAATATTCTATGAACTAAAAAGAACACGATTTGTTTTTTGTTTTTTCCTCGAGTGACATAGTCTTTTTATTTATTTATTTTTTTTGTCCAGCAGAGCTACTCTTTCTCACTCACATTTATTTTTCTTCTCTCTCTCACACGCGCAGAGCTGTGTTAATCCCAGGTGAGCACTCCTGACGAGCGTGACATATTAATGCACTCGTATGAGTGTGTGATTAAATGACCTTTAGGTATGTGAGAGGTTGTGTGCTGACTGATGGGTTATGCTCATTCAGACTGCACTAATCTGCCATGAATAGTGACATTATCATTACTCCCAATTAGCATTCCATAGACATACAGTACAGCCACATGCTATAGGCCTTTCGTTAACAGCTCTGATTGATTCACAACTTTCTCTGATACAGGGCTCTTAACTTTGGATGTTGGTTATAGACTGCATTTGATCACTGGCTCTTCAGATCTTTCAGGGCTTTTATTGTATAGTTTGTGTGGATGAGAAGCTGAAGAGTAACTTTATACTCCTGGAAACCAGCAAAAAAGTGTCTTTGACAAATGTATTTTAGTTTATATTTATTTACAACACTAATGATCATGAATATGATGTGTGGACTCTCTCTTTCTTATTTATTTATTTGTTAATAATTTTAAAATCTTTCTTTTGTTCTTTTATTACTGTATATCACCTATAGAGGACATTGGGGCTATTATTGTTGTTGTTTTTAGTTTTCTTAATATCTAAATATTCATGAACCAAAGTATGCGTGTATGTGCTCGACGATGATATGAAATGTGTTTTTTTTTAAATGTTAAAAAATGTAGTCCTCCTAATTTTTATATGGATTTTTTAAAATTGTATTACACTGGAATTGTATATATATTTTTTAATATTTATATGGTTTTAGTTTTATCTCCTTAAATTCTGTAATTGCTTGCTCAGATGTATATTTTTATGACAAATGTCCAAACCCTTATATATTTTATTTCTCTTGAAAGACAGTGGTGTCTTCTGTAAGATGCATGCATAGTCTTGACAAAACCCAAAAGTCCTCTCCAGTGGACAGAAGTGAGCTGCCGGTCCCGTGAGGTTACTGAAGTGTCTTTGGAGAGTGACCGTTCAACTCACTGTCACAACAATAGGGAGACAGAATACTGCCATCTATTGGCCAGACACATGAGTACAGTGATCTTCTGTACATTTGTGTAGGTCTCATAGGCATTCACCGGTCCTACACTATCACATTGAAGTTGTGACCAGCTCTCCTTGATGAATATTGCTGTTTGGTTATCGAAGGATCGAACCGAACCAAGAGGCACAACATCTGATTCTTATCAGTCAGACGCGCTAGGCCTGTCCTGCTGTTGGTGTACAGTGAGACCTGAGCTCTTACAGCACACTGGGGGGTCTGACTGTCACCAAACACACACGCACACCCCCTGTGAATTTGTTTGGCAAGGGCTAATTCCCCTCAATCTCAGGCTTGAGGTCGGTGAGCTCGGGGGGACGGCCGTATTGACAGATATCCAGATCCCACTTTTTCCCACTCTCCCTTTCCCACTCTTCTTTTTCCCAGGCCGGTACTCAAACCGAAGGCTCACTTACACAGCCACTTATCCCTCTGAAAACTTCAACAGCCAGACACACACACACCCCAATGTACGTGGAGTGTTTAGTAAAGTGCTTTTCAGATCCTGCCTACTTTTGAGCTAAAAAGTTGGGACCGCTTTTTAAAAAAAAAGTTGCATAATTTGTGACACGATATGCTAGATTTCAAGCAGATCAGAAATGGACATATGCAATTTTTTTTGCCAGATTAGTGCTCATGCATGCATGGTTTAGGGGTTAAAGCAGGCTCACTCTTCTGCGATGAGCAGTTCTTTCACTTAAGGGACACCCTGGTGTCTGAATGTACTTTTACTTAACCTTTTAGTACACGACAGCTGTTTGAACCTCTTTGATACTCTCATACACATGCACAAAGACCCTCCAGCCCCACCCAGACTTCAGTTATTTCAACAATGACTCTCTCGCTTGGCTGTGTAGACCGTGCCAAGTGAGGATTAGTATTTTAGATGACTTCTGATGTTGTGCTGAATAGACCGTGGCTCTTGTTTCCGTGGAGATGAGCTGTTTGGAAGGGGGGTCCCATGTTTATTGTGAGCCTGCCTCTTCATTGCTGTTCAGTTCACTCATACATTTTCACTCGAAATTTAGTTGCTCAGTCATTGTGCCACACCGGCACGTTATTTACCTCTTTAAACAGTCATTTGTAAAAAAACATTTAAATGCTTATTCATAATGATCCATATCAATGTTTTGAGCAAGTGTATAACCAGCCAGTGTTCAAAACGATCACCTTACCTTAGCCCCGATTCACAACGGGAGGCTTGTAAAGTTTTCGAATTTGAGTCTTACTTGTAGGTTTTCAAGTCAAAACAGGACATTTGTGTCATTACATTACAGTATATCTGTAAACACGAAGTTGTCCTGGCTAATAGGATATATCTCATGTGAGAATCCTGAAGGTGTTGGATAATAACTAGCTGATGAAATAATTAAACTTGTCATTTTCATCTCGGGTTGTAATCCAGAAAGCATTGTGCTCATGAAACACAAGTGGCTAAAATAGGATTATATTCCAGTTTTAAATGTGCAAAGTTTTGCATTTTAAAGGGGAATAATAATAATTTACTTTTGTGTTAAGATAATTACTTATTATACAATTCAAGTGGCATGACAATTAGAGGACTGTACAGAAATTGCAATCTACATGTCACCCTAACACACTCTACATAAAGCTAGTCATGCGATGTAGTTAACATGAACAATTTAAGAACAGTGTTTAAGAATGATTTGCATGGTTTGATGTGATATGAGCTAACCGATCATTAGATTAGAGTTTTTTCCCCCTCAGTTGGTCAGAACAAAAGTGGCATACTTGTTACTTGTTTATTCGATATGAGTATCTTATTTGGATTATATATTTCAAATATATGGATATGGCTCCATGTCTCCTCAAATATACACTGAAGAGCCATGCTCAACCCACACAACTCGCATAAAGAAAATAATTCCGCAAATAATTGTGATGAAGTAGTGAAACTTTTGGACTGCAGCTAATATATGCTGTTCCTAATTTTATTTTATAGGGAAAAATGTGTTTTAAATCGAATATATTTGAAATTATTAATAATTTATTAATCAATGCAATATTATATTAATGTGTTTTTATGAAATCTTAATACAATGTAAAAATATAATGAGAGCAGTAACTTGGAATTTTATTAATAAGTTTTTATACAATGTACCTGTAGTCTCTCCTCCAATGTAAAAGTGTTTTCTTTACACAAAAAACACATTCTGACTCCAAATCTTTTGAATTAAAGTGTATATTATATCATATATTATAATATGTTATATTTTGTAACTGTATAGTGTAGTATATAGTATTTCAATTTAAATGCACATTATTTAATAGTTTTGTATTCATTCATTTGATCCAGTTGTTCCTCTTGTGGCAGGATCTTGTTGTAAAGCTTGACAACACTTAAAGGGGGCAGGGCTTATCAGAAGGTCAACACCACACAAGCTCCTCCTTCATATCTGACAACATTTTGCATAACGGTGGTGGAAATGAACCTGGCTTCAACCAGTATATTGCCCTCCTATTTAATCATTGGGCAATTATTAAAGAGTTGGGTGATATGAAGCCCTTCTCCAGACCTTAATAACTATCTGTGTTCTCACTCAGAGTTCAGAGTAAAGGCTGTCCTGTGTGTGTCTCTCTCTCTCTTTCTGTGTGTTATTTGCCTGCTAATAAGTGGAATGCACTCTTGTGTCAAGGCTTTACCTGCAGTCACAGCCCCAGCCTCCTCCCCAGGCAGCCTCTGCTTATTAGTTAATGAAATGCTCTTTAAAGGCGATGGGAAAGAAAAAGCAGCCTGGCTCCAGCCTGCTATCTGGCCCTGCTTGGGTTTCAAAACATGGTTGCCTAGACAGCCAATTTAGCAGGCCGTCCACAAAAGCGTACACATCTGGTGATTAGATGTCAGATGGCTGTTCGGCTCTCTTCACAAGGAGCGTGGTCAGTTGATAGCGATGTGGGGGTTGAACCGGTGACCAGGTTAATTGTGTAAGATTAATCATGTAACCGTGGTCATGTCATTATGACCCTCGTGCAGCTTATCTGGCTGAGAATCAGGAACATTAATGAGAGAGTGAGGGGGAATATATTAGGATATTTTTAGTTTGTTTTAAATCGCACCGTCTCTGTCCTCCACAGATGCCAATCATGAAGGGGCAGCAGAGGGCATCGAAAACATGGCCGACGCAGTCACACATGCGAGATTTGTGGGCACCGACCCTGCCAGCGACGAGGTGGTGCTGATGAAAATCCTCCAGGTAACACACTAGAAAACAATCACTTTAGATCTCATACGTATTTATGTGGTAGGGCCAGTTTATTATTATTATTATTTTTTTGTAATAACATTTTTTTACTCTGGACGTTTTCAATAATAATATTCATTATAAATATTTTAAAATACATGTTTAAAAAAGTATTTGTTTTTAAATGCATGTAAAAGTGCATCACATTTTTTAAAGTTTTTTTTTTTTCTTTTTCATTTTTCTTTTGACTTGGTTTTCTTTGTCTTTTTCGACTTGACGTCACTTCACCAAGGCTTCATTTATTTGATCAAAAATATATATATAAAAAATATTAGTTTATAATGGCTCTCATTTTTATATAAACTAGTCAACATTGAAGCTCATTTAGATTTATTTAAAAATAGTTTGATCATAAATCATTGCTTAATTTTGTAGAAACCATGATGCATTTTTTTCAAAATTATTTGATCAGAGGAAAAATAATAATGATTCAAAGTAATGTTATTTATTTAAAATAGAAATCTGTAGTAACATTATAAATGTCTTATATCTCTATTATACTGTATGGAAGCATCAGTGTGTGTATATATATATATATATTACAAGTTATATTTGTACTCATGAAATAAAATTGCAACACGTTATACTGCAAAAGTCTGGAGAATCAGATGATACATTTGATTAAACCAGTACTACATACTAGTCTGAAATGCTTCCAGATAAGTGGCTTTTAATTTATAAGTATGTCATTCTTTTTAAAAATCATTATTCTATTGTTATTTCCAGGTTTTAAGGACTTTGCTGCTGACTCCCGTTGGAGCCCATCTGACCAATGAGTCTGTCTGTGAGATCATGCAGTCCTGTTTCCGTATATGCTTTGAAATGAGATTAAGTGGTAAGTGGAATTAAGTGGATACTAAAAAAAAAAAAAAAAATTCAAAAGAGCTTGAATTGTCGTTGTGGTTTTCTGTAAATAGTGCATTGTAAATGGCTATGTTTGAAATCTAAGTGTTGTTCATCCTGAATCTTGAAGTGCTCAATATGTGAATCTGCCTCCTGAGCTCTCAGGACTATGATAAACCCCTGCTCTAATCCTGACCAAACAGAGTCTGGACTCTGAGCCCCTTGGGTGCTGCTCTTGTCCTCTGGACTAACATTTCCTTTTCTTTCTCTTTTCTTTTTTTTTTGCTCTTTTCTCATCACAGACCTGCTGAGAAAGTCAGCTGAGCACACGCTGGTGGACATGGTGCAGCTGCTCTTCTCCAGGTAACTAGAGAGAGAATGGAAAAGGGGATGTAGAGATGGGGATAAGGAACAGAGTCGTGTTCTTGCTGTTCACATAATCAAACCTGAACCTGAGACCAAACACAACAGGAACTGGGTCTGTCTTCGTAATGGGCTCTGGTTTCACTCTCAGGCTTCTCTCAATTACCTCCGGAGGTTTCTGAGCTCCCCCTCACACGCAGACAGGGACAGGTGAAAGCATCAGTCTCTGACAATGCAAAGCATGGCTAATTACTAGGCCCACACAGAATCTGCTTCTCCAGACCACAGTGAATGGGGAGGGGACATAACAATTGCTTCAAATAGTCCTCTTAAGTAGTTATGCCATCAGTAAGATTTTTAAACATTTTTGGTAGTCTCTTGTGCTCGCTAAGGCTGCAATAATGTGATCAAAAATACCAAAAATCTAGCTTATAGAATGCAGTTTATTCCTACGATGCAAAACTACATTTTTAGCTATAATTACCCCAGTCCTCTGTGTCACATGATCCCTCAGAAATTATTCTAATATGCTGATTTGCTGTGTTAAGAAACGTTTCTAATTATTATTCATGTTGAAATAGGATTTTTACTAGGATTAGGACTGTCACTTAAAATTAATTTTATAAATTATTTTTTTTTATAAAATGTAATAATTTTACTTGTTTTAATCAATTTAAAACGTTGTCCCCAAGTGTTGAATTTAATTGCATATAATTAATTATTAATATGTCCAAAAGAAAAAGCCTTGTAGTAAATGAATGCTGCTTAATTTAACAGCCGTTCCCTTAAAATCAGTGTAGAAAATGTTGAAAAAAGTTCCACCCGGACCTACTTTAGAACCTTAAATTATTCATGATATCATTTGTCTATGTTAGAATATTAAGAATATTAAATTCCAAGGTGATATTCAAACGCTGCATGTTCCTGTTAAATCTTCTAACAAGTTCTTAGCCGTAAATGTCCAGCTACACATATTCAATGCAGATATAGTTCACTGACATCATTATATACTTGAAATGGCCCATATATCATAATATCCAGAAATACGTATTTCTGACTAGTTCATATCTAACATGCATTTCTATGATTGTGGTGTAATTGTGAAGCAGAAGCCCTTAGTCTTCTGGTGCAGGTCATAGTGTACTGCTGCTCTAATGCAATAACATGATTATGGGGTGGCATTTATCAGAGGTGCGGATCCACTCGCATTAGACTTCCAGTCACATCCTGCACAGACGAGAGGATGAGACCGCGGAGCACATCTCACTCTACCCATCTGCATACAGATTAGGGACACACACATACACACACTCACACGTATGCATGCGCAACAAAGACATAATGACAGAATTTGTTCTTTTAGGAAATGCTTTATCAAAAAAAGAACAGAACATATTTTTTTTTGCTTTGAAATGAAGCGTCTGAATAATAAATGTGTGTTTTGACCCGGTTTTCGAACCATGTCAACATCCTCTGTTTGTTTTGATAATTTCACACAATGTAAACGTCCTTCAGATGAGTAGCATTCATTAATAATTTTTAATTATAGCTGATGACACCTTTTTAATCTCAGAAATGCACACACACACACACACACACAACCTGAGTTTGCCGCTCCCATTGTGCATGTTCTTATTGCCCAGACCCTCTTGTCCACGTCGCCTTCACAATGAGGGTGTGAAAGGCCTTAATAATGAGTGTGTGTATTTCCGTGTGCCTAAGGGTAATAAGCAGTGAATGTAGTGTGTGTGTCTGTGTGTGTGTGGTCGAGAGAGAGCCAAGTAATGAACAGCGGATCTTATTGAGTGCTCAGAAGGAGGCTTAAGCAGCCTGCTGAAAGCATTAGGGATGTTAATCTGTTGGACTCACAGATCATCCTATAATCAAGCCGGCAAGACAACACTCCATTAACGCGGAGCAGAGTTAACATCAGGAGCCGTCTCTCCCAGCCTGCCTGTGCGAGCGCTGACATCTCACTCATGGAAAAGCTGCAGTGTACGCACACATGCAGACAATGCCTTCCAGGCTGAGAACATCGTTCATCTAATTCAGCTAATGAACCAGCGCAGGGGGTCAGAAGTCACGCCCTGGGAACAGAGATGCTGACTCTGCGGACTTGTTGTCTCTCCTCCGATTTGGTTTCAGAGAGGCTTCTCGGAATGATGGTTCGAAATAAGTTGATTCATCTGCGCTTTGGGAAACCTGATTTCGCTCGAATTTTACTCTGAACGTTTGGAGTGTTTCATTTTCAGATATTTTTAATGCCAAAGTGCCCAGAAGCTAATGATAACCCTCCAGTGGGACCCCTTTTCTCATATAAGGTGTATATTTTCAAAATTGCATTGATAAAAAAAAAGTGGAAATTTATGTTGTGTTAGAAATGTTGTGATCATATTACATAATTTTATGATAAAGAGATATATTTTATAATAATTTATATTTTTTTAAGTAACTGACTTCTATATTGCACTTACTTTTTTTACTTTGAAAAAAACCAACATTTTCAATTTAATGCACAGTAATGTAGGATGCATGAAACTTAAAATAAAGGATGTAAATACAATAAATACAAAAAAAATATTTTTGGGGATAATTGCTCCATGTAATCTTTAGAAAGTAAAACGGAAAATTCTGAAAATGTCAAATAGTGTTACATGTGTCTAATAAACTCAAATGCATGTGGACTTTGATAGCTGTAATTACATTTTGCCCAGAGGAAAAAACAAATCCACAGACCCCCAAGCACTTTCTTGCTGCCCTCAAATTTTGTCAAATGTGTGTTTTTTTCCTTGTTACAGTGTAACTATACATTTAAGTACTGAATAATATTAAGTACATGTACTAACTGTACGGTTGGGGTTAGGATTAGGGTTTGCTTTAGGGTTACTTGCATGCAATTATAAATAATTGTTATTATATTAGGAAGTACATTTTACAGGTAACAATGTTACCGGTGTTAACTATTGATGTATGTATTGTATTTATTTTTTCTGACCAGATTGTGGTTCTGTATTTGTTCTAATAGTAGCCTAAAAATGTCACTCCTGACCTCTGTAACACTCATACTCTAAAAAGCGTTTCTGTACCTCACTGTAATATTGTAATATTTGTTTTTCAGATTGCCACAGTTCAAAGAGGAGGCCAAGAGTTATGTGGGCACTAACATGAAGAAGGTAAATATAAAATCCTCTCCATTCTCCCTCCAGACCTTTTACACTTGTTTCCCATCTGCCTTGCTCATTTCTCATTTACTTTATGAGCTTTGTTACGTAGAGGGGTCTCCATACCCATAAGTGAGGTCAGTTGCTCAGGTCAGGAGATGGAAAATAGTATGTAGTTAACTGTGTTTTCCAGCCACAGTTGGTTCTGCAGTTGAAAGACCTTTGCTTGTTTTCATCTCAATTATTTAGGGATCAAAGAATCTCTCTTCTCCTGTCTTTTCATAGCCGATTTTTGTTGTTGAGTTCATCCTGTGCCCATTTGCCTGTTCCAACTCGCAGATCCCAGGCTGTATTCTGGACACACAGGATTTTATTTATGCAGATCAGCCTAGAAACACCAATCAGACGGGCTTAGAGAGGGTATAGCACATTTACATGCATTAAAACAGCAGTTTATTGGGTTGCGGCTAGTGCATAGGCTGGGACGCATGGCTTCACGTTTGAATGCATGGTGGGGAGATTCACTAAGGAATTAAAGCAGCCATTTTTCATAGCAGCAAAAATGATTTACAGGGATATTCTCCATCTGAAGCTATTTTGACAACATCAGTAGCATTTGATTTCTTGTTTCGAGACCAAACTTTGTATTATCTCATTTGAAAAATTAGCTCAAATTGGAATAGTTTTACTATTACTATTCACAGACAAAAGTAGTGAAGTATTTTGTGCTTTTGAAATAGGAGTTCATTAGATATGCACAGGTACATTTTGAAAATGTATGAAAATAGTGAAGATTTGTCTTTAAAGGATTCATTGCGAATTTTTTTATTTTTTATTTAGGGATTTTATTTTAGGAATGTGATTTTATTTTTTATTTTTAATCAAATCCAAAATAAACGTTTTTGTTTACTTAATATGTTTGTGTGCTGTGTATATGTATTATATGTAAATATAAACACATACAGTATATACACTGTTCTCCAAAAGTTTGGAAACACCCCTGGCAAAGTGTGGTTTTGGATGAAATCAACATGAATCCTCATCTTTTTTAATAACTTTCATCCCCAATCTTCCGACCTAAACCCAATTGTGCTACTATTGGAGGAAGTGGACCATGATGTCTGTAAGAAGTGTCCAGCCAGTGTGAATCATCTTTGGTCAATCCTTCAGGAGGCTTGGAGTAATATATCAAGTCAGTGTAGAAATAAACTGACAGCTCGGATGTCCACATTATGCAGAGCTGTAATAGCTGCTAATGCTGGATATTTTGATGAATCGAAAATGTAAATATTTTCAATGTATAAACTGTTTATGTAATAAAATATGTTTTCGCAGTTTGCTTTGTCCCTTAATGTGAAATTATCTCATATTAAAAAGGATTCATGTTGGCGCCGATAGTCTGGATTCATGCCAATATTGTCCAAAACCTCACTTTTCTAAGGCGTTTCCAAACTTTTGGAGGGCAGTGTAAATTTGCATGTATATATGTATGTAATGTAAATTTAAATATATATTTCATATGTAAACATTTTTCTCAAATATTTACATGTATGTGTGTATATATACATACTTAATATACATAGTACACGCATGTGAGCAAAAACTTTTATTTTTAATGTAATTAATTGCAATTAATCATTTGATAACACTTGGAAAAATAACAAAATGTTTTTTTTCTCTGCGTGTCATGCAAATGCATTGTTAAATTATTATTAATTTTAAATCTTAGGGGGTGTTTGAGGAAAACCTTTTGTCTGGCAAAAACTTTTAAGTGACCTCGTGTCACAGATGCTGTCAATGAAGCTTAACTTGTTCAAGACCCACAACATCCCTTCAAAAATCAACACAAAACGGGAATGCAAGTAGTGATTATTATGCATCGTTAAACAATGTTATTTGAATATGGAAATATTAAGGCTTGTAAATAATACTTCAAAAACGAGTATGAAATTATTTAAGAGAGATCTTATTCTAAAGAAAGAACATTAGAGGAACAGTCATGGGCAAACAATGTAACATACCTGTAGTTTAAGTCCAGCTTTATACTTTATGCAAATACTCTGAGGTGAGGTGAAACCACATCAGGACTTCTATTTTCATATTTTCATTTTGGTTCCATCGTTTCATTTGAATGTTACTTTCTGTATTTGAATTTATATTCATGCGAGTGGGTTTTTTGTTTTATTTTTTAAAGACCAGAAATCCTATTTGACTGCCATTTTGCATGCTTTATGTGTTCCTGGTCTTTTTATTGCACCTATTATTTATTATCCTTGGTTAGTCTCCCCAATTAATAGGTGTTTGTTTGTAACGTATGCTGAGGTGCTGCTACTACCCCCCCCTCTCCCGTTTCCTCTCGGAGATGCATCAGGTTAATGTCGTTGAATGGGTGTGTTACGGAGTTCCTGAATGTGTGTGTGCACGGTTGTCGATTTCTCCCATGTACACCCCATGCATGAAGTTCTATGTGCTCCCATGCATCTTCCTCTGAGCTTGTGACATGTCCATCACTAATCCCGGGGCCTGCCCCTTCTCTCCTGAGGCTTACAATATCTTATGGAAAAACAAACGAGTGCAGGTAAGGAAGAAGAGATCAGACTCACTTTAACCTTGTACAACCCCCATGTTTTTAACCTGTGACAGTGTTTTGACAGTATAACAGGTCCAGGTTGAAGTTCTTTGTTACATTTTTGGTCATATGTTGAATACAGGGTTTCTTGAAAGCTTGTGAAACAAGCTGAGACAAGTGTTCGATGGTTATTTGATACGATTTTAGTTTGCTTTTAATGTATTTTAATTAAAAATGCTTTCAACTGCATTCTTTTGCTAATGTGTATGAAAATACAGACTAAAATACTAGATAGTTTCCTGCACCACTAAAGAGGGATATAATCTGGTTCTGAAAGTAATATTCCCATTCATTCTCTCCAAAGGGGAGTTGCTTTCACAAGCATTAATCAAGAGAATAAATTAACATTTCTGTAGTTTGATTATTTATTGTATTTATCTTCTACACATTAACAGTACTGTATATTACATGAAAAACTGTAAGGGAGGGTTTTCTAAAAAGCAGTTTTTGTTAGAATTGTTAGCTTTCTTTTATTAAAATGACACGCTTTATGTTGTGGCACAGATGTTGTGTAAGTGCATTTATTCAGCAGTCAGCGTAGAGAGAGCATGTGCACAAGGTTGCCAGCTTGGAAAGATTAGTAAAACACTGGGCAGAAAATGTATCCATTTAAGAGAGAAGCTTTGATTAGGGAATTTAAACTCTTGACATCTGGCAACCACAAGCATGGAAGCTTGTGAAGGCTTGCTACTAATTCAGAGGACTGGAAATTTAAAAAAAAAAACAAAAAAAACTAGCTTTTTCAGGATAAATAACCAGTGGGCGTTTATATCAATTAATAAAAGCAGAAACTGTGGTCATGAATAAAATATAATTCATTGTGCAACCTTATTTTATGGGATTCTACTTCCCAAATTAAAGCCATTCACTACCAAGTTCTGTACTTCTGTCTTGTCTGATTTTCATATTTTATTTGCTTTGAAGACTTTTTAAAATTCCCTATAGGAGAAAGAATGAATAGCTGAGTTTGCTATCTGAACTGAACGTAAAATACAGACAAACTGTTTTCAGAAGACATTACCACCACAGATTGGTGCATTGGTTACTTTAGAAAGCTCAGTTGAAAATTATTTTTACAGTTATAAATTTTACAGTTATAAAAAGGAGCAAAAAAAGGATCTCCATGATCAAATGATTTTGTTCTGCTGTTCTGTGTGTGAGGGTGCACTACTGAAAGATTAATAAAAAAAAATTTTAAAAAAATGTGATTAAGTAACTGGTATCAGAATCATTTTAGTTGCTTGTCGTCCCTCTAAACAAATATAACATCCTATATGTAAATCACATTAGTTTTGCTGATTTAAACGTGTATATACTGATAAAAGTGAACGGCATACACAAAGATCCAAATGTTTTTAATAAAATAACATGACTCTGCGCATGCTCATGCGTCTTTTGGAGTGGTGGCATTGCTTTTTTATGCTAAACTGAGATGTCATGAGATTTATGTTTTCGTCTTGCGCTCCTGCCTGGTTCTTTGTGCAGTGAACTGCAGCTTTTGGCTTGATTTAACAAGTCTGTGTTTGTTTTGAAGCTAAAGATGAGAGCCGGGGGAATGAGCGAGTCGTCCAAGTGGAAGAAACAGAAGCGTTCTCCCCGCCCCCCTCGTCACATGGTTCGCAGTCCCTCAGGACAGATGGATACAGGCCAGTCCAGCACCCTCACCAACAACCTTTCAGGTATACCAACATGAGTCATTTAGATTCTTTTACGCTAATGATCTAAAGTTTATGAAGGAAGCCTCTTGCTATCCAAGGCTCACATTTACAGTAACATTGTAAAATATTGGTATAATTTCAAATAATGCTAAAAATCAAAGCATTTATTTGAAATAGAAATCCTTGTAACATTTTAAAGTAAGGTGCCAGTAGTCAACCACATTGGTTAACATGAATAAACAGTGAAAAATACTTCTATAGCATTTATTCGTCAAAGTTCCTGTTTATTTCAACATGGATGATGGATCTGAGTTTACAATGAACAGCTGTATTTTTTTTATATTTTCTTTTGTGACATTATTAATGTCTGTGCTGTCTTTTTTGGTCAATTTAATGCATCCATACTAAATAAAACATTATTTTCTTACAAAAATGACCCCAAACTTACAGTGGTGCGTATGTACAAATACTTAGCAATACATAGCAATATTTTTTATATGGACATTTCTTGAGCAGTGACTCAAACTAATAGTTGAATCAGTTAAATGATTCAGTTTTTTGTTTTTTTTATGTTTACTTTTTAATTAGCTATAACATAAGTATCGATAACACTTTATATCAGGGTCTCTAAACTAATTGCTTATTAGCATGCATAGTCCTAGAATTAAATACCTAAACTTAATAACTACTTTGCTGTCACCCTGTCCTCATCTTATTGTGTTTATTTCAGGTGGAGTTCCTTTCATAGAGCAGCACAATGGAAGTTCCTCTACTCTTCCTGGTTCAGACAGTGCAGCGTCCTCCATCTCCAGCCCCACCACTGACAGTGGCTTAGACACCGGCTCTAAAACCACATCGAAGGAAGACCTCACAGACCTGGAGCAGAGCAGCTCAACCGCCACCACTCCCATGACACCCTCCGCAGAGCCAAGCCGGCTGGAATCACAGGTATCCCTCAGACCGCCAGTAAAAATATATCCAAGTGCATGTGCTCGGAGCTTGATGGTATGGCGTACTGTGTCATCAGTCTGAGGGCAGGGAAGTGGAGCGTGCCCAGTCGGCCTCAGTCGAGTCCATTCCTGAAGTCCTGGAAGACCGAGACTTGCTGGCTGACCAGTCTGATTCGGCATCGGTTCACGACATGGACTACGTGAACCCAAGAGGAGTGCGCTTTACACAGTCCACCCAGAAAGAGGGTAAGAGGAATAGCCCATCCTGAATTTACATCAAAGACCTGACGTCAAAATGGCTTCACACCAATTGTGTATCTCCAGGTGCTGCTCTAATCCCGTACGGTCTCCCGTGCCTGAGAGAGCTCTTCAGGTTCCTCATCTCTCTCACCAACCCACACGACCGCCATAACTCCGATGTGATGATGCACATGGGCCTCCAGCTGTTGAACGTTGCGCTAGAAGCCGCACACATCGCCCCCTACCAGTCATTGCTCTGTCTTGTCAAAGATGAGCTCTGTAGGCACCTCATACAGGTGAAACTTTGTTCTCCTCTGATCTAACTTGCGCACTTCTCCGTTTTCAGCTGTAGTAAATATTCTGTGTCTCTTTGTAGTTGTTGAGTGTGGACCGAATGAATCTGTATGCCGCCTCCATACGTGTGTGCTTTCTTCTCTTTGAAAGCATGCAAGAACATCTAAAGTTTCAGCTTGAGGTACGTGACTGAATGATGGTGAGAGATGTCATCTTAGATGCAGGGAGTCACTCTTTGTATGTCTCCACAGATGTACCTGAAGAAGCTAATGGACATTATTACCTCAGAGAACCCTAAAATGCCCTATGAAATGAAGGAGATGGCTCTGGAGGCCATAGTGCAGCTCTGGAGGATCCCAAGCTTTGTCGCAGAGCTCTACATAAATTATGACTGTGACTTTTACAGCTCCAACCTGTTTGAGGACCTCACCAAACTGCTCTCTAAGGTGAGAGACTCACCAACTCAAGGACTAGTGAGAAAGAAATTCATCAGGTGTTTGAAAATAGTCCCTGCATACTAGGTGACTCTAGATATGTAAAGTTTAATTGCATTACTTTTTGATACATAGTTTTTAAACTACACAGTTATAAAAATCAATGTTTATACATATAAAAATGCATGCATACACATATATTTCAGACAAATGTTATGCTTGTATGTTAAATGTATGTATTTATAGGTTATATGAATATAAATATAGACATATAAGTCAATGTAAGTATTTTCAATCTGTATGTGTGTAATTTTATATACATAATAAAAATACACAGAACACGCATATATTATGCAAACAAAATCACAATTAATCGTTTGACAGCTCTAATAAAAATATAATAACCCTGGTTTGTATTAATACTCTGTGCTTCTGGTTCATAACAGTTAAACAAGCATCGGCTGATGATTGCATTGGGAGCTTTTATTTTTCAAAGAAACCTTTTTACAAGCACATTGCTAGAAGGATTAGGCATTTACTTTATTTATGTCTTTTTACGGCACATGTTTCACCTCTAATAGAAACTCCAGAACATTTCTGACATTACTATGAGGTTGATTTATAGTGTTTTTGTACTCCAGAATGCCTTTCCGGTTTCTGGGCAGCTCTACACAACCCATCTCCTTTCACTTGAAGCCCTACTGACAGTGATTGACAGCACAGAGGCTCATTGTCAGGCCAAAGTGCTCAACAGCGCTGCACAGCGGGACCAGTCAGATTCAACAATCGTAGAAGGAGACAGTTCGGTCAATACGATCACCGATTCAACAATAGGTGGGCAGAATCAAGAATCCCAGAATCCACGTAACAAATGAAAAAGGAGTGATCTTTTTGGTTTCTCATAATAACAAACTCTTCTTTGTCCACTGTATACAGAGGCTGGCAAATCTGCACCCAGTTCTAATGGGCAGAATGCTGTGGTGTCAGACACGAGGACCGCCTGTCCTCCCACCAGTGGTCATCTGATGGCTGAGAAGATGAGATTAGGTAGACAGGATCAGGAGGAGACAGACACGGGTACTTTACTGTTGTTTTCACTGTAAATGCAAAACAACAACCAAGACAAAATGCTCACTGATTTGCAATAAACATTCGTGGATTTAAAGTAATCAAATGCTGCATTGTCTTAATCCTGCAGAGAAGAAAAGCTTGAAGAAGCCTCATCGTTTCTCCAGCTGTCTTCCAGACTCTCAGGAACTTTTAGAGATCAAAAACAAGAAGAAGGTGAGCTGTTCATGTGCATTGTGATTTGTTAAAACCTTCCGTTTTGTACTAAAATTGCATGTTTTCTTCATGCTTCAAAGCTTCTGATCACGGGTACAGAGCAGTTCAATCAGAAGCCCAAGAAAGGCGTTCAGATCCTGCAGGAGAAAGGCCTGCTCAGCAGTCCCATGGACAATAATGAAGTGGCCCAGTGGCTGAGAGAAAACCCCCGTCTGGACAAGAAGATGATTGGAGAGTTTATCAGTGACCGCAGGAACACTGACTTACTCGACAGTTTTGTCAAGTAAACTTCCTCTTTATAACACGTTCTTACGTTTGAGGGTTAGGCTATATATCGGTCAGACGGGGATGTGGTTTGTTAAATCTTTTAAAAATAGTGAAGAAATGTACTCTATTACAGCACAAAATCTTTACAAATGAAACTGAAAGCCCATGCAACTTTCAAGCTTCAAAAAGTTGATAAAGACATCCTAAAAGTCAAGCAGTTTAACCCAGGACTTTTTTGTGATGTGCAGTTTAGGCTTTTTTGTAACATTTGTGTATATATGTATGTGTATGTACAAATCTGGTAGTGGTCATAAAACAAAATAATAAGTTTGAGCTTTTACAGGCTTAAAGCAAGTTGGTAGGACCAATAAATCAAGTAGCTCTGATGTTTGTGGTGTTAACATTTGTCAACACCAACTCCTTGTTTTCCAACTTCTTATGCGGATCTAATACTTAAGAAATTGGATGTGATCTTTTAGCTGTAGATGTTATTCTCGCTCGTGATTACTATCAGGCTCAGAGTAACTGTGAGTATAGAGCTTGAGATAATTATACCTTAAAGTTATTTTAAGTCCATCTGTATCTCTTCCTCAGCACGTTCACCTTCCAGGGCCTACGCATAGACGAGGCGCTCCGCTTGTATCTGGAGGCATTCCGTCTTCCTGGCGAAGCGCCTGTCATTCATCGGCTCTTGGAAACCTTTACTGACAACTGGCAAGTAAGTCAGCTGCCACACACACACACAAGCACGGACTGGCAAGGACTGACATGAATATATATATATATATACACTCGAGCGGGAACACACACATATTACTCTTTAAATAGGCTGTAGGTTCGCTGCAGTCACAGACACAAGCATTCTTACAGTTCTTCCATTACCACACTCCAAGGCAATCCTGGCCACCAACTGGCCCCATCATCAGGTAATTAGGGACAGCGAAGCAGCAGTTCGCTCGGGATCAAGGACGGGGTCGTTAGTCACGCAGGTAATCGGGGAAGAGGAAAATGTTGCACTGGGAAGTGAGAGACATCCATCTGGCCTAGCGGAAAGCCGCTAGGACATTTCGAACACACTCACTTACTGCATATTAAAGGCAGCTCTCTGTGTGTGTGACCTGGAAAGCATTCGTAGAAATTTGTTTTCTCAGCCGCCATTCTCAATCACTGCGTAGATATATAAGGGGTTGTGCCCTCCCCGGAGCAGTGATGTATCGAAACCAAAATGGATTCAGTGTCTGACATTTACACTAGTCAGAGATCCCAGAGGAATTACTGTGCCCTTTTAGGTTTTTCTAGTGGTGAATGATCTTCAAAACGCTCCTGTAAAGATGAGCGTACATATTAGGTGATCTGATGATGCTATTCTTGCGCTCACAGTCAATCATATGGCCTTGTTCTTTTGTGTGCAGAAAGTGAACGGTAATCCCTTCCAGTCAAACGATGCTGGCTTCGCCCTGGCTTATGCAGTCATCATGCTAAACACCGATCAGCACAACCATAACGTCCGAAAGCAGAATATCCCCATGACGTTGGAGGTGAGCCACGCATGTTCCAGATAAGCGTACGGACATCCAGAAGTCATTCACATGTTTAAAGCCACGCATGCAATGCCTTTCTGAGAGATCGGTTTCAGATCTATGACATAACGGTTTAAGATAAGTGTATTACGGGTTATTTATGTAAGTATGTTATGAAAGCATCTGTCTAGATTTGCCACACATGCCGTTTACTGTTATGTAGCCATGTCTCACTTTTACAGTACGTGCTTCAAACAACTGGCCTTGATTTAGTGGAGCAGTCACACATTTACAAACATATCCTTGATTTCACTTGCATCATCTGAGGAAAGATTTTCAATTTTTGTTGTTGTTGTATATTATGCTTAACCATGCTTATCTATTATTCTTCGCTAAAACTGATGTACTATGAATCTGAAATCTATTACAGTAGTACTGTAGGAGCTACTGGTGAATCTTGTGGGAACCATTAAAAGCAGGGAAAAAAAGATCAGTTATGAGTTAATATAACATTTTTGTTAATATGTTTTTTTGCATTGTTACATCATGACAGTTGTCATGCAAAAATCTTGTTGTCATTACCTATAAATAAAAGCACATAAATAAAATAATTTAATTAATTACAAATAATGTATTTT
>JAUMHG010000055.1:5547629-5569613 GCA_032359395.1 Enteromius anoplus | reverse complement strand
CGTTTTTATTTTAATTTTGAAATATTCATATATCGGCCAAAATGAACGCCGATACTGATATATCGGAAATTGCTGAACATCGGCCGATAATATCGGCATTCCGATATATCGGTCGGGCTCTAATATATATATAATCAACTTTTATAATAGCATTATTAATGCAATTTAAACAATTCACCACCTCTGAAGTGCAACTATGGCTTTTGTTGATACTGTTTTTATTTGAGCTATAGTATTTGAGCCCCTGCTTGTGCATGTGATGTGAAATGGCTATTTCTTTTGTGCTTTCATTGCTGAATTTGGTGTGTATAATCATTGACACCGAAACCGGCCCATCTTGTGTGAAGCAAGCAAATCATCTAATGAATGTGAAGTATCATCTTTACATAACCGCATGAGTTGAAAGGAAAGGAAAGGACGTGACATGTGGGAATTTGTGCTTTGCGTTTAACCCATCCAAGTCCGTACACACACACACACACACAAAGCAGTGAGGAGTGAACAACCAAGCACACACACACACCGTGAACACACACCCAGAGGAGTAGGCAGCCAGTGTTGCGGCGCCCGGGGAGCAGTTAGGGGAACGGTGCCTTGCTCAAGGGTCTCACCTCAGTCGTGGAAAGAGCGCTGGATATTCACTACCCCCACCCACTATCCCTGCCGACTCGAATCTGCGACCTTTGGGTTACAAGTCCAACTCCCTATCCATTAGGCCACGACTGCCCTCATGACACAGCCATTGCTCCAGTTGCTGCCATAGCACACGTTACATTTCAAACACTGCTGTTTTTTTTATTCCAAACAAACCTATTGGAGGACATTTTATTCAAACTTAATTTAGGAAGTTTGACTCCTTGGGGGATTAGAGTGTCTGCCTCACTTCCGTGGCTTTGTAATTGGATGTGTCAGTGCCTGAAAGCTCTTTAGTGCTGTATCTTGAGCTGTGCTCCACTGGTGAGTCATGTAACTTGGGGGCAATTCCGCTGTCTTGTGTGCCCTCTCCATTTATCCTTCACTCTGTCTCTCAGTTCTTCTATCCAGGGTGGTCGGTGATCTACAGTAGGCTTAGTCAAGGCTCATTCAGCACTTTGTAGCTCTGCTCTGCCCATCGGCATGGTCTTTTCATTAGCTGGAGGCCTCTGTTTACATGGGAAGATACCTGCTGTCATCAGGGGCTTACTTGCTCACTTTGAGGGCGACAGATCAAAGTTTAGAGTTTTGAACATCTAATGGATCCAGCACTGCGATAATGATATGGTAGATATCTGCTCTGTTCCTCTTTGACTGGAAACAGAACATAATATTTTCAATTGCAATCCCAAAATTGGCCAAGATTTGTCAGAGACTGGTTCTTCTAACCAGCAAATGAAAGGGTGTGAAAATGGGCAGTCATATTGATAAAAGGTTGGTAAAAAAAAATCTTTCTCATCAAGGCTTTTACCATGCTTGACAGTTGTGAGAATGTGGAGGCGTGCTTTTAAAAGCTTAATTTGATTTCTCTCATTAATCACTGTGTTGATTGTTTCCACGCCCTCCGCAGGGTACCGCACCCACGAGAAGAAAAAGAGCCACAAATATGACTCCAAATCCAGCCGGCTCCGAAAGAAGCCACGAGAGAAGGAAGGCGCATCGAGGAGAACTAAAGCGTCCAGTCAGCGGCCCGCCCGTTCCCATAGCGATGATGAGGAGGATGAGGGCGTGCCGGCCAGTTACCACACGGTGTCTTTTCAGGTTAGTCTGGACGTAAGTACAACAGCCCTTTCCCTAATTCCTAAATCTGTCCATCGTCATGTTTGCCGATCTGCTCGGTGAGGAGGAGCCATGTGATCATTTCACATTCTACACATTAAAGAAGAAAAATAAATGCTCATGTGGTGCTTTGAGATATATTCTTCAAATATTTTTCATCAATCCTAATACCAGTAGACTTTAACATTTTTGTCATACATTAAGTTGAGAGACTCAATATACAGTAATCGTTCTTTTCAGTCTTGTTTTTAAAACTCTATTGCATATATATTTTTGTATATTTATATTTGTTCGTTTTTATAATAGCTATGTAGTTGTTTTTAAATTTTTGTGAAATTGAGACGCTTTGCTTTTTCCATGAATCTAGCTATTGTTGCTAGCATGGCGTTAATCTATTAATAAATAAATATACTAATACCAGTTCAATTTAACATTGCTTAAATAAGTTTTGGTAGCACAGCAAAAAACTAAAATCCTATTGCAAAGAGCTTTATTTAAAATGTTAAATGTGATTTATTATAAAACAAAATTAATTTAGAAACTGACAAAAAGCCCAAAAAATATCTAATGTTAAAAATATTGACATTTGAAGATATTAATTAGTAGATATTAATACAAATGTGTCTGAAACTCACTGAGAGTCTGCTATTACATTGTAATTAAGATTATATATATATATACGTATATATGTATATTATATTATTATTGTATTTAATACATACATTGGTGTCAAACAATTAATTAAACGCAATTAATCACATCCACACAATCACATTTGTTCACATAATATGTTTGTGCACTGTGTATATTTATTATGTATATGTAAGCAAACACATACAGTATATATTTTAATAATATTAACATGTCTATATTTATATTTTTATTTAATATTATATATAAATATATTTATTATATAAACATTACATATTTTTCTTTAATATATCCATGCATGTTTGTATTTTATATTTAAATATATGTGTGTGTATACATTTATATATATATATATATATATATATATATAGAACATGCACATATGTTATGTAAACAACTTATTTTGGAAGCAATTAATAGTAGGACACCACTATACAAAAAAAAGACAATCTATACAAATAAAGACTTATGATAGTTATGATATTGATAGAAATATGCTCTTAATTGCAATTTAAAACAATTACAAAACATCGTAATTATTCACATACAGCCTTATTTTTTTACTATTCAAATATGACCAAACATGTCTTTGTGATGTTTGCTCAGGGAAGCATGCTTTCCCTATAGTCATAACCTGAATAGCGCACATGAAAACAATATCATATCATGATGCTTGAACATAGTATCAAATGTATAGCGTGATTTATTTATTTATTTTTGTTCCATGTTCCATCTGTTTACCTGTCATGTCTCAGTAGTGGATGTATAACAATAATTTTTCTATTGTCCTTATTAATAAGATAAAAGTGAGTCTGTTAGAAAAGCAAATACTCATTTAATACACCAGATATGCCCCTGAGTGTTCAGTGATTATTAAAACAGCTTGTTTGCCCATGTAGTTGTTAGACCTGATGCACACACTGCACACGCGAGCCGCCGGCATCTACAGCTCATGGGCAGAGGAACAGCGCCATCTAGAGGATCCTGGCAGAAAGATCGAGGCAGACTCTCAAACACTATGGTCCAGCTGCTGGTGTCCTCTCCTCCAAGGTCAGAGACTAGCCAAAAAGCATATTTGCAAGCATTAGTGTAAATTACAAATGCTTATAATAACATAAAATTACTGATAATTTAATTTGATCTATCTGATGCTGCATTGAATGCATTAAAGTAGGTAGATGTTCAGAGATACTCTATAACTTGTATGTTTGGGCGTTGTAGGTATGGCTTGGTTGTGCTGTGATGCACGGAGGCAGGTCCGCATGCAAGCTCTCACCTACCTACAAAGGGCACTACTTGTACACGATCTACAAACCTTGGATGCAGTGGAGTGGGAGTCCTGCTTCAACAAGGTAAACCAGTTCTGTTTGGCTGTATAGTGTTAGTTTAACATGCATTTTGATTTTTATGAAACAATGTATGTAAAACTGAGTGATTTCCGTCTCTCTTTTCAGGTCCTGTTTCCACTGCTGACAAAACTCCTTGACAACATCAGTCCAGCTGATGTTGGAGGTATGGAGGAGACCAGGATGAGGGCCTGCACACTGCTTTCTAAGGTCTGGTCTAGGGCTTCTTTGCTCGTTAATCTTAATAACTTCCACCTTATTTAAAGAGTGATTGTAAGTGTCTTTGTCTCCTCAGGTGTTCCTGCAGCATCTCTCTCCTCTGCTCTCTCTTCCCACATTTGCAGCCCTCTGGCTCACCATTTTAGACTTCATGGACAAGTACATGCATGCCGGCTCCAGTGACCTTCTGGTAAGATGCTCTCGGATAGTGAGAATCAATTGTACACACCAACATGTTCTCATCATTTCACCTTCAAGTCAAACCCCAAACCCATGTATTAATGATGACTAAGACTTCAGTGTATTCCTCACGCAAAGGTGTAGTATTGAAAAATAGTGAACGTAAACCGTTCAAATGCGTGGGAGAGTATTGGATTAGTGCATTGGGTCTTAAAGTGACAGCAGCTGCTAATATGTCTGCATTAATGTTAATCAAACAATAAAAGACTCACTCGGTCACTGCTTCTGACTGAACCTTTGAAGCTTTAATAAGAATGCATACACTGTCATCCAGTGAAGACTGATAAGATTGTGATTCGTGTTCCTGGCTGAAATAAATAGTTATTTTGCTATCAATCATTCCTAGATCAGATAGGTTGTTCATTAAATCCTGAGTGCTGATGAGTCTGTGTGTGTGACTTTGGTGCCCAGCTGGAGGCCATCCCTGAATCTCTGAAGAACATGCTGCTGGTGATGGACACAGCAGGGATCTTTCACAGTGCGGACTCCCGTACAGGCTACTCCGATTTGTGGGAAATCACCTGGGAGAGAATTGACTGTTTCCTGCCCCATCTGAAGGAGGAGCTCTTCAAACAGGCTGTCATTCCAGGTACTGAGCACTCAAACACAGTGCTCACGTTTTACATTTGAGTTCAGCCATGAACAACACAGGCTTGGATTTGGTTAGCTCAAATATTATTATTTTTTTTTTTTTCTTGTCTTTGTGCAGAACCTGTGTGTAATATACCCGTGGAGCCTGTCCCACCGCCTGCTGCCGTTACACCAGCCCCCTCACCAGTGCCAGAGCCAAAAATCCCCAGCAGACCCGCATCACCTCAGGATACGCACACACCCAGTGCCAACGGTGATCGTAAGCATCATTTAGTCACGTGTAACAGATTGAATAGGAGTGGCTGGTTATCACGTGATAAAAATAGTCAACGTTTCTGCTTTATTTCCTCTGTGCAGGATCAGACAGATCATCTCCGGTTCCCCCCTCAACTCCTCCGATGCCCACTTCAGCAAAGATTAGTCCTCCCGAGTCCCCTCCGCCCCCTCTAACCCAGTCTCCGCTCATCCTGCAGCCCCTCGCCTCTCCGCTGCAAGTGGGCATCCCGCCGATGTCCCTGCCAATCATTCTGAACCCAGCCCTCATAGAGGCTACCTCACCCGTGCCCTTGCTGCCCCGGCACACCACCGACTGACCCGCCCCTCAAACATCAGCCGCCGCGTCTGAAGAAGAGAGATCTGACCGTTCTCCTGCACGTGTGCACTCGCTGTAGCCCACACTATTAAATTATGTAACAGCAGGACCTGGAAGAAGAGCACGTGAGAGGACATTGAAACACATGACTGCCTCTCCGCTTTAAAAACATCAAACGGCTCTGATTTGAATGTCCTTCAGTAAGAGATGCTACATAAATGAGCGTATTTATTCAAAACGGGAGGGTGCCACCCTGGAGAACAGATCAGTATTGATGGACTGGATTTGGGTTGGTTAGGTTAGCTGCACCTGTCAGAGCAGATTTTAATGTATCAGTACTCAGTTGTTACTCAGGCAGTGATCACAGAGCTGATGGGAAGTGGTTCCAGCTAATGAAAGCATGGGGAAAAAAACTAACTAACTACATTAGTGTCGAAGCTTTTATCACCGCTCCAGCTTAAAAAACAAAACCTGTACAGTATGATGAAGAAAACGTAATTTATTTTGACAATTCAAATTGTTTCTTATTGTGGCTTTTACACTTTAATTATATAGTTTTGCCATAAATTGCATCAGAGAAAACAGTCAGAGATGTAGCCACGTAATGTCTGCCATTCATGCTTCATTAGTGAGAAAACTGAAAGCGCAGTGCACCCAAACATTCAAATTCTGTCATCGTTTACTCTCCCTCATGTTGTTCCAAATCTGTATGAATTTCTTCTGTTTTAAAGTTGGAAACCAAACAAACATTGTCCCCAGTGGACTTTCTGTTGTATGGACCAAAACATTTCTTTAAACATCTTTGATGTTCCACCGAAGAAGGAAAGTCTTTCAGGTTTGGAGCAACATGAGGGGTGAGTAAATGATGACCGAATGTTCATTTTTGGGTGAACTGTCCCTTTAAGTCCAGTCCTTTTGATTAAAAACAATAAAATATGGTTTGTTTTGATGACATCATGTAATTATCATGCATCTGTACAACATTCCAGACACATCACTAACGTTTTCAACTAAGCGAACCAGCTTAACTCTGGATGTCAGGTTTAATTTTATTTTGATGGGTGTTTTTATTCGTAAGTCGTCTTAAAGCGAGGTGGTTTTGTTGCTGTCGTGTATGTCGCTGAGGCACTTCTGCTCTTTGTAGCTCTCCCTTTCAAGAATTTATCCTGGAAAATACAAAATCTCTTCCAAAGATATATTTCTTTCTATTAACTGTATCCCTTTATTGTGGTGATCTCGGCTCTGGAAGACCACTTTTAGTTTGCTACGAATTAATGAATGCTTCATGAGAAGTAGATCTCAGAAGAGGGCTATAAAATTCACTAATATAAAAGTATAATAGCTCTCAGACCTGCACCTCCTTCCATCAGCCAAGACCACCCACGAGCAGCTCAAGTGCGTTTAGCGATCAGCGTTTGACCGGAGACATGCTATATTTGGATCAGTAGCGTTTTTGAGGAGTAATACTGTAATTTAACAGCAGATCAGTGATCACACCATCCCAAACCCAAGAGGTGGATCCGGACAGATGGACGCCGCCTTTTCTTTGTATGTACACTTGTTGTACTGCATTCTTAGATGCATTCTGTAGTCAACAGGTAATTCAATGAAAATAATCTGTGTATATATATATAAATGAATAAAAGTTTATGTACTTTTTACAGTGTAATAAATATATGGTAAAATATCCTAAATCTGTGGCATTGTTTTTCTCTTTCATGTCAATTGTGCCTTATTCAATTAGAATAATTTAGGTGGCTAAGAACAACAGCCAACAATTTAAATACTGCTATTAATTCACCCTCATGCCCTTCCTGTTTTTTGTTGTTGGGTTTTTTTTTTTTTTTTTTTTGGTCCACACAATAGAAATCAATGCTTTGGTTACCTGCAAAGTCAGGTTTGGAATGACATGAGCGTGAGTAAACGCTGATCATTTTCATTTTTGTGTAGAATATCCCTTTAGTCTCCTTTATTTAGCCTATACCACCATGCTCATCCAACAAAGCTCAAGTAATCTATAGGTTTAGGGGTTCTGCTGCATCTAATCTTTCAAGAAACGTCAGAGAAAATGAGATTAGGTTTTCCAACGAAGGGAATGTTTTCAGCAGTTCACAACTTCATTTCATTCAGCAGTGTTGCCAACGTTTTTCAATGAAAAGTACCTAAAGCCAGCTTGAAAAGTCACTAAATGTTGATAGATGACGTCATACGACAATTTGCATATTCATTACGTCAGTGCATATATTATCTTGCTTCTCTGTAGTAACATAATGTAATTTAATGCACCCTAATTCTCAATATAACTGTTTTCCCTGATGTATTTAATGGTTTCTGTTGTCAGAAAAACGGAATGAATAAGAAATCGTGACTGAAATGCACCCCATTATAAGGTTAAACTAGCTCTACTTTACAAGATGTTAATCTGGATTAGTATCCTGATTTATAAAATCAAGCCGTTTTCTGGTTAAATCAAATACACGTAAGATATAGACAATGGCTATGCTGTGATTTGGGCTATATTTACATGTAAAATAGAGTTAGCAGCAACATAATATCTATTTTCACTGAAAGCTCGGCTCCTCACAAGCCGCGCGCTGAACAGAACACACGCAGAGAGGGGAGTGCGCGCGCTGTGAAAACAACAACTCGCGCGTGCGCGCACTACCACAGACTCGCTAAGGTTTGTCCAAGAAGTCTCTAGATTTGTCGCTAGTCGCTTTTTTGGAAAAATGTCGGCAAAAGGGTCTGAAAAGTCGCTAAATCTAGCGACAAAGTCGCTAAGTTGGTAACACTGTCATTCAGTTCCTGTCCACCTTTTTCCCCTAAAAACGGGCGTTATTTTTAACTCTACAAAACGGAAAAACATGACTAAACAAATGCTTAAAAGTTTTTTATATTAATACAACCGCTTCCTCGCCTTCATGTCATTCCAAACCTATATGACTTACTTTCTTCTGTGGAACAAAGATAGTGGTTTTGTCCACACGCTGGAAGCGAAGGGAACTGAACTTGGCTGCCAACAATATTCCAGATATATTACGTTCTGCAGAAGAAAGTAAGTCTTGTAACGACTTTAGCACAAGTAAATGAATTCATATTTGGGTGAAGCTGTGTGTGAACGGAAAAAGAGAGCTCAACCTGTGGTGTAAAACATTTTTTTATTTCAAAGCAGAACAAGAAACACTTTTTTTTTTTTGTTTGATAAACTAAAACGGTCAGAAACCACACATGATATCTAGCCAAAAACAACGGTCAAAAGTTCAATTCTGAACATGGAATGTAAAAACAAGATCATTCTAAGGATAAAAATGGCAAACAATGAAGATTAAGTTGATCTAGTCTAAATGAAAGTCTTTTCTTTAAAGGAGAACAGTGAAACATAAATGTGTACAGTACATCACTCACAAATACCCTTGTTTAAACACCTTCAAATAATCGGTTTTCAAAAACATATACCTACAACATCTTTCACCAAGCTGCACTACACTCCATTTAGTACGCTCCTACAAGCCTGGATGCACTCTCCGCTAAAGCTCACGTTCAACTCATTTCACCTTCCCACGACGTCGAGGCGGACGAAACCAGTCAAAGCGAACCTAAAAAAGAGCTGCATCAAGGCGTTACACTTTCAAAAGAAATCAAACCCGTGACTCCACATCACTTGGCGTCCATCTTTGCCATCTCCTGCAGGTATATCCCAATGCTCTCGCTGTCAAACAGAACAAAGTAAATGTTCTTCAGAGAGGAGGTGGTTGCTGACACAAAATGGTTGGAAATGGCCTTCAATATTAGCTGGGCTGCCGTCTGCTTCGGAAAACCATTTCTGAGGGAATAAAAATCAGAGGTGAGATGGTTTCTAGGAACTGTTTCTCACCACATCTGCATCGAAACAGCCATGCAGTGCAAGAACTACATATCTAGTTCACTATCCATGATATCACTATCCATGCTCACCGTCCGACGGGTAGCGAAGGGAAGGCCACCGACTTGAGCTTCTTCTCCTCGGCAGCAGACAGACAGTTCTTGACGGTTTTCTCGAGCTGATCTTCGCACTTCTCTGAACCCCACTGAGGAACGTGACAATGGATGATGAAACGTGCTGCCATCCCATTGGCTTGACTCACAGCCACTGCAGAGCGGAGGGAATCAGAAGAGCTCCAGTCACAACAGCAGAAATGTCTCACTTCAGTATCTACAGGGGATTTCTTCTTCTTCTTCCTTTTAAAGCTTGCACACTTTTTGATCAAAGCACTGTGGGAACTGCGTCCTTGTTTTAGGCTGATTTTTCATAGTATGTCAAGTAACAATCTTCGTACAACACTTCTAAGTGTACAAAGGTCTCCAAGCTATTAAAATCTTCAATCACTGCTGGACTTTTCCAGGCATGTTAACGATCCTAAAAATTCCTGGTATCACTAGGTTTCCATGACCGGTGTATTTTTTTCTATCTTAAAATATTTAACAAGGTCATTTCCTGCCACTTCGAACATCGCTAGAGCACACACACGCACTAATTCGAGTCTGCTTTCTGTCTGCTTGTGTCAAGAAATGCGCGAGACTCCAACCTGATGCGACCTCCAAAGGACCCTGGCTTTTTCTCAGCTCCTTGACGGTCTCTAGGAAATCTTTTCCTCCTGCTTTCTCCAGAGCGTTACCTGTGTTACAGCATGGAAAATGAATTCGCTTTTAAAGGCAAACGGACACATCTTACATTTATTAGTAGCTAACCGCAGTGTAATGCACTGACCGATTCCCTCTTTCAGATCAATCTCTGCGTTTGTGGGATTGATGATTCCCTCCACTTTGATCGTGCCGATTTTGCTGATTTCGCTCTCTGTAAGGGACAGCTGATAAACAAACCACAGACATACAACTTATTGCATTATGTTTTAAATCCCCAGTGCATTAGCACTGCTTCCATCAGCAGAAATAAATATTCTTAATACATGATTTTATATACTTAATAAAATGAATCCAAACTGTAAATACTGTCATGACTTTGAGGTTGTTTGCATGGCATGATTGCATTTAGGATGGCTTATTTTGATAGTGCTAAGAACCCTGTCCCTCATCTTTATTATTGTAGGCGTTGAAATGTTCTGTAAAATGATTGTTGAACTGTAGGAATGTTTATTGTACAGAAACTTTAAATCTAATTCAAATTATTTTTCAAATTCAAACTCAATACTGCAAAAATTGTAAGTAAATAAAATATATATATATATATATGCAGGTCAGGAACATATCACTAAACTTTCCTTGCACTCCAAGGTATATAAACTTTATCATATGTGGCGTAAGTGTCCTTGGTAAAGTATGATTAGCACTGCTATTTCCACCTTTTGTCCAAGGAACAAGCTTTTCGCAGAGAGAATAGTAAATCCCTCTCCTGGTCCGTCTTCCACCGTTGTGTTGGCATCTGCTTCTTTGTCGTTCTCTGTGCTTTTCTGCATGAAAGAAACATTTTTAGTGTTCTCACGGACAGACGGAGTTCCAGAGAAACGTGTGTATGACGCTGCACTCACTTTGGGTTTGCGTCCTGGTTTTCCTTTGCTCTTTTTGTTGGGTTTCTTGATGGGTTTCCGGTTCTCCCTCTTTTCTGGAATGGTTACCTGAGTCTCCACCTTCACCCTGCCGCCTCTCTTCTTGGAGAGCAGCTCAGGATGGATGCGAGGCAGAACGCCGCCATTTGATATGGTCACCCCTCTGAGCAACTGTTCAAAAACGTAGAAAAACTCAGAACCGACTTCGCTACAAGGACCACAGCTGTCAAAATGCAAAAAAACATTCAGCAGAGCTACACTACCAGTCAAAAAAACTGGAATAATTCAATTTTTAATATTATGAAAAGTAGCCTCTTATGCTTTTCAAAGCTGCATTTATTTGATTAAAAATACAGTAAAACCTGTAATATTACGGGAATGCTATTGTAATTTTATACAACTGTTTTCTATTTGATTTTATTTTTTCTCTGCTTTGAAATTAATACTTGAACTTCAAAGAAATGTTTTCCTTTTGAACTTCCTATGTGAAGAATCCTGAAAAAAATATGCATGCATGTTTTCAGGAAATAAATAAATAAATGGATATAATAATGTTGTCGTATAAAATCGGGAGTACACACGAGCAAAGGTGCAATAATAGCCTAAAAACAAAATAAAAACTGCGTACTGCAGGTTGTTTTTGGACACAAGGAGTGTGTTAAACATTAACCCTACCCGACCTCGGGGTGTTTAACACGTAATTCATCACCTGGTTGAGTTCTTCATCATTGGCCACAGCCAGCTTGATGTGTCTTGGAGTGATTCTCCCCTTCTTGTTGTCTCTTGCTGCGTTTCCAGCCAACTCCAAGATCTCAGCTACAAAAACATCAGTGCAACAGAGACTCTCAAAACAGCAACACAACTGAACGATTCCACAGCTAAAGAGAATCTGGATTCCCACCTGCTAAGTACTCGATGACAGCTGCCATGTAGACGGGGGCGCCCATGCCGATGCGATACTTATGGGTTCCTGTGCGCAAGTAACGCATCATCCTCCCAACAGGAAAAATGACTCCTGCCCGGGAAGAGCGAGATAGCTTGGTGATCTTTTTCTTTCCTCCTCTGGCTGACATCCTGCCTTTTCTGTGGAGAAAAAATTAAATGTTTCTTCCATCACTGTTTGATCAAGGTAACAATCCTCGTCATCGAAACATCAGTGGTGTGACAGACAGAGCGGACCCACCTCCTCTTGACTCACAGTGCCACTGGATGGAGTACCTACAGAGGAACGGAGACAGAACGATGCATTCATTAACATCTCTGAATGTAAACTCAACAGGCTCCGTCTGCTTCAACAGATGATGATCACAGACACGCTCTTATCCACGTTAATGACTAAATTAGCACGAGAACAAAGCTAATATGTAGAAAAATGAAAAAGTTACCGCTTTTTTGGCCACAATTTAAGCTTTTTTTTATGTCATAAAAAATCTGCACATTTGCATAAAGAGATGATGTACAACCAAAAAACTCAAATCTGAACATCACATATCGATCTCTTCTCTGTGGGAAAGTGAAGATAGAATAGCCTACACATCTTTCAAATTTGTTGTACAGTATGTTGTAAATTAAAACTTAATCCTGAGGGAGTGAGGGCAATGTATTATCCTATCAATTTCACTATCAAAAGACCATGTACATGTCTTAAATGGCGGTGTGAGTGTAAAAATAGTCCGGTGCTTAGTAAAAAAAACAATTGGGCTGCATCTGAAATCGCATACTTCCTTACTACATAGTAGGCAAAGACAGTATGTGAGAAAACAAGTATGTCTAAATTCACAGTACTCGTACAATAATAGACAAAAAGATGACCTACTACTCCCAGCGAGATTGTGAAAATTTGTAAATGGCAGACTGATAGGTCATGTGATAATGACAACATAGAGAATGTAGTACGTCTAGATTACATTCATACTATTAAGTAGGGCTGGGCGATATTTATCGAACGATCTATTATGGCATCTCGTCAGTAAAGGCGGTTCTTTGAGTAGTGATAAATCTCTGTCAGCTGTTTTTAAATGCAGCGCCAGCTTATGAACAGAGATGTAGATCACTGACAAGCTACGCGTTGAGTTTCGCAGGTGATTCAATGGTGCAGCTTCTCAGTTATCTACGGCTCTGTGTATAAGCTGGCGTTCCTTTTGAAAACAGCTGACGGAGATTTAAAAGAAGATGTATAAACTGTAACTTGGATTCCTGATCAATAGGTCATGTCCTTACGTCTTATTTTTTGTAAATAGCCATTTAATTAGCAGGATAATGTATACTACCTATTTAATGGTTTTTAAAGATGTTTCTTCTGCTCATCAAGGCTGCATTTATTAGATTAAAAATCCAGAAAAAAACTGTAATATTGTGAAATATTATTTCAATTTAAAACAACTGTTTTCTGTGTGAATATATTTTAAAATGTAATTTATTCCTGTGATACAAAGCATCATTACTCCAGTCTTCAGTGTCAAATGATATGAAATGCTGATTTTTGGAAACAGTTGAGCTGCTTAATAGTTTTTGTCAGGATTTTTTATTCATCAAAATATTAAAAAGAGAAGCATTTATTTAAAATGGATAATAATGTTCCTGTTACAGTAGTTTACTGTAACACTACTGTTCAAAAGTTTGGGATCAGTACATTTTTATTCTATCTTCTTTGAAAGAAATGAATACTTTTATTAACCCAGGATCTATTAAATGAACAAAAAAGCCACAGCATAGATTTACGTTTAAGAAATGTTTTACATTTGGTAATAAAATTATGTTGTTTTTTACTTGTTATTCATCAAAGAATCCTGAGAAGAAAATACACACAACAAATACTGCACAACAATATATTTTCCAACACTGACAATTCTAGTAATAAATCAGCATATTAGAATGATTTCTGTAAGGATCATGTGACACTGAAGACTGGAGTAATGATGCTTTGTATCTCAGGAATAAATTACATCTAAAATATATTCACACAGAAAACAGTTATTTTAAATTGAAATAATATTTCACAATATTACAGTTTTTCTGGATTTTAATCAAATAAATGCAGCCTTGCTGAGCAGAAGAAACATCTTTAAAAACCATTAAATATCTTACTGACCCACATTTTTAAACGGTAGTGTATATTTTGAATCTTGGTGGTTAATAAAGATGAATAAAATGTGACCAGGACCCGTTTCTCGCAGGTTTATATCCATATAAAAATGCTTTATAGGCACTGCATGCAAAGGTGTTCGTTTATGTGGATCATTACAATTACTTTTTCTTTATTTGTTTATTTAGTTAACTAAAAGAAGACATGAAAACCACAACAGTTCGCCTAACTACACAAACATGACCCAGTGGCAGTGAAGCAGCAGCGCGTCTCTCAGCCTGCAGCGACCCCGCACTGCCATCGCGCATTAAAGGCGCAGCGCATGTTTAAGATAAACAGCGGACATTCATAAACACAGAGCGTGATTCCTCCCCGCTATAAAAAGTTTCGCCTCAAATATGTGCGACAAAGACCCGCCTCCCACCAGCAACAACACGTTAACACCATTATATTCAGTCAGGATGCGGTACGTGATCGCAAGGCCATCGCCAAATCCGCGATTCAAAGCGTACGATCGAAGGCCTCGCCTAAACTTCACTGCTTCTCCATTAAACGCGCGCAAAACGCGGACATGTTTGTATTCCAAACACATTAGTTCGTGCACAAATGCATAATCTCGGTTTTTAACCCCGCTCCTCCCACATCAACTCACCCCCATTTTGTTTTACCTCGCTGCATTTACATACAGTAAAAAATCGCAAGCGAGCGATGCGTTTCAACGCGACGCGACACAGCTGGAGCGTTGTTGTTCTAATCGACGCATCTGCACGCGAGCTGCGTTCGGGCTCTGTGTTTTATAATGAAAACGCTGTCGTTCCGTCGCGCGCGCCGCGTACAGTGTGCTCGAGCCTTATTCGCATGCATCGTCTCGCGCGCTTATCAACTCAATATCTCGTGCCAATATTTACCTGTTTGTTCTCTACAAATGCGTCATGTACGAAATATATCTGTCCTCTGACAGGCGCAATAAGAGGCGTTCCTGGTCTTATTCCTGTTCCCTGTCCTTGTGTGCTGAGCCTCCGCTGTTCCTTAAAAAAAAAAATAGAGAGAGAGAGAGACACACACCGCGAAAAACTACAGCAGCCAGTACCACCGTACTGTCGATGGAGGCAGGCTTTAGGCTACTGCTGCTTCTCATTTAAAAAACATTGCATTCAAGATATGAAACGCTTTAGAGCGCGGCCGATGCAATTCGTGCTATATGCACCTATAAGCAAATATTATATGGATACAATGCATTATCAATTGCATTGTTATGTGCAAATGTAATTCGTCACAGACAGCCGCAGGTGACTGGGAGATTGATACTTACTGTAAAAATCTCTCTTCACCTGTTCTCTACGCGATGGCGTATTGATCTTCATTCATTTTCACCTCACCTCCTAATGAACTCAATCTGATGCGCGCTTTGAAAAAGGAACCTCGAGTAGACTCGACACGCGTGCACTTAAAAATCAAACCTCTTAATTGTGAGTTAGGATGGCTGTACAGCTGCTTGGTTTTTTAAATGAACTTCTGGTTAATCTTATGCGCGCTCGAATTCAATGGCGCAATCTGTGCTAGACCATACTGGTTCTACAGAGGGCAGACAGAGATCAGGATTCAGACGCGCTGTTGTGTTGCTGAGTTCCGGTAGAGAGCAGTGTTGTGTTGTGTTGGGTCATATTATTCCCCAGAACCCGTCAGACACGTTCTAGCGTTGCTCTGTGACCAATCAGAATCAAATATGCATTTTAATGTACATTTCAAGCATGCACATTGCGATATGTTCTAAATGCTTGTTTAATTCAACTGTGCAAATTCAAGTTAAGCATAGCAGAAACTATAGCGAGAAACTTCTTGAATCAGACATCAGATAGCTTGCTAAAGGGTTTTTTAATTTTCTAAAAGCTATGGACTCCCAAATATGATCATCCTCATGCGAGAAACCCATCCTAAAATGTAAAGGGTACCTATATTAGAAGACCCAAATGATACTGTGAATGAAGTAATAATACATTTATTAGAGTTGTTATTTTTTGCTGGGTGCTATGTTTGATTATTCATCAGCTGGAAAACAATGTTCTGAACGTTCTGAATGTTCTGATTCTTTATTTTTTCCTCTTCTGTGTCCTGATCATAATAGCTATGATGTGGACTTCTAATCTTCTTTAATCAAATCCATATCACACCAAGCACGAGAACTATAAAGATAACAAAAACTATAGCTATTTATGTCCACACCAGTGAACGATGTATTCTGCTTATTATAAGCTCTAGCGCGTGATAGCAGGTTTGATTCTGATTGGTTGTCAATGTTTCTATCGTTCATCAGCTGGAAAAAAATCGTTCTGAAAATAATTCCCAACGATATCGTTTCTCTGTGGCTTTATCGTCATAATTAATAAATAAGAAATCTTTTAAAAACTACAAATGCAGAGGACGGCTGAGTCTGCAATACACATTGTGTGGCAGATTGTTAACTCTACCACAGAGAGGCTTTGAAAATGATTTCCCCAGCCCTGCAAACTCTTTTGGGGCAACTTTCAGGGATAAAGTGAGCCTTGCCATTAGAGCGGGCCCAGGAGTATGCTGGGAAGAGCGACATGCGTGCTCTTAGTCAGCAGAGCCAGACTGAATTATCTAAACACCTGGTTTCAGCAATCTAAACAAAGAACTGGTGATGACTGGACCTGGTCTACAGGGGCCCTCGGGTCCACCATCTCTGTGATACTGAGCTCAAATAGAAGTATGAAATATGCTTACCAATAAAACTCAGTCTGTCTCGGGTTTATTGATGTTTAGAGAAATTACACCCTCTTTAAGTGAGTTTAAGTGTGCTGCATCAGCAAGCTGAAGAGAAAATCATTTTCCTTTATTTTAATAGTGTGAGCTAAATGTAAATACAGACATTTGTGGTGAAATCTGACTTCTCAAAATATACATCTAACAGAGTATAACATGACATAATTTCCGACCTGTGTTGCATGCAAAACTGAGCTGTCCATCTGTGTTTTCTCAGAGCCATTTTGTGCCTAATTCAGGAAAGTTAAATGGACTTAAAAATGTTCAGACACGGAATATTGAATCAGTTACTTTTTATTGAGCAAATAACAAACATTTCATCTTTAAAATGCATGTACAAAAGAACCCAAAAGAACAATTTCATACACTCATTTTACATAAAACCTAAAAAAAAGTTTCCAAATACAAAAAAAACAAAAACCAATCTCTTCATGAATGTCAGAATGTGCACCAAAAATTACATTAGCGTAAGCATATTAACATGTTCCAATAATGTTTTTGTTTTGTTTTTACATTACTAGCATGATGCCATTCAAAAGTTTTTTCAATGTGTCTTTTTTTATTGAAGTGGGCCATGATATACTACAATCCCCCATAATATGGGGCATACTCAATCCTCACACATGTAATTCTTAAAGGGTTAGTTGCCCTGAAGATGAACACTGTCATCCTTTGCTCACTCTCATGTTGTTTCCAAAATAAGAACCCTTTTGTTCATCTTCACTGGATTGGTTGCTACAGGATTGGGTGATCAGCTGAATCACAGTGAATGATAATGGAAATGAAACAATGGCATCAAGGGAACATTTTGTATAACATGACTCCTTAAATCAATCATTTAATAACACACCTGACAGTCTTGAAAGAGCTATTCATGGTCTTCCTGAAGATACCCCATGTGGTAACAGACAACAGAACCCCTTCTTCCTCGATTATCTGGAACTGTAAAAAGGAAGAATTTTGGAAGTTTAGAATTAACTAAAGCTTTCCATTTTATCTACAAACTCAGTATCACTGAAACACATAACTCAAAGTGAATTGGCAGAAGATATATCAAACCCAAAACAAACTGATGTTTTTGAGATCACATAAAATATGAAAGTGAGTTAAGCCAACATAATTCTATCTTTTGCTTTTTGATGGTTTGACCACAGCACACGATAACATTAATACGTTACATGTATGCTAAAGATTAACTTGGGGGCTTACATGTAGATATAACATCAAATTTAGGCTATACATTATGCACAGAGAGGCAGTATAGTTAGTGTACAATACAGACATGTTTGCAAATTATTTTACCACAAAAACAGTTTAAGATTTTTTGCACATTAAATATTTGTTTGCATCAAGATTGAAACACATTGCACGAATGCAGACTTACTGTAAGCACTGCTAAACATTTCACTTTTCAGCCATTTACATAAAACTAATGTCAGCTGATATGTTTTAACCCTGTAGTTGGGCACATCGCCTTCCCGGCACTGGCACAAAACTCAAATTAAATAGGTGGTGTAGGTAGAATTAACCCATTATTATATATTTTACTTGCTAACTAATATAGTTTATCAGTAAAATAACCATATAAATATAATATAAAGGTTGTTTTTAACACCCCAGAGTAATGTTTTACAGTGGAAATTAACATTCTGAAAGTTTTTTGTAAGCTGTGTTTATGATTAAGATTATGTCTGTAAAAGAGAAGTGTGTGAGCTTGTTTGAAGATTTGAAGTTAGCTTGTTGTCTTGTTGAGATGTTTGTCTGGTCTTGTATCTCGTAAGCCTCTGTTAGTTTCAAATTTGCTGTATGATGGTCTTCTACTTTTGCTTTTGAGAAACTGACATATATAATGACAGGAAACACAGATGCATTAAATAAGATAGCCCCCCCTTTAAACAATATGTTAAAAGTTGATAAAAAATAGCAATTATTATATGTAATTCTAATGTAATTAAATGAAATATTATTATGTTGAGGTTTAGATTTTATTCTATAATAATATTAATTATTACTACTATTTTAACTGTAATATGGTGGCTATTATTTCTTTCTATTATCTTTTAGCGTGTCAGTAGGAAATATCAGTTTACTTTTCCAAGCATTCATTTTGCCATTAATTATAATAATCCAGTGAAGTTTTTCTGATCTAATCAACATCCAATCTCTCTGAAATTACACAAAGATTAATTATTAAACATTTAACATTTTAGGCACTTGTAAAATGATGTAAAATAAGGATGCTGTCAAAAATTGTGTCATAAATAGATTTTCTTAATCAATAAACTTAAAAATAAATAATAAAATCAACATTGAGTGTGAGCATTGCATTTTAAGGCAGCTTTTGCCCTTTTTTTTTTTTTTTTTTTTACAGTTTTTTCATGCATCTTAGTAGGGTCACCTGATTAGGGATATTTCCTTGAAAAAAAAAGATATTGATGTAGGGTTACATGTTTTTTTTTTTTTTTAAGACGACTTCCGGGTTTGTACACGTTTCGGAGGTTTTTTTCGATCGTTGGTCTTCATGACGTACACGACGGTGGAACTCCTTATATGGGCATTTCTCCCAGAAGCACGCGCAGGCATAGACCATGCGATTAGGCCTATGCTTTCAAAGAAGTGCGGTTTTGGTTGTAAGGGAAAGATAATCTTGTTAAGCGTTCCAAAAGACCCAGCGTTACGTGAACAGTGTATGCGCTTTGTTTTTCCGGGGAGCAAATGACTTCCACAAGCGTGTATGTTTACGAACGTTTTATAAATGAGGCCAAGTTCAACACTGTATTTGTACATCGTTTGATACTGAGAGATGGAGAGGCCCCAGTTACAAAATATCCCGGTCATGCTTCAGAACTCCAGACGGTAAGTGAAACGGCACCATGTCTGTGTTTTGTTGGCAATCAGCTCAAGTGCTAGTCAATCTTTAGCTCCGCCCACACGCCACGCCTCAAGGAGACCGGCTTATTTCGGAGAGAATCATAAAGCTGTATTTTTCTTTTTAAATATGAAAAAAACAGTAACTTGTTAGACCAGAGATATCTTAAACTTAATACCTGTAGATACTAGTAATTTTTCAATTAGCATTTCTGCCCAGTACACTAATCCTATGTTGAATATTAATGAACCAGTACAGGCTAGCCTAATGTGCTTGTTCGTCATCGAGCGACCTCTAGTGGCCGAATGGAGATAAGACAAACATTTTATTTGTTTGAAAAAAGACATAATATTAAATACAAAAAACAAAGAAACAAAGAAACAAACAAAAAAAAAAAACAGGGGTGTAAGTTTGGTATGAGATGTGGGGGGATTCCTATTTTCTGCATTTACATGGGATATATTCTTTATGTTTAGTGACTATGGTGATGGAAAATCCAGGCTAAGTTAATTATAATGATAAATTATGACAAAAAAATAATAGGCTACTACTACGAACACCAATATTTCAGAGAATAATTTTATCTAGTAAAATGTGTGTGGAAAGAAAAATATATAATGTGGGACTTAATTTCCACGCTTAATCAAATTATTATTGAAGACTACTGTACCTGAAAATGCATAAGATTAGATATCTCCAAATGCATTCTCACTAGTTCTTTATGAGGTTGAGGATATCTCCAAATAAACAGGTACTGGTAGTTATTTTGTTTTTGATATCATCTTTTCATTTTGAGTAGTAATTATTGCAATAGTGACTAGTATCTATTTAAATACTACTAGTAAGCATTCATTAGATACTAGTACTTATTCTTTAGATACTGGTATGTATTCATTAGATACTAGTACCTATTTAATAGATACAAGTAGTTATTCATTAGGTACTAGTACGTATTTATTAGACACTAGTGTCTTTTTTTAATTACTACTAGTGACAATTCTTATCTTACTGGTTAGATGTGCTTTTATACACGTCTTACGTTATGACTAGTCTAAATGGCTACAGTAGAGTTCAATTAAAAAACCTACTAGTAAAATACAAAGTGTTACTAGTAACATTTTGAATAAGTACTAGTATCCAATAAATGTGTACTAGTATCTAAGGAATAAGAACTAGTACCTAATGAATAAGTACTAGAATTTAAAAGTTAAGTACTAGTATCTAATACACAAGTAACTTAACAAAAGACACTGGTACCTAAAGCACTAGGCGGCTAAAGAATAAGGTTTGTAGATTAAATGTTAAAACGGCTTGCCATATCAGTGGCATGATTTAAAAAAAAAAAAAACATCATGCAGCTCCGGCCTGGCTACCTTTGCCAGGTATTTTTAGGCCTCAGACAAGCAGGCGATGGTGCGTCTTCCTCTCCCAGACCACAGTCTACAAAAAGAGCCACCCTTGGGGATGCTGTGAATAGCTCCCTTCTGTTTAAGCCGTCCCTCCAAGGTCCAGTGTCATTGCAAAGGACCCTTAGAGAGTCCCAAGACAGAAAGAGATGTACAGAGAGAGAAAAAGATAGCGAGGGTAACAGAGGAAGAGTCTCAGGTTACACTCAAAGGGGGCTGTCGTGTCAAAATAGGCCTTTAGAGTGGCGACAAACCGTGGGCCACCGACCTTACCCCTTTGCCAAGCCGAACATTCCTGCCGGATATTTTTAGAGGTGGCATTTAAAGTTGGCAGAGTATCAACTCCCAGGCAATCTGCAGTATTTCCTGTTCCTGTAAAAAGAGGGAGGTCTGGGACACAAATGCCCACCCAGACAGGTCCTGTCTAAAAATAGACTCGTCAACCATGTTTTACTACGTTTTTATATTTTCTGCATGTGTAAACTAGAGTTATGTTTATAAACCAGCACACTCTGTGTTGTGCCGAAGCAGAGCATTGTTGACATTGCTGTTCAATATTGAAAGAGATGAATTGTGGGCCTGGTCCAAGCTAAACTAGGGTGAAATACACACTCTCGTGTAGATCTGTGAAAAGGCTGGGCGGCTGCTTTGAACCCTGTTTATGAGGAAAGCGCCGTCACGTCATCTTTGCAAATTTACTAGTTATGCCAAACATTCCTCAAAGTGGGCTAATTTGAAACAGGTTTTAAAAGTTGAAATATCAGTTAAAGGTGCCATAGAATGGAAAACTGAATTTACCTTGGCATGGTAGAATAATAACAGTTCAGTTCATGGACATAACATACTGTGAGTCTCAAACACCATCGTTTCCTACTTCTTATATAAATCAAGTGTTTGCAAAAAACG
>JAUMHG010000055.1:5503403-5526037 GCA_032359395.1 Enteromius anoplus | reverse complement strand
ATGAATTTAATATAATTTAATAATATTATTTACTTGCATAATTCTATTCTGAAATGTGCAACATAACAGTGACACATTTTTAAAAAATGTATCATTTTAATTGCGCAGTTCTTAGAAATAGAATCTTAAAAGAAAAACTAAATCTAAAATATTAAAAAAAAAAAAAAAAAATCATTATCCTTAAACACAGTTTGAATTAATTCAAAAATCAATTAAAACATAATTTAACAACATGGTTAAATGGATTATGGAATCATAAATGTAAGTAAACATTTTAAGCATTTCAAACTTTATATAAATCCAAAGCACTGTAATTAATTGTATATTTACTGAATAACATACATCTGGGAGGAAAATATCACATAATTGATCTAAATATAAGTAACAGTACCAACAGAAGGGATATCGAAATGAAAATGCTCTTAGGTAATAGCAGTTCCAACGCACATTATTATGGCAATTTTTTGTTCTTTAAACTGTCATTTTAAAATACTAATGAAATAACAAATGATCTCTGTAAAAACATTCACCCACTGGGCAAACGAAGCAGCGCGTCTGCTTGTGAAAGTGAATGTATTCTCTATTCACTAAAGCTTGGACTTATCTATCATCCATATTACTTGTGCTGACATCCAGAGCCCGCCAGCTGTTTTCACTTTTCCTCAAAAGTAGACTATTTAATGCTTAAGCATACTGCTCTCTCCTGTGATCTCCTAAATAACCGATGGACCGCATCCAAATCATCCTGTATGCCTTTGGAGCTGTTAGAAACATGGCAGCGTACGTCCCACAGCTGAGGACAATCACAGCAACACACTCTCTGCAATCAGTATTTATGGTAGATAAAGGTGGCATGGAGCTTTGGAAGCTTCAAACAAAAGCCACCTCATGATGTTTAACTTTGGGCAACAAATGGCACAATTATCCAACGGGCAATGCTCATTAACTGTGTTTACAAAAAACATTTAATGGTTTGTCCCTGAAGGAAAAATGCTATCCGTTAGCAATCCAATTTACTCAATGGCAGTTGCTCGATTGGTCCCGGCCTGAAGTATGCGATTTATAATCTGCCATCTTTGCTTACAGAACATTTTGAGCCAATCACCTGAGCTATAAATGCCTTGTGAAGAATCACATAACTCAATAATAAGGAAAGCCTGCTGGCCTGGGGTGAGTCTGAGAGAGTTTTTGGTCAGCTGATGAAACTGGTCTTTTCTGGGCAGTTCTGCTCTGCCACTAAACAAGGGACATTTATCTTAATTTATGCCTTGCATAACATAAAGGTTTGTTATCTGCTGATTTGCATTGCAGAAACGAGTTGCAGAAACATTGACCAGTAATTTTTTTTATCATATGCAATGTGCTTATGAATATATGGAGTTACACATGGTGAAGATGTGTAATTTCTAGCATTTTGTCCTTTTTTGTAGCAGCTTCAAAAGTTAATTCAATAAATTTCTTCTTTATGTTACAAAACATTTCAGTTTCGGAAATAAATACTTTCTAAAAAAAATACAAATAAATATATACAGTGGAGGAAATAATTATTTGACCCCTCGCTGATCTTGTAAGTTTTTCCAATGACAAAGAAATGAAAAGTCTCCTTTTAATGGTAGGTTTATTTTAACAGTGACGGATAGCACATCAAAAGGAAAAAAAAAACTTTAAATAAAAGATAGAAACGGATTTGCATTTCATTGAGTGAAATAAGTATTTGAACCCCTACCAGATATTAAGAGTTCTGGTTCCCACAGAGTGGTTAGATACTCCTACTCCATTAGTCACCCTCATTAAAGACACCTGTATAAAAGACACCTGTCCACAGAATCAATCAATCAAACTCTCCAACATGGGAAAGACCAAAAGAGCTGTCCAAGGATGTCAGAGACAAAATTGTAGACCTGCACAAGGCTGGAATGAGCTACAAAACCATTAGCAAGAAGCTGGGAGAGAAGGTGACAACTGTTGGTGCAATTGTTTGAAAATGGAAGGAGTATAAAATGACCATCAATTGACCTCTGTCTGGTGCTCCACGCAAGATCTCACCTCGTGGGCTGTCAATGATTCTGAGAAAGGTGAGAAATCTTCCTAGAACTACATAGGAGGAGTAAGTGAATGACCTCAAAGTAGCTGAGGCCACAGTGACCAAGAAAACCATTGGAAACACATTACACTGCAATGGATTAAAATCCTGCAGTGCTCGCACGGTCCCCCTGCTCAAGCAGGCACATATGCTGGCCCGTCTGAAGTTTGCCTATGAACACCTGAATGATTCAGAGAGTGACTGGGAGAAGGTGCTGTGGTCAGATGAGAACAAAATTGAGCTCTTTGGCATTAACTCAACTCGCCGTGTTTGGAGGAAGAAAAATGCTGCCTATGACCCCCAAAACACCGTCCCCACCGTCAAGCATGGAGGTGGAAACATTTTGCTTTGGGGGTGTTTTTCTGCTAAGGGCACAGGACAACTTCACTGCATCAACGGGAAAATGGACGGAGCCATGTATCATAAAATCCTGAGCAACAACCTCCTTCCCTCTGCCAGGAAACTAAAAATGGGTCGTGGATGGGTGTTCCAGCACGGCAATGACCCAAAACATTCAGCAAAGGCAACAAAGGAGTTGCTCAAGAAGAAGCACGGAGTGGCCTAGTCAGTCTCTGGACCTTAATCCAATTGAAAACCTATGGAAATTCCTCCTAAAATGTGCTCAAACTTGGTCATCAATTACAAGAAATGTTTGACCTCTGAGCTTGCAAACAAGGGTTTTGCCACTAAGTATTAAGTCTTTTTTTGTTGTTGAAGGGTTCAAATACTTATTTCACTCAATGAAATGTAAATCAGTTTCTATCCTTTATTTAAAGTCATTTTTTTCAATTTTCATTTTGATGTGCTATCGGTCACTGTTAAAATAAACCTACCATTACAATATATATATATAGTTTATATAAAATGACTGTGTATTTATGCAAAAAAATTGTAAAAAAATGACTTTTAATTTTATGAATTCAATTACAATTATCTTGAACCATCTTTAAAAAGAATTCTGTCAAAGTAGGGCCAGTAAAAATGTTATCTAATGTAGATATCACTTGACCTTCACTGAAGCAGTATGATTGATCTGTCTTCCCAAAGAGCAGCAGAAGCCAAAAACAGCCTCAGAACTGAATGTCTGTTCCTCTCTGCAAGAACGGATGGAATCAATATTTGAGCATAATCGCACAGGACATTTATCACTATCATATGAAACCACCTGAACTTTAAAAAACAGAACATTTGCCTCTAAATTTAGCTCAGTACTGTAAGGCCAGTGCCATAGCTTGTGCCCTAATGCCTTCAGTCATCACACAAAAACACTTATATCGCTTTCGGTCTCCAGACGCATGTGTCCTTCAACGTGGTTTCTGATTAGGCTCTAAATCTCGCTGTAATCATAAATTGTTTCTTTACAGATTCCAGCAGTGTTTCTGCATGACTTGAGTTGAGAGGACTGACAGAGAGTATCGATAGAACAGAGCAGACGAAGCAGATAAAACATTCCGCTGCATCCTCTCATGTTATTTCTCAAGTCCTCGTCTGAAAAGGCATCAGCCGTCTCTCTGAGAGGACTATAACCCATCCAGTCCCCGCGGGGCTTACGCAGGGTGCCTTTTCTCACATATCCCACTGTGGGGCGGAGCAGCATTCTTCTGATGTTTTCCAAAACAAAGTTAAAAAGCAGATTGCCTTAGATTTGAGTGGAAAAGGAACTCGGTAATCGAAAGATGTCTGTTTATGGTGGCTTACATCAGAGAGGAGGAGCTGAAGTTATGAACCGATCCACAAAGAGAGCTCTGATGAAATTTTAAAGTCATTGTACAAACCCGTTGACCTTAGCGTTTTAAATGCTAATTGATGAACACAAATTCTTCTACATATTTGTAATATTATATCAACAATTAATACTAATCTTTAAGAAATCACTAAACATTTGATCAGTGTTAAAAGTCTCTAACGTTCCCCTATTATGTTAATCTCTTATAAGGCTGCATTTACTTATTTAATGGCCTGCGAAGCTGCCTTAATCCAAAGGATGCTTTAGTTAATACAGCCTGAGAAATAAAAGTACAATACTTGTCACCTGGGGCGGTACCGTTAAAAAAGATAAACGTTTGTACCTAAAAGGTCCATTTTGGTAAATTAAAGGTATATATTAGTACTTAAAGTGTATATATTTGAACCTAATAGGTACAAAAGTGTATCTTTTGAAAAGGTACCTCCCCAGTAACAGCTTTTGTACCTTTATTTCCAAAGGTGTTCATTTATAAAGAAAATATTTATTAAATAATATTTGACAACATCCACATTTGACAGCATTTTTAAGTGTGTAAAACATTTAATAGTACTGTAGCTTTGTAGGTAGGTTTCTTGAGGCATTTTGGAGACGTTGTCACAGTTATTCTGGATTTAGTCTGTCTCAGTTTGTTCTTACTGGATGATGATCAGATCAGATCTCTGTGTGGAGCTGTTGACAGACAAACATCACTGGATTGTAACAATTAAAAGAATGAACTTGCATTTTCGTTCAGACAAACACGAAAATACACTATCAACAAGCGGCTGGGCAATATGTTTCATGATTAGGTCGACATGAACCAGCTTCAGAATTGACTCACAATAACATTATACGCGGTGCACTTTCAGATTTAAAACTTTGCAGGATGTTTTCTTTCACTAACTGTGTTACACACTGCATAAAGGTCATTTTCAAAAATAGGGACACTTTAAAAGCATATAGTACCATCATAAATACAATGCGTATGAACTTGGCACATGTGTTTTTTATCCTCATATTAAAATGATTTTTCCATTTCTTCAACCTACACCATCTTATATGTCATTGATCCACGTGCTTTATGATATTGGCTCCAAAAAGTCTATGGTTTGGCTTTCTTGTCAAATTCTTGATATGGTCCACAAAACCGCCCTGCGATAATTAGCTGTCAGGTTGAAGTTCTGTTCAAAAAAGGAAGTCATTTACAAACCAACAGGGGACGATATGCTGCTGGGCTTTATGAAGAGACATTCTCATTACCGCCCAATCTTTATAGCGAGACAGATCAATCTAAAGAGGGGCTCTTTCTCCCCAAAACCAGCTGTCTGTCTTTTGCTGAGTTTCAGGCTTTTTTCCGCCGCAGGGAGTTGGGGAGAGGAACGCGGGATGCTCCCTCCCCTCTTGCCCTGATGGGCTTTGCAGGTTTGGGAATCAGGGGAGAGAGCGAGAGGGAGATGTTTGTTGTGTTAGTGAGGCTGGGCTTTGGGACTGGGAAAGTGATCAGGACATATGATAGGGGATGTAATGAAAGCGTCTTCCTCTCGCAATGCATCCTTCTCACTCTCTCTTCCGATCTCTTTCTCTTGTCTCAAGCACGTCACACCTGCTGTGCGTCTCATGTCTACATCTCTCTCTCATCCAGAGTTTTACTTCCTTTGTCTCCTTCCTCCACCAAAAGTCCCTCATGCAGTGCCAAATTTCGGGGTCTAGAACCTTTTTAGCAGAATTCACAGCTTTTGTGGTGTAATTTACTACAAACCGCTACTACTACCGCTGAGATTACATCACATTTACATTCAACTATTCTAGTTTGATTCTGAATGATTCTGGTTACTTAAGAGTTCTTATGATGCTTTTAGTACTTTCAAAGCATAAATGCATTGGCGAGAATCAATCAGTTCCTGAAGCAGGTGTAACCTTTCAGTCTTTTTTTATTTTATTTTTATAGGCAACACAAATGCAATTCAGTAATTGGCCTTAACTACATTAACCCTCGGGGGTCCGAGTGGGTTTTAGGGGGAACATATTAATAGCTAAAGTCTGATTAGATTGTATTCAGCTCAGTAATATAATTTATGCATAACGGCAGGCCAACTAAGAATGATTTTCTTTTATTTCACTCTGTTCCTTAAAGACTATTGACAAATAAGTACACAAAAGAATTGTGTTTATGAACATATTCAAGAAGGAATCCTAATTTACCAATAACTTTTGTATTAACGTTTATTCAGAATTTAGTGAAAATTATACTACTGACACCACACAAATGCAAAAATCACCTACTCAGGGCAGCCTTGTGTTAAGAATTGTATACATGCCATAAGATATCTCAAGAGAGGTTTGTAAAAAGAGTGGACAAAAGGCTCATTTCAAGTACTTCAGTTCATTAAACTAGAACGAGGTTAACACTAAATTTGTTCAAAAGCTGTCCCGTGTGTACAAATGCAAAAAAATCTATTAGCATATATTATATTGCATTATAATCAACTGATCAGTGACTAAACTCATTATTTGTATGCATTTCATATAATAAAAATAACTAGTTTGCCTATCGCATGGTGTATAAGCAGACCTTTGTGGCACCCAAATAATGTAAATGCACTCTTTTGCAAAATTTTGTGGGCAAAATCTCTTAGTTTACTTAGAAATCTACGCAACGGGAAGTTGTCTGTAAAATTTCACCTAAATTTGTATTCCTAAAAAGTATTGCAGTACATTCAGTCAAAGTATTTTAGAAGATGCATGTGCGGGAATTGTTAACGGTTCTGGCATTTGTACAAAAATGGAACCAATTCTTGCCGCTTTATGGCCTTTTTGCGTGAGATTTGTGCGATTATTCTGTTTTAAAATGAGGGAATAAGTTGAAATTATTTCTGGTGGTAATCATCACAAATGCTGTGGAATCGATAGAGCTTAACGTGAACCCACACGACTCCTATTACTCCCTTTAACTGTCAATCAAGGCCTTCCTCTTTCACCTCCTCTTTTCGTGTCACTTAAAAGAGCATGGGATCACAGAGGATGTGGATGTTAGGTCAGCAGTGGGCGGGCGTATTTATAGCCTTCTCTGCTTACCGGAGGCAAGGCAATGGCACGGCCTATCCCACAGTACATAAAACTGTCACACACCAGCTGATGGTGATGAATAGCCGATCACCGGGCATTAAATAAATCCTTAAAATGAACATTATGTGTAGATGGCCTGGGCGTAATATCCTACAAACCATAAAGGCAAGGTCAGAGCTCCTAAAAAAGGCTATTGCTTAAGTTTTTACGACCTGTCCAATAAAACCACTATGGCATTTTAATGTGGACTTAATCTAATGAGAATGTGGCCCTGCATTGCCGGTGCTCAGGGATTGTTTTATCCATCTAAGCCAAAAAGAATTAGGAATCTTCAAAACACTCTTTATACACATTGACCTGTAATAAAAAGGTTCATGTCTGTTGTAATAATGAGTTGAATGGGTAAGCAAATTAGGGAACATTGTAAAACATGTGCTTTTTTAGTTAACGGAGCACTTTGAGAATAATTAGTCTTGGTGTTGATTTCAAAAACCCTTTGGCTCATGTCACACCGCCATTAAGAACATGTTTATCATGCGATTCCACCATGATCAAGGCCTAACTTGCTTATTTCACTTAGAGAGCCTTTCACCTCAAAATGACTCATTAGACCCATGTGTTTAATGAATATGGAGGATTTCTGAGGATTCCTGCTTCGTTTTCGCCTGCTGGGTCAGTTTTGTTTTTCATGTGCTTTCCCGGGTCAAAGGGAACAAAGATGTGTGTGATGGAATGACAGCTCTGGATGAAATCTCCATCTCCAGCTCCTGCCTTCACAAGCTCATTGTCCCCTCGGGGGGTAAAGAGGTCCTCCTGAGGGCCAACGTCCTAGTGCCCCCTATAAGTGCTTCTTAAGCTTCCTGCCATGGCCCAGCTTTGTTCTGCTGTTGTGAGAACAGGGGCTGCACACAGAGCGCAGTGCCTGTGAGCATATGTTCTTCTAATTTGCTTTGATAACTGCCAGATGATGAGGCCGGGGCCCCTGCGAGTCTGAGCCGCGAGGGCCAGGATGGGCTTCGTCTGGAAAGAGGGCCGGCGGGGAGCCTAGAGATCTGTTCCTGGAATGAGGTCCCGCTTTCTCTTCCTGTGACACGGAGGCTGTTTCGGTCACTTGTCTGTTGGTGAACCTGCATCTGTTGAGGGAACGCTTTCCTGTTTCAAGGAACAAGAACAAAAAGCTGATGCTGTAAAAGATCTGTAATGGATTTGGAAACCATGGTGAATATAGAATTCTGATTATAGATATGCTACAGTTTAAAAGTTTGACTTCACAATGCAAAGATGCATTCAATTGATCTGAAGTAACAACATTTATAATATTGCAAAATATTTCTTTTTTAAATAAATGCTGTTTGTTAAACTTTCTTATATTGAGAAAAAACACAATCATGACTTGTGAAAATACAGCTTTGCAATAACAGGAATAAAATACAAAATAGAAGTTGTTTATAATATTTCAGCCTTTTTTATTGAAAAATTACAGCCTTGGTCAGCATAAGAGACATATTAAAAACGATAAATAATTAATAAAAAAATAATAGTAATTTTTGTGTACATAATATATTTGTTTGTATATAAATACTCACATGCAGAATATATTTAAAAAATATTGACATATTTTAAAGTTACATTCATAAAACTTATTTATACATATACAGTATTTCATGCATAAACGCAATATATTTTTCTTAAATATATATATATATATATATATACACGTGTGTGTGTGTGTTTATACATGCATAATAAATATACAGTGCACACACATATTAAAATTAAAACATACAACTATTAAAAATAAAATATTCCAAACTGTATTGTATATTTTTTATACATTAAATGCCTCAAAACTCTGAATATCTTCCATGTGGCACTTACCTGACAATCAAACAAACGCCATGCAAAGAGCATAACCGCTTTTACGGCCGCCCAGTCAGATTGGAACTGGCTATTTTTATCCAGCTGTCACCATTTTTGCTTGTAATATACATGAGACGGTCAGTGGGTGGTCTGAAGAATGAGATTAGTTAACTCCACTCATTATGTATTAGTTAACAAGTGATAAGAGAGATTATGAGAGCAATTTTGAAATCATATTTTAATCACTTACTAATCTTACTAAGTGAGATTCAGTATATCTCTCAGTATTACTCTCATAGACATTAGCTAATTTATATCATCACTGCTGAAGGACTAGACTGAATCTGAATCAGATTTATGGGTCCCAATCATATCAGTTTTATAATGTGTATTTCTTGCTGTGACTGGGTTGAAAAATGAACTGCACACGAAATGCTTTTCTTATGTGTGTTATAGTTTTAGTGCCTTCACTGGTCATGAAACTATTACTCAGCTGTCCAATACATTCTGCTGATTTCAAATCTGCGCTCTAAAGTCCATCCGCTCAGCAGAGATGTTTATTTTATGTATGGTTCCTCTGTGCTCTAATGGTATCATTTGTTAAGCAGTTTACTGGAGCTTTTTTTTTGTGTGTGTGTGTGGAGAAGCTGAGGTGCTTCTGAGTGTGTCCATAACTCACGGCGGGGCTCATGGATCTCTTCACTCTCGCAGCTGTCTGGGCAATTATGTTCTGCACACCCTCACAGACATACACAGAGCGGAGATGAGCTGGCAAATTTTAGCAATCAGTGACAAGTCTCCACTATGTAATTTAGTGCTAATGTCTATTTCAGAACTGAGTCAATCGACTGGAAGGCAAGGTCACGTCATCCAGAGATGAGAAACAGCAGATGAACACTGCAGTTTGAATGATCTGATTATCATAATACACAGAGACAACTTGTAATGAAGACCTTTCTTTTCACCTTAACATTTCGTTTTACTTCTTTTTAGTTGCATTTTAATTGAAAACGGACGTTTTTACTACTTCAGAGAATTCAATTGCAGATATCGTTTTGGTAACATCATTTTAAACCATAAGTAAAATTCATGTGCTTTGGCATTTGTTTCCTTTTCCTTGCAATAAATTCAATTAATTTTTTTATTGTTTTTAAGCTGCTTCTTTTTTTTCTTTTTTTAATGAAATTCAGACCTTTATTTAGCAATATTTTTAAGCCGATATGTTTTTTTGTGAACACTTATTTAGCTAGGAAGAGTTCAAAAGATACAATAAACATATGTTTTAATGCTATTCTTGTATTAATTTTATTCCTCAAACATCTTTCACCTTTTGTACAATATTAAAGGAATAGTTCACCCAAAAATGAAAATTCTGTCATCATCATTTTTTGTCCAGCTGATATTTTGAAAAAACAATTGTTATCAGGCTGTTTTGGGTCACCATTGACTGTCATTGTATTTTTTTCCCACTATGGCAGTTAATGCTGCCCCAAAACAGGCTTGTTACAAACTTTCTTCAAAATATCTTCCTTTGTGTTCGGCAGAACCAAGAAATTCTTACAAGGTTTGGACACAATTGTTATTTTTTGGGTGAACTATTAGTTTAAGCAGCACAACTGTATAAAAACATGTTAGAATGATTTCTGAAGATTCGTGTGACATTAAAGACTGGAGTAATGATGCTGAAAATTCAGCTTTGCATCACAGAAGTAAATTACTTTTAAAATATATATTCAATTATAAAACAGTCATTTTAAATTATAATAATATTTTAAAATATTGATAATTGCTGTACTTTTATACAAATAAATGTAGTCTTGGTGAGATTTAGAGACTTCTTTTAAGACCATTTAAATATCTTTTTTTTTAATGGTAGTGAACATACTGTATAGAAATGGCAAACTATATTAAATAGTTCTTGAAAGCACAAAAAGTGAGATGTTATGATAGATAGCCATTAGATTTTCCACAGAAGTGACCCTACGGATGAACCTCCTGTGCATGTGATCTTTTGAAACCATGACCAGGAAGCAATTAGTTAGGGCTGGATGTCTGGACTGCAGGTCACCCTGACAGATATTTCCACTTAAGCCCTGTCTCAGGAGTGAAGAGCTGTGGGTTTCGTGCAATGAGGTTTCCGTAGGGTGGAGAAAAACAAAAGAAGCTATAAATATCTGAAACGGCCACACTGCCGTAGATAAGCAGTGAAGGAAATCACTTAAAGTGCGACGTATGCTACTATGCAATGTCACATACAGCTCTGCTTCTGCGGTCCTGAATGGGCCATACATTTTTACTCAGTAGCCTATAAATCTGTTTTGCCTAGGTAGATTTAAGACACAGAGAGCATTAAATATATTCCAGTAAGCAGAGGTCATAATGTTAAAGATGTAAACCTTAAGCTGAATCTTGGGGAAAAAAAGTTTCCGTCCGTAATTACACAATTGAAGCAAAAACATTGTATTTTACAGGACTGAATATAGCTGTCAGCATGGTGATAAAATGTGAAACATTCCCCTTCTGTTCTCCTGTCCTCACAGGACTTCACTCAGCACTGATCCAGAGGTGGTCAGACAGTAGTGAACCAGGATATGGGAAACAACAATGGAGGCAGCCAGATCCAGGCCATTAAACGCTCCATTAAATAAGTTTTACTGAGCCTTATTGGGTAAACACTGCATGGAAGGACAGTAATAATGACACATCTCTCTGCTCTGTTTTGAATAGTCTTCCTAAAAATATTAACTGGTCCTCGTGATGGTTCACAGAATGTATGATTAAAAAGAGTAATAAATGTGTGGAAAAAGTGCCAACTAAAATATCTTAGGGGATACCAAACATGCATGGTCACTACTGACTGACAGACACCACTGAGAGCTGGGGTGTCGAAATCTGTGAAGTTTAGGGAGCAAAATACAGTTATTTCAGGGGGAATCAGCTTGATGAAAAATGTGCAGCCCAGGCTGGAAAATATGTGACTTGGCCTACCTTAAAACTTCAGGTACAACACAGTACAGTGCAGCTTCTATAGTTGAAATAAACTCTAGTGGCAGGTGCATAATATCAATTAAAGGGTTACTCCACCCCAAAATGAAAATATTGTCATTAATTACTCATGTCGTTCCAAACCCGTAAAAGCTTCTTTGGTCTTCCAAACACAATTTAAGATATTTTGGTTGGAATCCAGGAGGCTAATGACTGTCTCATTGACTGCCCAATAAAGGGTGTACTCACACTAGGCAGTTTAAACCGTGCCCGAGTGCGTTTGATCACCGAAGCGTGGTTCGTTTGACTAGTGTGAGTGCTCCGAGCCGTGCCCGGGCGCGGTACGTTTAGCTGGCCATGGCCCGCTTGGAAGAGGTGTGCCAGAGCACGGTTCAGTTGGACTCGGGCGCGGTTCGCATGTAGTGTGAGCACTAATCATGCTGGAGCACAGAACAGGACACGTAACGTCACGTTTTTGTGATGCTCCAAAACCAACATAGCGGAAAAAAGGGTCGCTTAGGTCTACGGCAGAGGTGCAATGTTTGATTAACATTAGGCTGTAAGAGAGCTGAGGACCACCACGGACCAAACCACAAAGTAAACAGAGCGGTGGACTCGCCACAGGGCTCTTCCTGTTTATCCTGAAACCGGTGCACCTGAATGACGTAAGCGTGCTCCGACACGAATGCGGTTATGACCTTTTATCAGTGCTTAATTTGTAAACTAATACATTTACAATTTTTCATCACTTAACCAGCCCCATATGGCTTTTCTGAAATAGTAAACTTGCTCAATAGCTCACCTGGTACAACATTGCACTTGGGTATGAGTCCCGTAAACCAGAGACAGCACTCTACAAACGAGCTCACAGAGGGAAGCATAAATGGCATAGTCGCTTCAGCAAATGCATATTTATCTTATGTTTGCTTTTGCTCACACTGTCGGTTAGGTTTAGTGTGACATGGCAGAGAATTAACCTTTTAGCACCACTCATCAAGCATTTCATTTCTTAACTGCCATTTTTTGCATTCATCAACATAATAAAATGTTGCCACGTGTACCGTGATGTATACAAATGTGATGCATAAAGAACATTTTCATACTGTGCACAGTATATCTGTAGTATACTAGTATTTTATACTACATAGTCATATAATTCCTGAAATTCCTTTGAAACGTCTTAAAACAGAAAAACAAAGCTCAGAGTAGTGACACAGCTGTATGGTGTCTGTGTGTGAGTGTGTGGGATGATGGGGATTCATGGAGCTGATGTACTTATCTAAATGATCATATAATGTCTACAACAGGTCATAAACAGGCCACCACCCTAACTTTATCATCTCTATAATACCGTCTTATCCTCTTTATTAACTGAAAGACATCATGTGTGTTTTGATTGATTGGTGCTGTGTCAGATGTTTGTGTTTGTTTGGCACTTTGCTATCGGTTCCCACTGGATACAGATGATTTCCACTTGAACCGTTTGAATGTAGTTCAGCTGTGCTGCTGTCTGACAACATCCATCTAGTTAAGATAACACAAACATCCCATTAGATATTAAGAGGATATAGAAGTGTGTTTGGCCTTTTCAAGAGTGTGTTCATCCATCTGTTCACATTTAGCCTCCTCTTCACGGATAATAGATGAAAATGATTCATATTAAGGGGAAAGCAGAGATAACTGCAAGTGCTACAGTAATAGCTTAATGCATAATACGTAACACATAATGACCATTTCAGGTTTCCTAACTTTTCATGACAAAACCAAAAGACAGTTTTATTTTTTTTAAAGGATCACGTGACACTGAAGACTGGAGCAATGATGCTGAAAATTCACCTTTGCATCACAGGAATACATGACATTTTACAAATTGAAAACATAAAAATAAAAATGCAATACTTTTTCCACAATATTACATTTTTACTGCATGTTTTTAATCAAGTAAATGAATAAATGTAGCCTTTGTGAGCATGAGATACTTCAAAAACCTTAAAACATCTTATCAAACCCAAACTGTACTGTACAAATAATTGTATTAATAATTTTTATCCTACGATTTCAAAATGCTATCTCTCCTTTCTAAATGTCATGTGTGTTGGACCTGATTTTATATCTACATTTTCAAAAGCAATCATTAATATAATTTGCATTTGGGTCATATAATGCCAGATGCACTTTTACAAGTTGTTTGAAATGAAATGTGTGTTGTCGATTTGAGTACACATCCACCCTAATGATACAAATCCACCCAGTGTTCTTTTGTAATCTACTTAGATGTTTTCCCATTTCTCAAATCAAGGCGTCTCACCGTGTGACATCACACATCGTTCATGATCCAGCCTCACCTATAAGCAGTCAGTATAATGTATTTTAAGGCCTTTCCTAATAATGTGCTAATTAGCAAGTTTCACTATGAGTTTAATGTCTAGGACTATGAATACAGTTAAATAAACATCCTCTGAGAGAGTGCCTCGAAAAAGAGGGGCGGAGTCAGCAGAGCTCATTAATATTTAAAGAGAAGTACAAGACCATACAGTATAACAAACTATATTGCAGACGTTTCATTAAAACCCTAAAGAATCTTAGTTTTGACTAATCTTAGTATGTATATATAAATAAATTATACTTTTTCATTTACTTTTACATTTATCATCACATACTGAGTGTTATGCATGTAACGTCATGCACTTCTGGTTTAACTGTATCATGCTTGATAAGTGTGTTATTTAAATGCACAAAGAAGATTAATAACGCTAAATGGTATTAAATGAATCCACAAAGAAGTAAGCCATAAAAGGCGGGCCGAAAAACACCCACAAAGCAATGTTAACACTGGACAATGAAGAACCAAAAGAATGACACTTATATACACAGGATATTGAGGATGGCTGCTGTCATATCTGAATTAGTAAGCTGTCATTCGCTAATGAAGCAGTTTGCCATTTTATGTCTCTGTAACAGACCTGTATTAATGTAGATCACCCCTCATTGGTTTTTCACCTCTGGTTCGTTTCTGATGCGAACCATGCACTGAATGCGATGCACTGATTATAGACCGGTATCTGCTGCCTGAGGCTGAAGCCAGATGGTACAGTCTGCATCGAAAATATGTCTGCGCTCTGGCTTTGATGTCTTACACTACCAGCTCAACACGCCAATGATTTCTCAGGAGGGCAGGAAAAGTTGGACTCTACAAATGAGAGAATCACTAAAGCAAGAACCCAGGCATGGGCAGTCATTAAAGACTACATAAGAGCTAACGTTTCCACCATATGCTTTGGATTGTAGCCCTCGGATAAATGGAAAATAATTAAAATTTCAATCTTTAATCCATATGAAATGTATCTTGTTGCTTAAAAGCTTTAATGACAGATTTAAGGCCCGCCGAACTATTATAAAACCAGCTCCTTCAGACAAGATGCTCAGAATTAATAGTACTTACACCATGTCTACAGTAAATGGAGCTTTCATTAGGCCACGATGTCAGGAACATACGCAAGCGGCCTTTTGATATGGTGGCGTCCGCAGTCTGTCTTTGAGAAGATCATCATCAGATGAAAAGGTTACAGCTTTTTTTTTTTACCAAGCTGCTATGCATCAGTTCACTCAAACTGGGACAAAGAACTGTGCACTTAAGTTACGTTAACAACCAACAATTGGACCGGTGATGTTCCAGAGTACTAACGGAATGGATAATACATCTGCTACTTTTTCGAAGTCACCGAAACTAGTCCCAGAGACCCCGAGTAGCCCATCACAGATTTCGAAAGTCAGTTACAATTTGGAAACCAGGCAAAAACATCAAAGAAGGCAATTAGTTGATTCACCGGCGACAGTAAAACCAGCTGCGGTGGATCTGCAGTGTGCTTCTCAAAAGACTAATGCACTGTAATCTGGGAAGAAGGACTCTGTGTCATCTCTGATATGTTTGTTTTGAATTTATCTTTTAGTGTGTAGAAGGAAACGAGAGTTTTAGGGCGTATAACAGTACAATATGATGTCTGAGTGTCAAGGTTCTTTTGACAGTTTGATACTATTAATGATGCTTTTATTTTTTTCCTTCAAAGAAAGTGGTATTTCTATCAGCAGGATATCCCTCGTATCAACACCAGTGCCACGGAAACTCCATTGTTTGTTCATTGCTTGTGCAAAACTGAAGATTATATTGTTTTAACCTGCGTCATGTCCAGTATCTCATATGCTTTCTTGACCTATTGTCCTTGAAAGCTGGCTCTCAGCAGTTACTAGCAATTATGTAACACTTCATACAGTGTTCATAAAGCGGTGGTGAATATTCTTTTTTTAGCCCGGACATTATTTGTATAGGCACTTCATGATCACTCCCTCACAGAGGTTCTCTACTCATGGTGAAGTGGTGTGGATTAGGAAGTACCCCTTGTTTCACCCCGGTCCACCCTCTTTGCCAGATAACGTTTGTCTCTATGAAATTACAGTCAGTGTAGGTCGGTTTTATAGAAAACATGCCATTATAATCTGCAGTTATCTCAAACCTTTACTTTTTGAAATCTCTATAAAGGATTTGGTATCAGTTATTTCTTTCTTTCTTTCTAGGAAGTAATTTTTATTCAGTCAAAAGTGACTGTAAAGACATTGATGCTGTAAAAAAACATTAGAATAGAAAACCATTATACTAATATTTTGTCTTTGTGTTGTAATACTATTTTGTTTTAAACATTATTTTTTTAAATAAATTATTAGACAATAAATTAAATACTCTTGAATATGAGATATAAATACAGTGAGGCAAAAAAGTATTTAGGATTTAATTGTGCAAGTTCTCCCACTTAAAAAGATGAGAGAGGCCTGTAATTTTCATCATAGGTATACCTCAACTACGAGAGACAAATGAGAAAAAAAATCAAGAAAATCACATTGTAAGATTTGTAAAGATTTTTATTTGCGTTTTCTGTAAGTCTTCACAAGGTTTTCACTCACTGTTGCAGGTATTTTGGCCCATTCCTCCATGCAGATCTCTTCTAGAGCAGTGATGTTTTGACTTTCAAAGATTTTCTATGGAGTTGAGATCTGGAGACTGGCTAGGCCACTCCAGGACCTTGAAATGCTTCTTACGAAGCCACTCTTTTGTTGCCCGGGCATTGTCAGCTGAAAGACCCAGCCACGTTTCATCTTCAGTGCATTTGCTGATGAAAGGAAATTTTCACTCAAAATCTCACGATACGTGACCCCCATTCATTCTTTCATTTACACGGATCAGTCGTCCTGGTTCCTTTGCAGGAAAACAGCCCCAAGGCATGATGCTTCCACTCCCATGCTTCACAGTAGGTATGGTGTTCTTTGGATGCATTCTTTCTCCTCCAAACACCACAAGTTGAGTTTTTACCAAAAACTTCTATTTTGATTTCATCTGACCATATGAAATTCTCCCAGTCCTCTTCTGGATCATCCAAATGCTCTCTAGCAAACTTCAGACGGGTCTGGACATGTACTGGCTGAAGCAGGGGGACACGTCTGGCTCTGCAGGATTTGAGTCCCTGGTGGCGCAGTGTGTTACTGATGGAAGCCCTCTGCAGGTCATTCACTAGATCCCCCGTGTGGTTCTGGGATTTTATTAGCACGGATGTGTAACCCGTGCCAAGAATTCTGGGCCGATAATGGTTTGTAATCGTGCCGCGCCGTACCAGGCTCATATGGAAACACAACTTGAACCGTACCTGACAGTTCTTAGAATATGGCCTGATGGTAGGAAAGCGGCTTAAGTTGGCAAAACTGATATGTTTATCGCTATCTGGCCTCATGGCAAAAACATACCTTGGTGCACTTTTTAGTGAGACATGAAATATGTACCAATAAGTACATATCACTGCAGTTTCCAAAAGAAATGAACACTAGAAGCAGTAAAACTCTGAAACCTTTTCACAAAAATCTAGATTATCAATTAATAAAGCCTAATTTTCAAACAATTACTTGAAGAAAATTATGTTATGACTTCAAAACAATATTAATATGCTGGGAGATTTCAAAACTGATGATTTTGAATGTTAGCATCACACATATCCAGCTTTATATCTATGGGTTTTTATAGACGGTAGGTTTGTTACGTAGCTCACGTGTTACGCCATTGGACTTCGTTGTTTAAGCTCCGGTTCGTACCCTGTGTAACTATGGTTTGACAAAATAGATCAAATCTGTGTAAAAGGAAGCTGAAATGGCACGGTTGCTTCATCAAATGCCGTTTGATATCAGTTTTGCATTTGTTTACACTATTGGGTATAGGTTTAGGGTTGGATTTGGTGTAGGGTATATATCCAACATGATAGTTTATAACTTTTAGCAACAGTTCACGGATATTTGAATTCTCAACCATCGGGTTTTAACGCCACTCAGTGGACATTTCTCTTTAAAACTGTGGTGAGTTGTGCAGTAAGGTACGTAAAAACAGTATTGCACAAAAGATGCACAGAGGTAAAATTTTTATAAGTCCAGGTTGCTTTATCTGTAATATTAAACAACTTAGCCTGCGTTGATGTTTCATGAGGTATTTTCAGAAAACCAATGCAGGTTATGCCATTTACTAATTCATCAGTGGAATGCCATTAAGTGCAAGATTATATGCATCTTAGAAAACACAATGATACTGATCACACTTAACTCGCTTGGAAATGAACCATAAGCTATTTGCGAATAGACGAAATGACTAATGCCCCATTGAAAACATTTATCATCTCTGAAAATGTCACTCAGGTGCTGGTTGGGGGAAGAAACTGTGAACCACTAAGCAAACGAGCCGTTTTCTTTGTTTCAAGTTTTACCTCTATGATACAAAACAAATTGCTGAAGCAATAAGGTAACATTTCAGTCATCACTCAAAGAGAGATACTTGCCGTCTGTCAGGTCGAGTCAGATTAAGATGAAAAAGATGACTTTGAACAAAATTGCCACCCACCAACTGCTGCAGTGGTCATTAATGAAAACTCCAGCACCTGTGTCAACAGCCTCTGAGCCTGGCGTAATGAGCGTCTTTAGTTCAGGCGGTTCTGTCAAGTCAAGTGCAACATGACTGCAATTACCCTCCATTGACGTTCATCTAACGGAACAGCCGCCTCCCCTATTTATGTTTTTCTTCAGGAGAGGCCCGTTGAGTTTAATAAAACCCAACAAAAAAACTGACAAAAACTTTTTCAGTCAGACAATGAGACTCCATAAGTGCCTAAGGATTGCTGAACCATCAGCATCTGTATGGCAGCTGAGCTCTGGATTAGGTTCTGCAAAATGATACCAACCTGTGCATAGGAGCAGATAACCATTAGTCTAGTGTGAGTAAATGAGAGGATGTAAGGAAGATCTATTTCTGGAATATGATGGAAGTGCAGTTACAGGAACAGAACAGCTGAAGTTTATGCTGAGCATTGTAATCATGTTAGTGTCTATTATTAAAAGACCAACTTCAGCTGGAATCATTGCAGTACATTCAAGACCAGCAAATGAAGAGTTCAGATGCAAAAGCCTCTAAGTGTTATTTTCTGTGAAACATCTAAAGAATCTTAAAATAATAATAGAAAAAAAATATGTACATTTGTTTGGGGTTAGTCATTTTTTTTAATGCGAGGCTACATTTGGTTATATAAATATGGAACCCACTGAATTAAAAAAATAATAAAATAAATCCTGAATTCAGAATTGTGAGATATAAACTTCCAATTGCAAGTTATAAAATCAAATTTTGAGCAGAAAAAAGACTGATATCTTCTCAGAATTGCTACTTTATATCTCAGAGGGGTAAAAAGTCAGAATTGTGTGATAGAAAGTCACAATACTTTATTTCTTATATTCAGTGGTTGAAATGGACTCCCATACATAAGTGCAATATAAACTGTTTTCTATTTTAATATATTTTACTTTCTTTTATTTTTACAGCATCATTACTCCAGATTTTAGTATCAAATACTCAGTCAAAAAGGCTTATCCAGCTGATTTGCTGCTCAAGAAACATTAAAAAATATTAATAATGTCTTATGTTTTTATTTATTTTTATTGATTGATTGATTTTGTGTGTATGTGTGTGGGTCGGAACCCTGATTTGATGTTTAGAAATTTCTGTATTGAATTGAAGGTATACTCAAAAATCATATCTTATCATTTTTAGGTATCGTAATACAAAGTGACATAAGTGTCACATCATAAAACATTTTGATCTGCTTTGTTCAAATATGGGACATTTTTTTAATGTACACCTAGTGTGCTCAACATCAGCAAGTATATCCTGAACTTAACTTGTGACCTTCTGCTGCACACAAACTACTCTGTGTCCATGTTTTGACACTTTTCTCCTTGCCCCGATGGTGTACCTAAGATACAACCCTTGCACTTCCTCCCTGTTGATTCGGGCCCCTCTCTTTTTCCTCTGCCCTCTGGGGTCCAATAAGTCACTGATTTTGGGGTAGATTCTTAATATTTTTTTACCACCCATTCCGTCTCTGTTTGGCTGTGTTGTATGCATGCTTGGTGAAGTCGGCTCTTCTTGTGGTTAAACTGAATTAAAGATGAGGTAACCAGAGCTGCACAGTAGCACTGATGCTGCTTAGCTTTGGGGAAATTAAGCTTTAGTCTTTGTGTTCCATTAAAATCTCATTATGTCTTGCCCCTAAACCCCACTCGCATCCCACCCACTTTGCCAAATGGGCCCCGTTGTGCACCACTCTGAAGGCACTGATGGAATGTCTTAATTCTTTGTTTATTGCCTTGAAAACACTTAACCCTCTTTTTGACCCAGGTTGGGTACCACATCCATCCCTGAGGACATGCTGAGATTCAATGAGCCAAATACTGCAGACAATTCAAGTGGAGCTACACTGACTGCACTGTTCAGCTCAATAAGAAATGAATATGTCTCTCTTTATCGCTCTGACAAATTGGTTTAAAATAATACACTTCATTCTGTTTACTTATAAGATAGACTTAGCTTTTGGTTTTGCATTGCTGTGATGTGCAAGACCTTCGTCAGTCATCAGTTTGTCCACACCCTTAAATGAAAGGAGTGTAAAAGCCATCTGGGATGGGGAAAGTCCCTTCATATTGCCTGCTTAATCTGTTCCCTGTGTTTGGTGAAGGAATGTGATGATCCTCTTTGGCGTGTGAGGATGTGAAAAAATTACAAGATGGGTCAGTTCAACAGTCATCTGAGAGAGTAAACAAGAGAATAAAAGCTGTGCTCTGGCACTTGCCATGATTAAGGTACAAAGTCAAAACATTCACTCAATCATCCATTCATTAACTCACTCACTTATTCATTCATTAATTCACTCATTCACTCACCCATTCATTTATTCATTCATTGACACACTCACTCACTCACTCACTCCACTCATAGACTCACTCATTCATTCACTCACCCATGCACACACTCACTCACTCACTTTCTCATTCACTCATTCATTCATGCACTCACTCATTCATTTATTTATTCATTCATTCATGCCCTCACTCACTCACTCCACTCATAGACTCACTCACTACTTCACTCACTCACTCACTCATTCATTAATTCACTCACTTACTCATTCATTCATGCACTCACTCATTCATTAATTCATGCCCTCAGTCAGTCACTCACTCACTCCACTCATAGACTCACTCATTCATTCACTCACTCACGCACTCACTCACTCACTCATAGACTCACTCACTCATTCACTCACTCACTTCACTCATAGACTCACTCACTCATTCACTCACTCACTTTCTCACTCACTCATTCATTAATTCACTCACTCACTCACTCATTCATTTATTTATTCATTCATTCATTCATGCCCTCACTCACTCACTCCACTCATAGACTCATTCACTCACTCACTCACTCACTCATTCATTAATTCACTCACTTACTCATTCATTCATGCACTCACTCATTCATTCATTCATGCCCTCAGTCACTCACTCACTCCACTCATAGACTCATTCACTCACTCACTCACTCATTCACTCACTCACTCACTCATTCATGCACTCACTCACTTATTCATTTATTAATTCACTCATTCACTCATTCATTCATTCACACACACACACACACACACACACTCATAGACTCACTCACTCATTCATTCATTTATTTGTACATTCATTCACTAACTCACTCACTCACTTTCTCACTTACTCATTCATCCATTCATTCATTCACTCACTCACTTATAGACTCATTCATTCATTCGTTCACTCACTCACTCACTCACTCACTAACTCACAGGATCAGATATAAAAGATTCTCATCCTTAAGTGTTTGGTTATTGATCATTGGGCATTGATATATGAGGGATTTGTTTACTTTTAATATAGATAAAAATTAGATTTTAGTACTTAAATTAAACAATTAAACAAATTAAATACAATTTATCTTTAATTTTTCCTTTTTATTTAAAATGTATTTATTTATTTATAGCAGAACACTATTTTGCAATAGTGTGAAAATTATACAGTGTTGCTTGCTAAATATGTAAGAGCCAAAAATGTTTCTGGTTTATTTTACTACAATGGGTCTCTTAACTAGTAGCTTATTTGCATTAGAATTAGAATATTAGCCATTTATCAGTGTTAATTAAACACATAAAATTCTTTATTCTACATGACCTTATTCTACATTTCTAATCCTATCCAGTACCTAAACGTAACAACTACCTCACTAACTATTAATAAGCAGCAAATTAAGAATTTATTGAGGAAAAATCATAGTTAATAGTAAATAAATGTTCTCTATTCTAAAGTGTTAGTAATATCAGTTTATCAAAATTATAGCAAATTGTTGGAGTACAGACATTTTATACGAGAAGAATGACCTGCTTCTTAAGCTATTTTAAACTTATATTGTTTCCTGAAACGCATTTCGGGAGGAGGGGTGAGAAGGCAGTCGTTTACGATCTCCGCCTCCCTAATCTT
>JAUMHG010000055.1:5483912-5503303 GCA_032359395.1 Enteromius anoplus | reverse complement strand
CTGAGCATTTCCCCTGAGCAGCACGCCAAACAAGCTTCGCTTTATTTGAATGCCGACAAGCCCCGAACTCGTGAAATGATAGATAATATTTTACAAATTGGTAACACTTTAGTTTAGAGACCAATTATTTCTATTAACTAGTTTATTATTATGTATATTACTAGCACATTGACCTAATAAATGACTAACTAAGCAACAGTTAGGATTTTATTGTGTTAAAAGTCAAAGTTAAGACTTAATAGTAAAAATAGTAAAATAGCCTAATTTTAATGTATATATATATTTTTTAGAGCTTGATGTTGTAAAATAAATGGCAATGACAGTTCATATCTGTATAGCCTTGAATCATACAATGGATACAATTGGGAGTCTTCAGTAGGTTATCAAACAGGGTGCAAAGGAAGAGCTGTCTTAGTAAAAGATACTGAAATTTACAGATTACTCAAATAAGCCTTGTCTGTTTCCCACGTTCTGGTCTTTTGTTTTTAAGTGCGAATCAAAAATAATTATTCTTTATGATACCAGAAGGGACAGAGAAAGAGTTCTAATGTAGCCTGGGCCTGCCCATACTTCCTTTGACGTTACGTTCACTTCGCGAGCACAGTTAGTCTGGCCAAGCTGCCTTTTTAGAGCATTTCCGTTCCCAAAAAAGTGGGAACCAATGAGAAACAAGCAACCCCCCTTGGTGGCTTCAGGTTCTGTTGCTATGCATACATCATCGGAATGAGTGTTCTGATTGGTTGTAGATTCGTCCAGTAGTATACAGAGGCATCTGATGGACGCATCTTAAGCCTGCCTCCCAGAATGTGAGTATTAAGGTACCTTGGCCAGACTAAGCTCCTATGAGCTTTATAGTCGCGGAAGCCTGGCTAGTTCTAATACACAGTAAAAAAAAAAGTTGCATTGAATTGAATACGTATACTGTGTCTGTACTTATTTACTAACAATTTGTGAAAAAAAAAAGGTTTTAAAGTAAATCACACACTATTTATTTTTAAATGTGTCAGTCTGTGACTCTAAAATATGGAAAGATGCTTGGCAGGAGGGTGTTTTGAGTAATTACTGGGACAGACTTTACAGCAACATCAGTGTGTTGAGAAGGAACTTTATACTGAGAAACACCTCAAGAGCAGTAAAGCTCACAGCACCTGGGCTTCAATAGTGAAGCGCCGTTTGCGCTGTGAACTACACAGCAGGTTGGATTTCTCTAGGCTACAAATTTATGACATTGCCCTTGTTTTGCCTTAACACTAAATATAAACAGTGACAGCTGAGGTGGGATAGAGAGAGTGCTTCGAGGAGTTTTTGTGCAATCTGATTTATGCCACATGAAGACTAACAAAGCCTTTAATTGGGTGTTCTGAGGGCAAAGGGAATTTATAGAGCAGCTGCCTGTTACACAACCGAATAGTGGTTTCTTTTTTGAAAGTCATGATGGCATAAAGATGAAAACAAACAATCTGCATACACATCTGCTTCTCATTCGGAAAAATATGGATCGCAACAGAAGTGTCAGGGTATATAGCGGTGTTAGACATGTAAAGCTGTTTTCTGCCATCAAGCCTAATAATAGTAGTCATTGATAAACTGTGCCAATTTTTATTGTGCTTTTTTTTGTATTACATTATGAAATACAGTACATACACAACCTAGCTGATGCAAGAGTCAGAGACAATGCGATATTAAAGGTAAAAATCCGTGCTATGGAGCATAATCACATCATAAAGAGAGGTAAAAGTTACTACAAAGCACATTTATTGACATTATTGTGCGTACAGTATTGACATATTATATGAGTTTTAATGAGCTAGCCAGTATATTTGAATTTGCTGATGAAAGAGGCATGTAGAAAAATGCTAAAAATTAATTGTAAAGTAAATCAGTGAGAGCTTTATACCAGTATAACAGACTACTTTCATAAAATACAAATACATAACAGTCGTCCTCTACATATCTCCCAATAACGGGTCTTAGTAAGATTATATTTAAGTGAATAGTTCATGATCAAAGTATTGTAGTTTAATCCATTAGACCTAAGTTGCTTCAGTTCAGTAGGTGTTCCTTATGAAGTATTACTAAACGTTTCCTTGATATAAATCAGCAAAGGTTTCACATAAAAAAAAACACAACTTGTGGGATGTTTTTAGAATTATACTAAAAGGTCTATTACTCCTAAAACTAATTAAACAACAGACGGCGTGCAGTTTCAAATATGAAAAGTCATTATTTCCTCACCCTCATTACGGTCTGAACTCAAGCTGTTTTGTATGGAACACAATGACAGCTCATAGTCTCTATAAAGCTTTAAAAAGCACTATAAACGTATCTTAAATGTGGCTTATGCCTTATGTGCTACATTACAAGCCATTAGATAATTTTGTCCAAAGAAGAGTTCGGTCTTAAAATAGTCTTTCATTTTGTCCTTTTGTGTTCAGTAGAAGTTGTGCAGGTTTGGGACAACATGAGTGTGAGCAACTATTGCTTCAAACTGAATTATAGTGACAGATGAGATTAGTGTCTAGTGTACTCTATAACAAATAGTTATAAGAACTCAAAGTACTCCAGAGGATGAGTGTGATCAGGGTGAATGGCTATATGCCGGTATTTCACTGATCCTGCCAATCTAATTTGTTTCTCGAGGCGTCTGATTAGCTCTTAAATTGCTGTGATTACGAGAAAAGCTCTCATGTTTTCTCAGCTGACAGTCAATGGTATCTAGCTGCAGGCTAGCAATTAGCTATCCTCTGCCCTCTAATAGTAAAAACATGGCCCGGCATTCGAGGACTGCATTTAACACGAATTATCTCCCTGTAAAAGGGTATGTTTACTTAGCATTGCCAAGTAACCTTACATTATGGAGTACGTTGAGTTAAATAATGAATCCACAATAAAGCACAATATTTTTAAAATTGTAATATTTTGGCAACAATCTTTTTTATGTTCATGTTGCAACTTTCCTTCGGGACAACTAGCCCCAGACTCTTCAGGTGTCCTGTGTCAGTCCTCCTCCTTCCACAGACTGATGAGCAAAAGCTTAGAACAGGCCCTGATCTCAAAACCAGCTGGGAACAAATGTGTCCTTTGTCTTTGCTGCTACAAAAGGTGGGTGAAAGTGGCCGGGACGTTTGTTTATCTTAACTGCAATAAAAATCCCTTTCTCCTCTGGAACACAAACACTGATGTTCAGTGCATGTTTAGGGATGGGGTTTTGAGAACATTTCATTTTATATAGCCAAAACTGACTTAGTCTGAGTGTGCGCTTCTATGTGTCAGTATACTGACGTGTGGACGTTTACATTTCCCTTATATATCCTCATCTGACTACAGGGTGACCTCACATTACCAAATGCAATTTGTTTAGCTTTGCACAAGGAAATATATTCTTCTGTGCACATTTGTGGTGCTTTTTCATATAAATCATGTGTGATATCTCATTACCAAACTCAGATTGATTCTTTTTACTTGAAATCGGAGAAAAGTATTTTAACAAAATGGTACTGACTACAATCTTATTAAATACTGAAAGAGTAACCGAAATAGCCAAAATATTAAGGAACAAACTAACAAAATATCTAAATACTTATATAATATGCATTTTTGTGAGAATGTGCCCTTAAAGATGTACACTTAAAGGTTTACTTTTTACAGAGCTACACTAATAGATTTTAAAATAATATAAAGTTGATGTAGTGCATGCTATTTACAATTAAATTAAATGTAATTGTAGTTTATATCGATGTTAAATGGAATTAGAAATTATTTGACCCACTAAGGTAGGACTTAAGTACATTTATATGTATATTTCATAATTACTTGTATTATCTTTAAAAATGTTTATGTGTATTGTCAATGTAACTAAAACTAAAACATACTTCGTCATTTTAAAGTATATGTCATGTATTTAAATATGTTTGTAATGTTGACGCTGCAATTTATTTTAAAATACAGTATGTTTATTTTAAACCTATATATCAACTAATACTACAAATTAAAATTATAAAAAGTATTTTATGTGCATTTTAATGTTCGTAAAATAAGCAGACTTCTAAAAGATGATCAAAACAATAATTTAGAATTTAAAGTAAAATGTTTAATTTGACATTATTTCAAAGAGATCGTCTTAAAAGCCAACTTAAGTGTGTTATGAAACACACTTGTGAAAGTGAACTCTTGAGTACATGTATCGTTAATATATTAATTTGCCATTATAGTTTCTTAACTATACTATTAAGAAGTGCATTCAATACATTTAAGCACACTTCTTTTTTACAAAGTGTATCTAGCTGATGGATGGAAGTTTATGTGCAGATGTAGCCCTTCGTAATTTGACCGGGAAAACCAGTTTAGCCTCTCTTTCATACTATCAAAGAAGTGGAAGCCCGGGCTGACAGAGATAGTAAAACACTGCTGTTTACAGTGTCATAGAGATCAAGGATCATAAATGCAAGCCGCTGAGGAAAGATTCACTTGTAATAAATTGCCTCATCCTTGGAAGTACTTTTGCAGCCCTCACAAAAAATGTCCTTTAAGAATTTCCTTCCAAAATATCCTTTTGTTTTTCGTGAGGAAAACAAAAGGAATAGATAAATGGATACATTAGATAGATAGATAGATAGATGGATAGATGGATAGATGGATAGATAGATAGATAGATAGATAGATAGATAGATAGATAGCTTTGAAATATGTTATCACTCAAACATGTGTCAGCTCTTGTGAAAGACACGGCAGGCCCATAGTGAGCCAGCACTCCTACGCTGGACCCATCTTCTTCCTTTAATGGGGTATACGATCGGTCAGGGTCTGATGAATGACAGGCTGTCTGCTTCAAGTATCATGGAGTTTAATGTTAGAAGTGCCGGAAGCATTCATTTCTCTGTCCTCCCCCTCTACACACCTGTTCAGACTGCTTCCTTTCTACAGCGCCGATGATTTGAGTAGCAGCAGGTTGATGGAAAGCAGCACACATGGTCAGACGCACACGCATACACAGCTATGTTAGCTAGAGGTCAGCTAACACATTGCATATGGACAGTGCACAAGAGAGCTTCACAGTGTCTTCTCCTCTTCTTCTAATCCCTTCACTGATTGGAAACCAATGCTTTTCACACCTGGTCATTAACATGGGCGTTGAGAAATGTGCTTGGCAAACAGCTGAAGATTTTACTACAGAACGGAAGAGACAATCCAATGTTTCCATTGAGAAAATGTATATTGCAAAGCTGTGGGAGAGAAGCACAAAAAATAAGAGAAGAAATGTGGTGACGACTTTTCCCAACAATGCTTGACAGCTAGACTGCCATAAAAAAAAGTTTGACAACAACTTTGGTCAGTTAAAAATGTTTGAATGTCATTGCATTACATTTGTCTGAGGCTGTGGATGAGAGTTACTCTCAACTTAACATAGGAGCCACTCACAATATCCCTGCTGATTAAAACAGCATATGCTGGTTAGGTATGTTTTGATGCCGGGATACTGGTTTGAGATGGTCGTTTGCCAGCAAGTGACCAGCATAGACCAGCAAAGGACCAGCATAAAGCAGCATCCCAGCATCAAAACATACCTTACCATATGTATTTCAACAGGAATCACTCACAAATGTGCTTGAGCCATTTAAATTAAAAAACAAAACAAAACAAAACAGTATGTTTTCTAATGCAACAATATCCATAAAATTGTTTTATTCACACTTTATTTTAAGGTTCAATTCTTGCTATTAACATACCATTAACCACGTCTTTTGTCTTAATAAACTCCTAATTTTCTCCTAACTAAATGGTTAGTTAGGTAGTTGTTAAGTTTAGGTACTGAGTAGGATTAGGGATGTAAAATATGGTCATGCAGAACCATACTCCATGCATACTGTAAAAATATTAATAAACAACCAATATGTTCATATTTTACTGCAGATTTGAAAAGACCAAAATAAGACTGTAAAAAATCTAACGCTCATTTGAAATGCATACCTGGGTTTTTAGAGAGGTTAGATACAAAAACAGTACAGGGTTCAGACCGAAAACTGAAGCTGATGCTTCTTCTTTTTTCCGGAGAAGTGATGACCTCACTCACTACAGCAGAGTCTAGTCATGTTTGGCCTAAATGAAAGTATATGAACGCTCAAATCAAATCGAATGCAAACTAAGTCCATCTCAATTCTCTGAAATAAGCACTAGAGGCAGTAAAACAACTTTTATTTCTTTTCACTCAAATTATGATTACAGGGACAGATTATTGACTAATAAATGCTTATTTGCACATGGTTCCTTGCACAATAATACATCGCTCCTGGTTAATCTTTGCATTTGCTAATTATATTGCTAATTATTGCACATCTTGTGGGCATGACACTGTAAAAAAATGACCGTCATTTTAACAGGAAAAAACTGTGAAAATGTTATGGTAAAAACCTGTTAAATAGATAATTCCTGTAACATTCACATGGGAAAACCGTAAAAATTTTTTTTGTTCTTTCGTCTTAGTTGTTTATTATTATGGTTGTATGTCACAAGTAATTTCACTTCAATGAGTCTCACCATGATGGTTTGTGTGAATGACACCTAGCTCTTTCTATATATGTTCATATTTAAAAGCTGCTTGTGATGGGCTTTGGTTCATCATTAGCCTGGCTTCCGCAACTATAAAGCCCATAGGAGCTTTAGTCTGGCAAAGCTACCTTACTCCCCTTAACCTGCATCCATTAGATATACTACTGGACGAATCTACAACCAATCAGACCACTCATTCCAATGAGAAATGCGTAGCGACGAAACCTGAAGCCACCGTAACCAATTGTAGCTAGCTTCATGAAAGCAGTTGGAAAATGTCTTTACTTTAATTATGTCTGCCCCGTTTTCAAAGAAAACCTGTCATGAAATTTTCTCAAAACAGCTGCAACAGTAGAGTCGAACGATTGTTGCTGCTCGGTACACGCCATGTTTGAATGCCGCAGAACTGCTGCGTCATCGCTTTACACCCGCCTCAGTCGTGCCGGGGGAGCTCGTTTCTCATTGGTTCCCACTTTTTTGGGAATCTGAAATGCTCTAAAACAGCAGCTTGGCCAGACTAACTTTGCTCGCAAAAAACAATGTAGCGTCAAAGGAAGTATAGGCGGGCCCAGGCTAGTTCAAACGTGACTTTTTCATCACCACCCGCATTTAGTGCTTATGAGTGTATTTCAAAGCTACAAAACACATTTCAGTACTTTGTTATGTTGGTATAATTATGTTACACAAGTTGATGAAATTACAGTATTTAACTGTAAATTTAAGTTAAAACACATCCAGAAGCTATTGTTTAAGCCTTTGTATAAGTGATCCACATGGTCCATGTACTTCATGGCTTTTAAAAACTAATGTTAGACTTTATTTAAAGCTTTGTCAAGCCAACATTGTGTAATGAGACATATCCCAGGCAAAAGTATGGACAGCAGGATTGCCATTAAGACTGTCATTTTTGCCAGGGCAGATGTGACGACAACTTACATTTCCTGTTCTAGAACCCAGATTACCTGAACTATAATCAATCATCAACTTCAGCTTGTAACGCCTACAGTATGTGTTTAGCATTGAGTAAACTGGCAATTTAGCTCCACAATAACATCAAGAAACGTGGGCTCATGGTGAGAAGCTATGGGATGAGAGAATACAGCTGTGAAAATAGCCCATAGATCACATGTTACCAGACAAATAAACGGGGAGATTCAAAGGATGCACTTTGACTTAATATAAAGGACACACAGTGTGAGGGATTTCAGCAGCGTTAAACCAATACATTGATTGTGTTCAAGTGATTTGCACTCCACTGTTTATTGTTCTTTCTTCATTAAAGTAACTCCACATCTGCTTGCAGTACCTGTTTCTAATTTGTTCTTCCACACACTTTATTAAAGACCGCTAGACCCAAATAGACCCAACAGCACAAGGGAAAGGGTGAGAAAACAGAATGACGATAACTAAAAATGCTGAATAGAGGCACAAGAAGAAAGATGAACCGTTTTATTTAAACAGTCTTTAAAGTCACATGCACGCTGCAATAATATAATCTGGCTGAATATGCATACGGCAATTAAAAGGAAGCAGTGAATGATGTGATTTTTTTCCCTTCTCACAGTCTTTTTCTTACAGTAACATTAAGTATGATAGATGTTCCAATGAGCGTTTAGTTCAAACCTCCAAATGAGTTTTGAGTCCACCTATTAGTTATGCTGTCAACCCTCTTTTCTATTTTGCACAAAAGATGTTGGCCAATATTCAGAGAGTGCTCATTTGTACAGTAGATTAAGAGCAGACTGTATTAGGGGTCATTATTTTTGGTCAGCTTGTGCCACAGGCAGACAGGTGCGTGCGTAGAGTAAAAAATAAAAATCTCTCTCTCTCCAGCTTTCCTTCGAAAGAAGAAAAAGAAATTACCTGACCATAAGTGCTCTAAGGCCTCTAATTTATTTGATGTGGATGTCAGCAATACTTTAATATCCAAAAAGAAAAGAAGTTTGAGGGTGGAGCCGGGGCCTAATTATAGAAGTGTGAGAGAACCTTACAGACCAGAAAGGGGCCTGAGGCTTGAGCTAACCACTGTAACCCGGGACCAGCCATCCTTTGCACCTCATGTCATTTAAAAAAGAGGGCAGCTCTGTGTTTTGGCCACTCTTCACTGCAGAGAGGCAGGGGGAAATGAAACGAAAGAGGCGGGCAGGAAAGCTTGCGCTCATTAACATCTGCACAGGGATTAGGACACTCTTTTAACACGTGCAACCCATAACAGTCCCAACATGTAATAATACAGAGCTGGAAGCCGAGGTAGTAATTTTGATATTTAAGAGCCGCAGCTGTTTGATAGGCTGGTAAGAGCCTGGTTAGCAGTCACGTGAAAACGCAGAGTCTGGAAGATCAAGATGTTTTGCACGATGGTTACTCAGCATTATGCAGGTTCAACAGGGTCACAAAGAATCGAATGTTTGATGTATGACAGTAGACCGTGCATATGCAACAAAAATGAATCAATCTAATAAAAGGGCCAAAATAAAATGCTCCCACAATGTGAGCGTGTGAGGACAGCCCAAAAAAGCACTTAGCACTGCAGATCATTTCTCAAAGGGAACATTTCGGTGCAGTTAAAATACAGTAGCAACATTTTACAGGAAAAAAAGCTTAATAAGCCTGTTTGTGCCATGAGATACAGGAATAAAAAATATCTCCAAAGTAAGACATTTTTGTGTGCAGTTCTAAGTTTATGTCTCTCAATGCTCTCAAAAAAGTTAGACATTTCTAGATATAATTTAGAATTTCAAGATATAACATTGGTTCTTGCAGTTCCAAGTTTATATTTCCTAATTCTGCATTTACCTCAAAATTCTGTTTTTTTCCCCTGATATTTGATACATCATTATCATCATACAGAATAATAAAAAAACAATAAACTAATAAATGTAACAGATTATATAAAATGAAACAAAAAATGTTAGATTTTTGTTGAACTAATTTTTTAAGGTCAGCCATCTGGGCCATTAATTGTGTTTACAAAAAGCTATTCTTAACAACGTATTAAAGATTACATTTTAATAAGATATCATCAAATGCATATGTGGTTATTGAGTCACTGGTCTGAATTTGAAGGCATAAAAAACCTTTGAGAATCACTTCCCATAATATTTATCCTTCAGCACCACCGATCTCCAAACCACATGATAAATGCACCACAGTTCTGATTTCTCAATCATCACCAGGAGTGCTCTTGAAACAGACTGTTTAGCATGAAATATTAGTTTAGCAGGCAACATGTCTTTTAAGAACTAAATCTCTTATTCCCCGTTCAAGCACAAACATAACCGAGACAAGAATGCCTATTAAATAAACAAATAACCTGTTCTATCGCAAAAAGGATGAAGTGAAAGAGATGAATGTAACATTATTTCTCTTTTCTCCTTCCGAAAAGTGATGTTGCAGAAAATAATTGCAGTATATGCGAGAAACATGTCTTCCTTTAGATGCATGTATACAGTAAGGAAGTATGGCTATAATAAAATATTCACTCAACTGATCATCAGTGCTGTACTCTCAAGAAACGAATTGCTTAAATGCTGTCACTCCTAAATAATACAAAAAAACTAGAAATATAAAGTTCTTTTTTTTTTCGTGTTGGCTTGACAAAACCTGAACAAGAAGATCACATCAGTTTGGAGCTTTGGCAGCTTTGAAGATTGAAGGTTATAAGCCTTGTTTAGTTAAGCTTGGACAGTATGATGAGAGATTTAATGTGATAAAGGCCTTTCTCCGTGCTATATAAGGTTCAGAGTGGCTTTTAGTCATTTGACGGAGATTGCTCCAGTGTTTCATTTTCACTGTAACCATTCATTTTATTTCATAATATAAGAAAAACGTTCTGCAGAACTGAGCCGAATGCATTCTTCTTCAAGTGCCCAAGACATTCTGGATCATAAATGAAAATAGCTGAGAAAAGATTGACTTGTAATACATTGCATCATCCTCAAAAGTAAAGTGCTTTACTGCTCCCACAGACAATAAACCACATTTAGGAAAAAAATGGTTGCTGCTTCTATGCACAAATATCTAAAGATAGATATAGATAAACAGATAGATAGATAGCCTATTTTATGCATAAAATTGGGGAGAAGTGACCAAACCTCTGAGAATCCCCTAAATTTAGAGCGAGGAACACTGCATCTTCATTCTCTGTCAGTGGCCATACAAGGACACTGAACTCACTGCATGATTACTAAGTAGTTGACCAGAAAATTGTCATGTTCAAATTGTGTCCAGATGCCCTTGCATTATGGTGAACCAGATGAAATGGCTCTAATTTGAGAATGTGCTGGGATGTTCTTGAGTGAAAATGAATAGCGGGCTTTTTCCTCGTGTGCTAATATTCTCTGCAACGCTGGGAATTTGATCTGCTCCGTTAAAAGACATTTTCTAAGTTTGCACAATATGTCACAGATGTATCTGACAGTTTGTGTTCGCATTTAGTCAAAACCGATGTCTTTCTCGTATATATCCAGCAGGGTATGTATAATTGTGCAATACGTTGCACAACAATATTAGATCATTCTGAAAAGGAAGTCCATCGCACTCATTTCCAGATTAATTTTTCATTTCTAAAATCAACTTGCAATTACACCGAGTTCATTCAGTTCCTTGGACGCTCTCCAGTTCGCGTGTAATGAACCTCTGTGGGGCCATCAGAGCTTCAGATGTGGTTGATAGTGGAAGGACATCTCTTAGTTTGACTAAATTCACAGCTGCACAACATGGGCCAGGAAATTCTCTATTAGCTTTTTAAAGCTTTCTGTGGGCTTGTGGAAAACGTACTATAATCTAATCCACCCGTGTGGTTTTGTAAATGTAATTAGAGCAGCCGCTGCTTGAGGTCGGCGATCTTGATTCTGGAGGTCCGAAGCTCATCTGCTCAGCTAGCCGCAGGCCTAGTTGCTACAGACAGCAAAACAGCAAACAAATGAAGTAGTAATTATGACTGGCATGACCTTTAATTTACAGATTAATGAAAATCTATTAAAAGAGGTATTTTGAAACCGATGTAAAAGCCTCTGGCGTAAATATATGGCTGGTTAAAAAAAACACTAACACGCTCCGAGCTGCCAGTTTGAGCGAATGACAACGCTCACATCCCAGCGCTCGGGCGGTCTTTGCGTCAGGAGCAGAATTAGATATCGTTCAGGCCACTCTATCAGCCCTTTCAAGTAGCTGCGCTGAGCCAAATACTCCCCTGACAGCCAACTCACATGTGTTTTGTGGACAGGGACAATTGTCCTTTTGTCCTCGTGCATGGACTGCCTGATTCTGGCTCCTGTTTTAGAAACTACTACTTTGTGTTCTCTTTCAGGTTTGGGCTAGAAACTTTCTTCTATTTGGTGATAAAATGCAAGTTTGCTTTGTCCTGTGGCTGCATACTTTGATTAGGCAGGACAATTTGTTGTTTGTTTTTCAAATGAAGAGCCCCTGCTATTCTCTCCGACTCACTCAACACAGCTTGCGATGAAAGGAGGGAACAATCAAAGAGTTTTGGCGGAGCTGGTAGAGATTGACGAGGGGAAGGCTAGTTTGTTTTACCTCATGCTGATAAAATGGATCAACCAGATTCATGGGTATATCCACTGTTGTGCAAGTTACTTCCAAACTGTAACACATTAAATATTACTTGTTACTGCTATTTGAAAGTAATTCCTTACATTACAACATGACTGATTCAAAATTGTAATGCGTTACATGACTCCTGTATTACTTTTGAGTTACTTTCACCAAAATAACTACAGAGAGTGCGCCGTCAGAAGAGTTCTGCATTCAAATACACGCAAGTATTACTGAACATATACCGAGTAAAATATTACTGAAACTTGATTAGTAATGCCTTACACTACTGCGTTACAGCAAAAAGTAATTTATTACTGTAATGTATTACTTTTGTAACGCGTTACTCCCAACACTGTTTACATCTTTGTGAAATCGATATATTTTGAAAGGACTTTTATTAAATTTCTGATTCTACATCACCATATCTTATGTGAAGCTTCTCCTTTAACATCTGTGTTGGCAATAAACTGGCAGATTGTAGTTACAGTGTCTGTGTGGTGTTGTGATGGGTGAAGGGGGCTGGGCTGGTTACCAAAAGTTAGCAGGTTTGAGGCCTGTGAGCTCATGACCCATCACTGCTGTGTAACCCCAGGTTGTTCCAGAAGGATTGTCCCTGTAATAAGTGCACTGTAAGTCACTTTGGATAAACGGATGTCTGCTAAAATGACTACTTACTTGTATCCAAGGCATTCATTAAAAGGAGGGACGGGAAATAAGACATAACTGACAGCAACATGAACTTACTTTGTGCTCTGGCTACAAAAGAGTGCTTTAGTAAGAAACAAATGAACAGTAGATTGTTGATTGGATGAAGAAAGAAAAATTGGATCTAATTTTCTGCCTCCTTACAAGTAATTACCAAATGCTCTGGCAGGTGACAAGCATCAAGACTTGTTTAAAGCTCAAAATCGTACTTCAAGTTTGAAGGTTTTAGAGGCCTTACATAAAGACGTACAGTTAAAAGCCTTTATAAACCACTTAATTTCCCAGAATGCCATCACCCATTGAATTTCTTCCCATTTTTAATGCATGAATTACTCTTCGTTCAACTTCCTGTGGAGTGTGAATAATTCAATTAGCAGGTAGCCTAGAGATTTTTGTTGGCAAGTTGGTGCATTTAGCATGCACTTAAAATAAAAAATATTTTTTGTTTTGTGTTTTAATAACTTAAACGTTGTTTAACCCCTTAATGTGTGCATGGGGAAACAGCTTCTCTTATGACCGTGCACTTTACGCATTGATTCAGTGAGGCACCTAAAAATATCGTTCTCCAGAGCCGGATCAAAGCCGGGGTCAGCTCCTCCGTGAATCCCGCCCTACCGTTTAGCCTAAATAAACCGAAAGGAGGGGCTTGTCCGCGACAGAGAAGCGAAGGGTCCCGTGGTGAGCGCAGCAGAGCCGTGTAGTGTGTGTCAGGTTTCATTCTGAGAGAGACTCAGGCGCGCAACAGTCAGACAAACCCGTCAAATGGCACGACCGAAGCACACAGACTCCCACTAGAGCCCGAGCTCACTCAAGCATTATTTCCATGCGCTTGGATGTGCAGCATGCCTCAGTCGAGGTCGTTTTGAAGATTGATATTTTCACGTGAAGTGCGGTTTAATTGCCTGGAAGGAGAACTTTTATCAGTCTATTTGTACACGAGCAGTGTTGGATAAACATCATATAGCCTACACAAGTCTCACAGACATGGAGGACATGAAATTGCGAGTATCACCTCAGTCCAGTCTGGAGAGGACCTGCGTCAAGCATCCCTGCCAAAAGCGCCTTTTGACGAACTGGAAGGACGTGTGCGCGGTGTGCGTGTGTTTGATCTCGTTTGGAGTTTGTGTGTTGCTCTACCTGAGGACGTCAGATCTGCAGTCCAGGGTACTGAGTTTGGAAAGGGACAGAGACCCCCGTATCTCCAGTTGGAGCTCTCTGGAACAGGTGGAGCCTCTCTTGAGGAGTCGAGTGGATCAGATATTAGAGGAGGTGAGCGGTGACTTTTATTCTCCAGACGTTTGTCTGTGGTTGTAATAATATCTAGTCATCCGTGTACTGTACAAGCTATTTGCTTGAGTCATGAGTGCGAGGAAAGAGCGAAAGAGAAGATGTTCATGTTGTCTCACCTTGTTGAAATCTCAACGAGAGGTTCGAAGTGCATTCAGAAAGTGCAGAAAGTATGCAGAGAGGCTTTACGTGTTAAAATATGAATGCGGAGAAATTGACGACCGCGTCCTCTCCAGTATTTGAGTTTGTTTATTGGCCCTGGCGCGTTTGTTTACGCACTTTCACTGTTACACAGTTTGAGCTCTGAGGACTTTCAAACGCTCGTGCACACGATCAGAATAATTCGCTTATGATTACTGTGACCGGATTTCTTGGATTTTTTGAGCTCTGTTTATTGATTATTATTTTGAATTATTTTCTTAGCTTCTCGTTTCATCTAATTTACTCAGTTACTAAGACAAAACGCAAAACAATTATTAGGAACTACTAAAGTAAAACACTTTTATACTGACCTAAAGTCACTCGTTAATATTAATATTTTACCTAATAAATGTCCTTCACATACAAGTTAAATGCATAATTAAATCCTGATTTAATCCCGATTAAATTAAGTATGCATTATAGCTCTTCAAATGCCAGATCAGACTCTTACATGGGTCAAAGTTTTCACATCCTCTTTAGCATTGCTCTAGAATGAGTGTCTATAAATAACACAATCATGTTGCCAAAGTTTCTGCTGTCATTTTGACACATCCATTAGTCTAACTGTCTTGATAAAAGCGTGCATAATTGATGTGATCCAGAAGATGCCCCCCTATTATCCAAATTAGACTGACTGAATTTAAAGCAAATCTGTTCAGCTACTGAAAGCTGTGACTGTTGTTGTTTAGCAAAACTATTATTTGGAGCATGCAAGACCTGCTGAACACATTGTGTCACCATATGACCACCTGTTTTACATCAACAATCAAGCAGTTAGGGCTCTCGCATACTTCAGCGCTGTGTCTGTGTAGAATAGGATTGAGCTTGAAGTGGGTCGGTGGAGAAAAGGGAGATATATTTATATATATATATATATATATATATATATGCAGTATGTTGCCTGCAGCAGTGGTCCTTTCATACTGGCCTCTGGTGGTTCATCACCTAGCTGCATGTAAAATATTTGAGGTGTTAAAAGTATCATGGGTCAAATATTACTCAGGGAAATGCTACCATCTCACCATCAGCGGTTTATAAAGTAATAGAGTCTGCAGAGGATGATGGAGGTGAATATTTAGTGTGGTAATGAGAGTACGCCAACTGGAGTAGAGGCAGCCAAGTGTGAGTCAATCTGTGTACCGAGTAATGTTGAGTCATTTACAGGTGGATCTCACTGAAATCTGTAACGAAGATATCCAGGGCAAAATAAATATGAATTTGATTTGCTTATTAGAAACTACGCACCTTTCAGGCATTTTAACATGCAAAAACCAGATAAAGAATTACAGGCTTATTGCAATGAGAATGTAATGAGAGTCATCCTTCAGAATAATGGCAATTACTATTAGTAAAATGTCCACACGCATTACAGTGATGAGGAAAAAAATGCTTAACTGTAGTGAAAAACACACTAAAATAGGATTCAGTTTTGTTTAATACTGATGGGTTTTTGAAAAGCATCTGAAATGTGTTTATCTCAGGGGTGTTCTGTTATCAAGGGCAGATGTTTCTAATAGACATATTGACAACCAACGTTTCAGCATCACCATACAGTTGCATGTATATGTCTCCATTAAAACTGAGAAACGTATACATTGGAAGTGCCTGCTGAAGGTTAGAGCGGCGCTGATTTCACAATTTATAACAGAACATGCCTTTAGGGGTGTAATCAAGATCTGTTAAGGGGGGAAAGTAGCTAAACGTGAGCGAGTAAGAGAGAGACGGAGAGAGAATGAAAGAAATGGAAAGAGAGATAGAATTTGGCCTGCAGGCACAAAGTCTGGGGTCTTAGTAGTAAACGGGCAGTGGAATTGTAAAACGTTTTGTCATCCTTTCAAAATAGATTGTTAAAACCAGATCAAATACTGGGCATCGAGTTACCATTAAAGCTGGGAGGCAGAGAATGTCACCTCCCTCCCAACCAATCCCTGCAAGCCTTGGGCCATCAGCTGTCTCATGCCATTACCAAAGCCTTACCATTTACATCACGTCATCTTATAGTAAGCATGTAAGGTTCGCAAACCATTTCACTTCCATATGTTGATAAATATAACTGATAGAAGAACCATTTTTTTGGTTCCCCTAAAAACCTTTCAGCAAACAATTAGTGTAAAGAACATTTCAGTGATTTAAAGGCCTTTTTTTCATACCTGGTATCATGGCATAAACGTACCTTGGTGCACTTTTTAGCAAGACACGAAAAATGTGCCAATATGTACATATCACTGCAGTTTCCAAAAGAAGACACCTTCTTCCTTTTCGCCCAATTTTTCAAATAATAAAGTGTAAATTTCGCACAGAATACCATGCTATGATTTTAAACAATATTGACTGAATTGTAAAAAGTGGGTGTTTCATTCCAAAATAAACCCAGGGGGTTGAAATTGTTTTTTTTAAATTAAAAGTTATTACTTTTTGAAGAAAGATTACAAAAACAAACATTTTTTCTCTCTTTGGAATAACGTGCACATATGAATAGTGCACAATAAGACCAGCGGTGCATATTAAAAAAGCAAACAGGGTCATTGTTAATTTCATGTTGACTTTAAGAACACCTTTATTCAAGCATAAAGGAACACACCCTACCAGAATTAACTGCTTCAGTGACTTAATGTGCTTTAAAATGAAAGCAAAGTCTTTGTTGCTTTAGATCTTGTTCAAGGTGCTTCCCGTCAGCGTAACCCTTCATGCTTACTTTTCATCACTGGTTATTGTTTGCTCAATGTGACAGTGCATTATCGTTTACTGTATGAGAGCTCTTAGTTTGAAGTGAAATGGGGTTTTGGATGCTCTTTTTCATGGTTTGATGTTGCTTCTGAAAATGCTTCGAATGTATATTAAAGAAACATGTTATTTGGGAAAGCAGCACTGGAAAATCATGAGTTAAAGCTCTGGCACTAGCCCTGGACATTGCTCCTGTGGAAAAGCAGTTTACACACAGCACAGGTTCCCTCCAAATTGTAATGCATTTTCCACGGCTTCTGTGCTCACGGAAAACAACCGTCTGTAGGTTAACCCTGCTGTCACACGTACAGTATATTCTCATCTAAGCATTCCTTAGGTTTTCCTTTTCTTCTTAACCTCCATTAGCTCTTTCTGTTTCACAATATCCGTAGAGCTGCCCATTTCAGTAGTGTGGAAAAAGTGCTTGTAGTGTCTGAGAGCGCTTTAAGTGAAGACTTCTCCAGCTGGGAAGAGGGTTTGCCAGTATCAACCAAATAAAGCCCTGGAACCATCGATGGTTAATATAAACTGGGGCAAGAAAAATGTCTGATAGCATGCTTATTTAGCCTGGTGTTTAAATATCAGAGCAGAGGCATGACCTGTAATACCACAATGCAGACGGCTGACAAACTTTACAATTCAGTCATAAATGTAGCCATTCAATGATCGTTCTAGCAGTGAAATGGCTTTACATACAGTGGGTATGTCTGTCATGGCTGCGGTTTTGTAAGCTTGGGCTAAAAATACAGCGGTAGCTTGGTTTAATGTCTCTTTTAATGGAAATTACACAAGCTGTTCTTTAAATCCTGCTCATTTATATAGTGCTTGCTTTGGTTCCTTCACTACCTTGGAGTTTCTAACAAATTGGTTTACTGCAAATAGTGACCCACATACATTGTTAATCAAATAACTAACACGTCACCTGTCAGTGTCCTCACTGCTCACGGATGCGATGCTGCTAATAGAGCAAACGGCTCCAAAAGCTATGCAGAAACAATAGAAGTTGTGCCCCGGTGAAGGTCGGAGCGCCAGATTTGTTTGTTAAGCTTCATAGGTCAATGTAAAAATAGCTTTACAGTGAGATTTAAAAAAAAAATCTGTTTTTATATATATTGACAAATATTTTTCTTTTTTATGTTTTTATTATATATATTATTAAGGATTGGACTAATGATGCTGATTAACAAAAATAAATTACATTTAGACATTATATTTTACTATTTTACTGTATTTGTTAATGCAGTAAATGCAGCCTTGGTAACCATAAGAGAATTATTTAAAACATTAGCAACCCAAACTTTAGTGTACTATTGGATAAAACTTCAGTGAATGTGCGCGAAGTGTTTGTGTGAAGAACACTAACTACAGTAGATTTTTTATTATACCTTACACACAGACTTCAAATGTTCTGTTTGCTTATTTGCAGAAATTAGCAGCAAGTCTGCCGAAGATCCGGGCGGCTCGGGATGCATCTCACAGCTGCATCTGTCCACCAGGTACGTTTCTTAACCGTCTTTTGTCTGCAGGTGTGTGAAACAATGCTAATGTTGCCAGGATAGAGATGTGATGGACTAGATCACATTTACCATGTAATGTAAATGAGTGAATAGAGACTCCTCTTCGCATCCCGTTCACTGGTGACCTCGGACTGGCATTGCTGTGCTGACAGGTGCAGTTGTATTTTCGGGTGCTGTTAGCAGTCATTGCTTTCACTTTGTGTTTGAGCGGGTCGTGATGCAAGCCGGAGGGTTGGGATGGCGTCATCTGGCTGTTCCTGAGCGCAGGGAACAGTCAACAAGGTTCACAGAGTACGACTAACAAGTCACATCCGTATGTCAGACAGGGCTCCTTAACTCTTTGAGGGTTAAATAAATATATTAAGTTTTTATAGTAAAAAGTAATTATACAGTGGAACAGTATTATAGAGTATTAATTATTAAATATCTAAAAATATTTTTGAAATGTACAAGTTAGATTTTATATATATAAAATTAAATATGATAAATTATATAAAACTTTTTATACAGTAAATAATATTAAATATCTAAAAAAATGTGTTTAGTACTGTCAAGTGATTAAAAGCATCCAAAATAAAAAGTTTTTGTTTACATAAATTAATTATGTATATAAATACGAACACATATATATTTAAGAAAAATGTTATGTTTATATATTAAATGTTTTATATAATATGAACTATAACATAAATATATAAAAGTATATACATGTAAATATTTTCAATATATATATTTTATGTGTGAGTATGCATATATGCATAATAAATATACAAAGTGCACACACATATATTGATAAAACAAAACCTTTTATTTAGGATGCGATTAATCATTTAACAGCACTAATATATATGT
>JAUMHG010000055.1:5446675-5481026 GCA_032359395.1 Enteromius anoplus | reverse complement strand
TATATATCTAATAGAAATGGTAAAAATAATGCATAATGAATGAATAATATATTATTTAATTTGTATACAATTTATAAAAATTTGTATATACAAATATTACAGAGTATAAAATATCTAAGCAATTTAGAAATGTATAAATTAGATATAAAAGAATAATTTTAAAAGAATATATATGAAATCATAATTACACAAATATTAATTTGGCCTCAAATCTAAAAGTCTTTTTCTGCTAACAGCTAAGCTTAGCAGCTACATTTTACCTTGCTTTCCTAACATAACCTCCAGATGTCAGTCATTAGACAACCTCTTGTGCTATAGCCTGTGTGTGTGTGAATTTACACATCTCTGAGAACCATGCCAGATGGTACAGACATCTCCTTGTTAATTAGGCTAGTCAGTGCTAGTCATTGTTGTGTTAACTGAGTGGGAAGTGACTTCAGACAGCGTAGTGAAACCAGTTTAAGATGGACATGACTTGGATAGGCACTTTCGAACCAGGTGTGGGGACCATTTAACAGCAGGCATCCCAGATAATGGCCGTGTTGCTTGTTTATTGCTGTGCCGTGGGAGAGTGTCTGATCTCGCAATACACTCTCTCCGTTTCAACCTTTTGATGTAAACCAGGCAAAATAGCAGCATAAAACATGTCCATTACCAGTAAATACAGTACAGTTTGTATACATTGTGGACATTTTTTATTATGCATGCATATAAGTACTATGTGTATGTAAGGAAGTGTCCACAAATATGTTGTTCCCCATGTGGCCAGCTGCCGCTTGTCAATCATTTCAGCACGCAGTGTTCAGATGGCTTCCATTCCATTGTTTATTTTGAGTGCTCAGCGGTGGGTAATAGTCTGTGACTCCTTCATCAAACGCACAGACTCACTTGTATACGTATAGCATTGATTTAATGTTTGAGTTACAGTTGAGGCGTATTAACTGCTCTATTCACAAAGGTGTAGTTGTACGAACCCATACACAAAATAGTGCTTTAGCGTAGTGTTAGCGCTTCCTCTTCCAAGTTCATAAAGAATGCGATGTGTATGTCATGTGCAGTTCAGCCCAAGGACAGCATGTTATTATTCTTGGCTTGGCGTGTTTAAGCGAAGATGATGTGTGACTGTCTGTGAGAGTACTTGGTGCTTTTATATACAGTTTTTTAGTTTTAGTTCTGTGTTTAGTCCGAGCCTGTTCCTCTTCAAGTGCTACTATGCTCTCCAAACAGCTGGCATATGGGCTTGGGGAATGTTTCAACACATCCAAATGAGTTTATTTTTTCTGATTTTGCCAATCCCAAGGGGCTTCAGAGGTTAAGTTCACTCAACTCGTGTTTAAAAACCCATTTGGCTCATTTTCGTTCACTCGGAAATCCTCCAAGATTTGTTTTTATTAACAAAGTCAGCGTCGGTTCATACACGCAACTGTTTACCCTCCAGCACTGCACGTTTCAGCACTAAAGCAGTAACAGTGCCACCATTCTTACTGTGAAGAAAGATATTCACCATCTCAGAGTCATGGTGGTGGTTGAGGAGAGACCCCCCCGACATGATTGTAAAGCGTTTTGGGTGTATGGAAATACAAAGTAAAGCGCTATATAAATTCGTCATTCATTGATTGATTGATTCATTCATCTTTACACTGCAGGTATGAATGAGCTTCTGTGGATGATAGGGCTGCATGAGATAACTGAAATTGTGATGTTGTGTTTTTCATATATATATATATATGACAGGAATTTTTACCAGATGATTTACATAGCTGTGTTCGGGGAGAAAAATCAGTCTAGGATCACTGGGGTGTGCATCTGCATGAAAATATAATAAAATATATACAGTATATAGAAAAAGTGAAAGTAAAATATACTATTTCATACTGTTTTGTATGCTGAAAAAATTATAAAAAATTTTAACAAAAGTTAAGGGGTGGCAAACAGATTAGTTTAGCTACGTTTGAATTAAAAAACGTTGAAAGGTAGTCAAATAAATTTGTTTATTTAAATGTAGCTAAAATGACTTGATTGCAATCACATACCTCAAAAATGTAGTAAATTTAATTAATTTTTTTTTTTTTTTTTTGTGTATGAAAAATGTTGAATATATATTATTAACTAAACCAAAGTAAGAAATATACCACAGTAATACTATTGCATTGTAATATATATATAGGTATTTCATTTTGTTTATTTATTTATTTATTTTTTTGTATCACTATAAAATAAAAAATATTTGTGTCTAAATTTCAAACATGAAACCACTTATAAAAAACTTTTACTACAATAAACGTTTTTAAAATATATATATTATATGATGTTTAAGTAAATTTCCCTCACTGGATATGTTGCTGTTTTCATGAATATTTTAAACCTTGATTTTTGTAACCTATGAGTATTATAATAGACAGGCTGCATTAGCCCAACACGCAAGGTAAAAAAAAAAATGGTCCAGATAACATTAATACAGGTTCACTTAAAGCGAGGATAAAAATGATTAATGCGACCACAGCTTGTTTTGTGTGGTGATTTATTAGCTGCCAAGAAACCAAACTCTCAAAACAAACCAGCTGAAACGACCTTAATACTTTGATAAATATTTAAGTACATTTCTGTCTTTGATTTTGTTTACTTCTGTACGATAAACATTTTTTGGTTGTGGAGTCGCCGCTTGGTTAAACCAGTTAAGCATCACTAGTTTCTAAGTGTTTTAGGTCAATTTTCAGCGCGTGTGTTGTTTAGCTGTGACCTTCTGAACAGATGTGTATATATAAACATCATTATTAAGTAAATGTCATGCGCGGCTTATCGTAGATGGCTGGATGTGTGACAGCGATTGAGGCAATGTCGCTTTTTAGTCATCGGAGAAAACAAGAACGTAGAGTGTATACATAACGACAATGATTTATAGCTCCAAAAAATGTTTTTTGTGGGACAGCGTGTTTATCTGCCCAGCCTCTTCGCTGGTATCGAAGGGTGACGTGAAAACCAAATGCACGCGTCGGGAGGTGTGAATGAACTGTGTAGACAATCGTGGCATACTGATGGATATGATGCTCTTTGTTCTAGCAGAGATTTGTAAAAACGATCCCGGAGGCGCTTACTGCCAACAGCTTTGTCAGTGTACAGGAAAACTCCCATGACAGTTAGATTGAATCCAGGCCCAAGCACCCAGAATGCTCTTGAATCCACACATTGTTTCCCGTGAAGCTGAATGGCACTTTCTTGGATGAAGTAGTAGGAAACAGAGAGAAAGAAAGAGACGGCCGCCCTCTCGGCTTCTCTGTACCCCCCCATTGCACTTATTTCTAGAAAAAACCAAAGAGCCGATTCCTTGAAGGGTTTAGCGTCTTTGTGACTTTTTTCCGACCGCAGACCAGCATGGGTGGCTTTAGTTGTGTCACCAGGGGTCGTCAGGGATTGAGTAAGAGTGCTATCTTTAAACCGGTGCATCACGGACACCTCTCTGTTGGTTTGTTTTGGGTGCCATAAAGAGCGTCACGATGGATTTCACTGCGTGGGATTAATCACGAGTATAACAGGAAGGGCCTCTAAAGCCCCAAGCTTCACTGCAGGAAGTGACATTTGGCAGTTTACCTGGATGCGCTCCGAAGAGAAGCCATATCTAGCGTGTGTAATCCGAGGTGGACTCTGGGAACTTGATGTATGACATATTTGCCATATTTAACATCCCCATCATCCCAAAATGCTCAACACAGCCAAGAGGAAAAGCGTGTTGCTCCGAGGGTGATTGAGTTCTCAGTTACACTTCAATTAATTATCAACTCGAAGGTTTTCCTAATATGACTTAGTAGAAACAAAAATAAACACAAATGAGGCAATGGTTGACAAACAGCAGGGGTACTACAATGCAGATGCAGAAGTTGGTGAGAAGTATTTAACTTCAGCATCTCGGCAAGTCTGAGCACAGTTTGAAACCTTGTATTGATAACCGGACCCCAGTGAGATGACTATAGAGTATTTTCTCATTAGATGCTGCCAAAGGTCTCTACATTTGAATATAATTGAAATTAACGAGATGAAAGACATCGAATTTGTGGGATGGATAAATCTGAGGGTTGTACATAAACTTTTGGGCGCAGGAGTAATCGTGCCCGAGTGCTTTAATTGCACGCGGATGACATATCAAGCGTGCGCGAGGGTTTGATATGAGCTTGCGGCCCCGTTTGTTCCCATGTGTATCTGTTTTACTCTCGCGGAAATTATTTACCGTGCTCACCAGCATCAGTGGTGCACTCGCTTATTAATGCCATAGATTTGCCGCCATAGATTAAGTGTGTTTTTCGCGAGCTGGTTGCTGCTGCTGCGGCTTTGCGGAGGATAACGGCTCAGCATCGTGATGTCTATCGGCGATGGACGATGGCATCGTCTATTGAACCTTTTGCGTCACTTTTTGAAGCTCAAGGTACCCCTTTTTAGTTGCTTTTTTTAGCCCCTCCATTGCTTTCAGTTGTTTTGCTTAATGTAATGGTTTGCATGCATATATACATTTATTATATCATTTTTTTACTTTTATTGGAGCACCAAACCCCACCCCTACTCTAAACCTGACGTAAGGATTCTTGAAGCTGCATTTTTTAAAATTGTGCACAGACTGCAGCGGCACACAGGAAGTACACAGAAGAGGGAGACAGTGACTGAGTCTATTCCTCTCACAATCAATCGTTTTGCCTCAAAAGACTTGGAATATTAATACCTTTCGAATAAATTATAGACGGTGGTTGTATCTGCCTGCTGTATCTTGTGTTTTATCGACAGATGGTAGGTTAAGGGGGAGTTTCCTATTTTAACAGAGGACCCTTCACGTCGAAAAGTGACTAAAAAGGGGTACCTTGAGCTTCAAAAGGGACGCAAAAGGGTTTTGACCAAGCGTCAGAATGTGACGAGTTGGAGTGAGACTGTTTTGGGCAAAAACTTCCCCCCCCATATTTAAAGGTCGCCTGGCCTTTGCAAAAGTCACATGATTATTCTTTAATGCACCATAACCTCCACCAAGTGCCTCCTTTGCCATTTGCCAGTTCAGCATAAGCTCACTCTTATAAAAACTCCCATTACTGATTGGCCGTTGCATTTACATGTTCGACAGACATATCTGTGATTGGCTACAAAGCATAATGCTGCTAAAACAAAATGTGACGCTCCTTAAAGAACCGTTGATGCTCTTCATAGAAATCTCACACAATTACACATGGGAGTGTTTGAAAGCAGCTGCTAATCATAACACTTGCTAGTATAAAGACAGAATTGTTTGCCTTGGCTGAACCAAGCTTTTGGACCGATATATTTTTAATTGCTACGCTTGCAAATAGAAAGCATACAAATTGTTTTTTCAGCTCATTGGTTTTTTGTGGTACAGAAATATTGGGATTAAATGGCTTTTTACCACTTGTTGCTTATTAGAATACAGTGGCTTTTGCATTGCATACGGCGCACAATGTCAGAGCTGTCCGAGCGTCTCCACTGCTCCCACAGGGATTCGGTGCACACAGCACATGGCATTCTGGGCATTCAGAGAACGCCCAATGCATTGCCTGATGACAGACCAATGCAGACCCTCAGGACCGGATCAAAGGGCTCTGCGGTGTGTGTTGGTAAGAGAGAGAGAAATACACAGAAAGATTAGAAGCAACCTCACAGTGCTCAAATTAACTAGTACATTAAAACCAGTTGATACAATCTGTTGAACAGCACAAGAGAAGAAGGAAAGGAGAAACGCTCGAGCAGTTGCCGTTAAAAATGCCTTAATGCTCTTGTAAACAAGAGGCTTCCTCTGATCCTCACAGCGGGGTCAGGTGAAAGGGTCGTGCTGCTGGTTATTTAAGGAGCTCCAAGTTCACCTTGACATGTCTGCTGACAGGAAGAGCGGCTTTGGATCTCGTTTCCTTGCCCGTGATTACTTTACACCACAGCTGCCAGAGAGCAGCCTTTACTTAGGAGAGGTGTAGTCTGTGAGTCATGACCGACACAGACAAGAGAGCTTCAGATGGACACAGAAGAGGGTGAGACTGTGAGAGAGACAGCGTTGGGAAAACTCAAGACTGGGCTTGCTTCATGAATGTGAATCTTATCTATATTGTTGATGCATATGTTAACTTGAAATGATAAGTTTATCTGTTTCTGATGACTGAAAATACTGAGTTACAATTGAAATGATTCACAACTGGTCACAATTGGTTTTGTACGTGAGAGGGAGAGGGAATAATGTGTCTGTTTTTCTCATAACACATGTTGAGCTGGATATTTGTTCCTGATGTCCTCACAGAAGACTCTATTTGACTCTAAACAGTTTGAATCTTGTAGAAATATTTGTGGCTCGAGTCAACGAAGGCACGAGGAATCTTCACTCCAAACAAAAGCAAATGCATTATTAAAATTCAGTGGTGAAGTATGTTATTCTGGGAATGTTACTAGAATAAGTGGTTTAAGGAAATGCACGGTCGTTTCTGCAGTGGTTGGCCAAAAATGAGCAGATGCATCGTAGTGACTTTAGGTGTAATCAAAACCCAACTCCATTTAGCCGGTCATAAAAATACAGTTGGAATGTGTGTAATGAAAAAATGCACATTGTCTGGAAATCTTGCGATATTATTCGAGCCGTAACAATGCTATGGCCCTCAATTTGAAAATCCAGAGAGGTATGAAAATTGTTTCCTAGAACTGAGTTTACATAATAGCTGGATAATGATGCGTAGAATTACATGCACATATGAAAAAATAAACCAAACGTGCAAATAATTTAGCAAATTGTCATATTGTCAACAGTCCCTCTCTGCTTGTATATATTCTAATTCGCTACGACTCCTAAAATAGACACCTCAGGACAAACAAACCGCAACATTTTGGTTTACAAACAATTGTGTCACTGTTGGTTTGCTTGAACAAACATTAAAGTGACCACAACATGTTGAAATCTGTGCAGATGTCATTAATAATCAAATAAAATGAGTAAGTGAATCCAGATAATAACGTGTCTTTTTGCAAATGAGAGTGCATTTTTCTCAAAGAGAAGATTTCTCGCAAATATTTTGAACGAGGCAGAAATTCATGCAGGTTTAGATTTTCTTTGGACACGAACCAACAAACACAAACATCTTCCCCCCAGGTCTTAGATTCAGAGAAATTTGAAGCACTTTTGCAGATGGTGATAAAAATTAGAAGTAAACTGAACCGAAGCAATCTCCCAGCTGAATATAACTGATCTCAAATGCTGTGCAAACTCATTGTGGTCACCTCACCTGGTCTTATTTTTTAAAATAGGTTGGTTTAGAGGCTGGAAGAGTAGCTTTGGTTAGAAAACCTAAATCATTCTACTTTAACAGATGATGTGTATTTGTGTCTCCTGCTGAACACACTTGGCACACTCAGCTTTTGGAAGAGATACAGAGTCTAAAAATGTACTTTGAAAAAGTATTGCAGTGAAAATGAAGAAAGATCGTCTGTGGCTCTGGTCAGGCCACGTAAGGTCAGGCTGGCACTGGTCCATCTGGTCAACCAAATCAAATTGTGCACTCATAATTTAACTAAATAATATAATATCTATTTATATTATAGACTTAGATCTAAATGCATAAGGCAAATTTATTAGCTTACATTTTTAATAATAAAAAAACCCTAATATATTAGGAAAAGAATATTCTTTATATTCACTAATAAGGTTGGCAACTCATTTAAAGTTTTGCATGATTCGCTGTTATACACATTATTAATATTATATGTTCATTCACTATAAAATGTATATTTGTAAAATTCACGTAAAATGATGACTAAATAGCTTTTTTTCGGTGTATGTCAGAACTTTTGGCAAGGTGTAGTATGGATGGAAAATGTGGTTACTGCTACAGTAGATGTTAAACTGAAATTTTATTGAATAGGACTCTTAGTAAAGCCAACACTGAAAAGATCTAAATCTATTTAGATTATGTTCCAGATCACTGAGGCACATTTTATTGTCGACTGACTGTAAGATCTGCGTTTACTCTAGGAGTCTGATAGTCTGATATCATAAACCAGTGTGGTTTGTGTGCATGTGTGTGTGATTCACGGTCCTGCTCCCCTGAGGTCGAGTGTGTGCTGGTATCATGGGCTGAGGCCCCGCGACTCGCTGCAGATTTCCTGTGGGCATCAAGGTGCATTCCCTTCACTGCTGCTCACAGGGAGCTCGCTCACTTCTTATGTTAACAGCTCCGGGCAGACGTCCAAAAACAACAGTTTTTATTGAATTTGAAGGAAGAAAAAAATCCCCTATTGGACTATATTTTGTTCCTCAGGCTATTGCTTTAACGGTAGTTGAAATTGTAGTAGCACATTTCTAAAGGTCGTGTGTCACCTTCTTTAGTCTAAGACTAATTAAGTGCTTGAAAGTCTTAGCAGAAGAGGATGTCGCCAGCATGGCCCCCCGCTCAGAGGCAAATCTCAGCTCTTAACTCCTTCAAATATGGCTAGGTTTGCTTTACATGGCATTCCGAAAATATTCACCCCCCCACACAATATATATATCACCTTGCTGTGCTCAAGTCACATGATAGGCATGCTAATTATTGCACTGCGTTTTTAGTACTTTACTACTAATTTAATCAACTCATATTTGTCATTCATGTACAAAAGAGAAGAATAAAATAATATAATGCTTTCATATTTTGCATATTGAAATTCTCCTAAATGCTAAATGATTTATATTGACTTTTTGCAATGGCAGAATTACATCTGGGCATTTGTAAATATTAATGAATAGTGATATAAATAAGGATTTTGTTTCAGTAGGCGTACCAAAAAATATTTTAACATGCCCCAATCTTGGAATATAATTGTAGAATAGTCTGGTTAAGGTTTAACTGATGATGCAGTATCACTAAAATATAACCAAATTTCAGTTCATGTCAGAATATTCTTATGCATGTACTTTTTATATTGTGCTGAGTTAATGGTTCCTGAAGGCATGTAAAATACAGTATAAATCTGATCTGTTAAATTCTGTATATTATTAAACATCAGAGGAATGAATTGGTGGTCATGACCCAGAATTGGCTTTCATTTCGTACTGAAGCACAGTCAGTATAAAACGCTACGCAGACTCATAAAACATGGATTTTTCAGATTTATCAGTAATTATAGTTACTTCAGAAGAGTAAGGTTTTATTTTCTCCTACGCTGCGATTTAAATTAGACAAGGGTTTGCTGGACAAGTCAGATACAAATCTGATATCATCAAGCTTCTGGCTAACACCATCAGCCGTGCAACGTCTAATTTAAAGATTGTTGTTGCTAGATTTTAATCTCTGTTTTATGGTCTCTGGATTTCGATCAGTATGAAGAAAACGTTTTTCAGAATGATAAAAAAAAGTCTTCATGCATAATCCTCCAGTCTTTCAAGCATGCATGGTCCCAAAATAATGAAGAAATCAGCCCTCTTCTGACTAAACCCTTGGCATCAACGTTGCTTTTAGGCTAATAAGGACTAAAACAGATGTATAGTATGAAAAAACTCACGTAGATGACTTACCTCTCTCTTTTATGTCCACATCAGGCACTTATTTGGTAAATCGTCCTTGGAGCCATGCTTATGTCATTTCCTATGAAGTTCAGTCGCCTTTTCATATGAGACCAGAAATCATTAGATCGGTGACGTGCATATTATTATCGAGAGGCATTTAAAAAGGATTAGGTCACTTATAGCAATCACTAGTTCTTAATTTAAGGCATGTCATATTATGAAGCTTGACTTTTACTACCAAGAATGTATTCCACATGATTCATAAATACAATTTTATCTACATGTACATTTTATTGAAAGGACACACTGCTTCTCAGTTACTTATATAGTTTGTTGTATAGTGTTGTTTAGTTAAACTTTCAGGAAGTTCAGTAATGTTTTAATTAATTGTTTTCTAATATTGTGCAGTTTTTACAATTTAAAATCTCTGTTCAATTTTAACATATTTTAAAGTGGATTCCTGTGATGATAAAGCAAAATGACTAGAGTCTTCAGTCTTACATGATCCTCCAGAAATCATTCTGACATGCTGCTCAAGAAACATTTCTTATTATTTTCAGTGTTGAAAACTGTAGCCTGGTACCGCCCATACTTCCTTTGACGCTAAATTCTTTTCGCGAGCAAAGTTAGTCTGTCCAAGCTGCCTTTTTAGAGCATTTCTGTTCCCAAAAAAAGTGGGAACCAATGAGAAACGAGACAGAAGTAATTAAAGTAAGTAAAGACATTTTCCTACTGCTTTGATGAAGCTAGCTATAATTGGGAACGGTGGCTTCAGGTTCCATCGCTACGCATACGTCATCGGAATGAGTGGTGTGATTGGTTGTAGATTCGTCCAGTAGTATACAGAGACATCTGATGGACGCAGATTAAGCCCGCCTCCCAGAAGGCGGGTAGTAAGGCAGCTTGGCCAGACTAAGCTCCTATGAGCTTAATAGTTGCAGAAGCCAGGCTAGAAAACTGTGCTGCTTACAAAAAACAAACAAACAAATAAGACCCCCCAAATAGATTTAGTCTTTACTGTAATTTTTTATCAATTCTATGCCTCCTTGCTAAATAAAAGTATTGATTTCTTTACAAAATCCCATTGACCCCAAACTTTGATTGATATCGTACACTGTAAAAATAGTACACTGTTACAAATTTCTGTAGAAATGACAGTATTACTGTAAATTCAAATTTGTTATTTACTGGCAACAGTTTGTTCAAATATATATAAACTTTATCTTTACAGGAAAAAAATTATAAAATAACAGCCTCATGCACCAATATTTTAGAAAAAAAAAAAGAAAAGAAAAATGTTGATGTTTTTGGTTCCCAGAATGTTTTATATGTTTCTGTATATGTATATATATATATATATGTGTGTATGTATATTTTACAGTGTATAGGTTTTCTACTTGTTCTAACCCATTGATAAATTTGAAAAAAGTAACAAAGAATTTAATATAGCTTAAAGGTTTGCAAATGCTTTTGAGTCTTTCCAGCTCTGCAGATTTTGGATGTCTCCTGTCTCCCTATTGACTCTTTTTCCACAGAGTGACAGGTTTAAAGTTGCATTGGTTTAAGATTGGTGATAACCACCAAAGACCGCTGCTAATTCAACTAAACAATATCTGTTTCACGGTAGAGGAACTCCTGGAGGCTCACATTGAGCTCTGACCTCTCATGCCCTTCAGTCAGTGCTGATTACCTCTAATCCTGTGATGTATTTATAGGAATGGACGTCGGGGCCTTTTGATTGTCAACACTACACAAATCCAGCAGTTTTTATAGACCTGTTTTTGTACTTATTTTGATTAGGTGGACTTTATTTGCTCTACTGTTCTACTTAGACTCCCCCAGTGTCCAGCCGCCCATAATCCCCAGTTTTCTCCCCCCATCCGTGTAAAGCACTTAAGAACTAATTTGGCCCATTAAACAGATTAAACAGCATTTCCTTTCCTTTGTTTGACCTGTCAAGCCTGAGAGCTTTGTCACCTTCTATCTCTTTTTCTCTGTTTACCAAAATCAGCCCTTTTCTCAATCCCTCTCCTCCTCTGTGCTTTCACCCCCCTCTCTCCTCCTCTCTATTTTTTCCAGACATATTGAAGAATACTTCCACCTTAAAGTCAAAACGAGGACAGAATCATGAAAGAAATAGGGTTTAATGCATGTGATTTGCTACAAAGTTACGGTTTTCTTCAAGGTCTTTGCTGTTTTTATCAGCACACACTCAGGGCATTACCAATTTAGTATATGAATTTGCCTACATGTTGTTATGTGCAAAACAACCAATTAGGGATGGCATTTCAGACATTTTTTATGACGTCCAATCACATTTATACACTCCGTGAAAACAATTATCAAAGGTATTTTACCTATTTATTTGTACACATAATTACATATTACTTTAAAATATTAGAATTTTTATATTTTTTAAATGTTTTTAGAATAATTTATTTGACTTTTAAGCATTTTTAAGAATTGTTTTAATTATAAGGAAGCAAAAATGTTTAGCCATATTGCCTAATTATATTGGGTGATTTGAAATTTGAATCATTGTGTAAAGGGGGCAGTGATTTTAAACCTTTAGTATTCTTTGAACACAGGCACGTTTGCTTGGCCAATGCATTCTTGAACCCTGTACAAAGCCTCGATGCGATAGCCTTCCAATGTCTGTGCCATTAGACCACAAGTGTCATTATTCAGGTTGCTAACTATACACCTCATACTAGAATCTCTAGTTGCTTCACAGTCAAGGGTATTGACCTAGTGCCCCTTGTGGCAACACTAAGAATACCACACACTCTTCACATATGAATATCTGACACATTTTAGGAAGCTACAGCGTGTGAAATTACTATACATGTTCGTTTACGCTTCAGGAGATGAGGACATTATTTCTTTCTCTGTGCCTCGAAGTACTGCCCTCAAACAAGCAAAAACATTCTCTAAGATGAACAGTGGGTTTCCTGAGCTCAAGGTTTGTGGGATTACCAAATTCATATTTATTTAGCCTGGGTGGAGGTTCGTTGGCTATATGGAACTACAAGCATTTTTTAAAAGTGAGTTTTATTCAAGAAGGAATTCAAACACTCCCACAAAGGAATTTCTTTCTGCTTTTGACTTGGAAAGCCATTTCACAAATGAGGTCTATGTGTTTAACAGGGACACTGGACACTGCCTTAACTTCCACTCTAACGTCAAGAAGACCTCTGGTTGACTTCCTGGTCAGGGAGATGGGGAAAAGGTGAAGAAAGCATGAGGAAAAAAAGAGTGGGAGAGACTGAGACTGCCTCAGATGTTTTGGGTTCCAGTTACTTTCAATCAAAGCATTGAGAGACCTGTGACTGCCACGTGACGTGTTTTGACCGTCCAGTACACGGATGCTTGTGAATGTGTCTGTTTGAGAGTGAACACACCAGAGCTCAATTAACAGTTAAACTGCCAGAGAAGCAAAACAGATGCAAGCTCAGCAGAGGGTCGAAATGTGGCCCGAGTGTGATCGTTTCACACACCCCTGTTGTTTCTCTTCCTCACCGTGCAAATGACTGCCACTTATCAATCGCGATATCCCAGACAGGGACGGAGTTCACGGGTTGCGGAGTCAGACGAGCCTCCTGTGCTGTCAACGTGCTTCAGGCTTCCCAGAAATCTGCCCGTTTACTCATTTTATAAGACCTTCGGATCTCGCCAACCAGCATGAATTTTAAGAGACTCTCTGGGAAATTACGTAAAATGCTCAAGAAGGAAAATAAGAGCGCTGCCAAATTGTACAGAAGTTTGCTTTGCTGAAATAAGGGAAAATCTATTTGTTAATGCTAAACTGTTAGGTATGTAATCCGTCAAAGGGCATTTTCACAGACTCGTTTATGAAATATTTACTTTAGACAATTGAGCTTTTCAACTTCCAACAGATGGTTTACCAGTTGCATTGGACTTGAGAAACTTAAAGGGGCATTACATTAATGTCGTCACAGGCTCTTTTCTTAAACAACCAGTATGACGGCGCGGTTAGAGTTTACACTGCCACCTATTGGTGTGGAGGCAGCACAGTGCAAAAGCCAGTAAAAAATTACAATTGCATGGTATTTTTATTATGTATTTGTATAATACTTATCGTGAAAAAAGTATGTTTCAATTACATTTTTGTTAATTTGTTTTCCACTAGGGCAACCCTATACACAGCCATATTTTCAACCATTATTACACCATCAGTAGTCATCTGATCTCAACGCCGCATTCAGACAGACTGTATTCTGTACCACTATTATGAGTAAAGTAATTTTAGCTTTACAAAGTATTTTTACTAGCCTTCTCCGGGTGACACAACCCTGGTGTTTGTCAAAAACAGTTCGTAACTTTTCTTCCGGGCAGTTGATTTGGTGACCTTGGTGTCTAATTGATGTTCTGGTTTATGGTAAGGGCCATTTAGCCCCTAGAAGACTCTGGTTGTGTTTACTTCTGCAGGTATATCTGTGATTGTGTGCTGAGGTCAAAGTTCAGCTGCAGCTCTTCATCTAGCCACTGTTGTTAAAGCATATCTGATGATGCCCTGGCTCTAGGGAATGACTTCCCCAGCTGTGAAACAGGAGTGCGAGCGGCCCCTTAGTTCGTGTGTTGGGGGAACCGATAGGAGCGATGAAACATGTAGAGGCTGGAGAAACGAGGGGGTTGTAATCGTCTACACCTACCTTCCCCCAGCAGAGCCCCAGTTGGTTTGCTCATCTTGCTGTGAAGCATCCGTTTGATGTCCTCAAGATAAACAGGGTTATTTACAGTGCCGAGGGCTTTTACTCAGGGGCCCCTGTCCGGGTTGTCAGGCAGAGGGGTGTGTGTAAGCGTGGGACAGTGTCAGAACCTTGTTCTCGATTGCTGTGGTCAGAGTAGACTAGTCATATATACACATGATCCATCAGCGCTGACCTTAACTTGCCCTGTTGACCACTAGATGCTTTGTACACTGCTTTTTCTTTTCATTTATAGAATAATGAAAGGGCAGAGTAATGACTGGATAGCATTTAGTGTGACCTCCCTTTTAATCAGGATGCGCAGCAAATTAGAGCCAGCCTCAAATAAGCACCGTAAATAAGCCACACACTGTGAGCAACCCCTGTGACAATAAAGTGCAGATAATTGCATTTTTTCACGTGTATAAATATGCCGTCTTTAGCGTTTCCAGCGAAGGATGGTTCTGGGCACAAGAATAAATTCAATACAGTAAGAATTCTTACAAGAATAAGTGCAAGATCACACAATTAAATGGGATCCATTTTTAATTTATATATATTTATATATAGGATTAACAAACACCAAATTCCTATTTTGTGGCTATGTCAGGCACTTCTGTTTTGTCTGACCTAAAAATATGTATACGGTATTCATATGATTCATTGAATTTTATTAGTTTTATAGTTACATTTTGTGCCATTGCATGAGTCATGATTAAATGAAATCATTAATATAAAAAGAGTTTGTTGCTGTACTGTATGTTTATTTGTGCTAAGTTAGGTAAGTCTGTTATGTCATCATTTACCGCCCCAGACTATACCGGGGGCCAGTGGTTGTAACAGAGTGTTTGGAGATAAAATCAAGCATGTTTGCAGGCTCCAACCCTATATTTACTGTAACAGTGCCGCAGGGGAAGAGAGGGGGGGTTTAAGCTTGGTCTTTCACAGTCACAGGTGAGCTAGTGTGGGGATTGCGTTATCATCTAACCAAAGTGCTCTATAGTAATCCAGGATTAGAGCACAAAGTGACTGTGTGCATGTGTGTTAGGGTTTCTTTTTATGTGCCAACCCGCTAGATCCCCATGTTTGCCTTCTCTCAGTTACGGCTTTTACTGCGGCAGGAACCTGGTAATTGAGCTTAATCCACGACTGAAGTTAAAGATGGAAAATTAGACTTTGCTGCACTATGTACACAGATAATGAAATAAATATGCAGTGTATTGGTTTTGTTGGCGATAGGTTGCTTTCACTGTTAATCTTGACCCTGCCCTGGTACAGGTTGAGCTGGTGTTTGTCGCTCACCCTGTTAAACATGATATAAATCATTTATAGCAGTGTCTCATCATAATGCTCATCTGTTCTTGGAAGGCAGAGGGCTGTCTTTTAGCAGCTGACACCATAAGTTTCAGACTGTTGAAAATGTTTGGCTAGGGTTCATGGGTATCCGTGACATGGGAATGGAATGGATGTAAGAGAAGAGACATTAAAGATACACAAACACCTGCAGTTTTACTTTCTTCACACATGAATAAACTCTCATGCACGCTTGCAGGCCAATGTCAACAGTTGCTAATGACCTTGTGTTTTTCTTTTCTGATGGACAAAGTGATCTTCAGTGGGCTTGAATGAAGAGTTTTAGACTTTATTTATTCACCCTCATGTTCCAAACCCGAATGCTGTTATTTTCTTTAAACACAAAGGAGAAATGTGTCGAATGAATGTTGGTTGCAAGCTATTAAAATAAAGTAAAATGGTTACATTTTTGTGATCTCATAACACTACTTTATGCATAATTTGAGTTTTATTCTCAAAATATTACTGCCATAATCTCATAATTTTGTATAAATTACCCTCAAACACTTTAGAAAATTAAGGTGCTTAGAAGGTTCTTCAAAGCGATAGAAGAAGCATTTTTGGCATTCTTTAAGAACCAACTCTTTCTTGCCATTTTAGAATCTGAAGATCCTTCTTTCTCCACAAATAACTTTTTGTGAAACTGAAAGGTTCTTCAAACGTTAAAGGTTCTTGATGGAACCATTTAGACAAAAACGATTCTGCATCGTGAAGCACCTTTAAACAGATTTTAAAACCACAGTCACTACCATAACATCAAAGCACCATGTTATATTTGACAAACACTAAATTCTTATGTTTGTAAATATACCTGTCAATTTCTATGAGCTTCAAATATTTATGCACATGTTAAAACATATTTATTCTACTCTAACTTAATATTAAAGGACTTAAATGAATAGTTGCCCCCAAATACACTTTCTTTTTCCCAACTCTTTCTGCTATTTTAAAATTATAGCACAAATTAGAAATTTGTTAAAGAAACTTTCATTTTTTTGGTTGTCAAGTACAAAAACACACCAAAAGAAGTGCAATGCAGTTTTGGAGTTACCGGATGGACAGCTGAGGGAATAAAAACTTACATTTGAGTTCTTTCGTGTGCGTTTTTGGTTTTAAAACCAAAAAGATTGATTTACAATCTTTGAAAATGAAACTGTAAGCAATATGAACATTATGATACTTCAATATGAAGTGTAATCTACTTTTAAGTTCCACCGAAGGTCATATTGCAGTCAATATTATCAATATGATGCTTCATTATGCACTGTTATTTTAATTTAAATTTTTTGAGTCACTCCCATTTCCCCACTCTGCCAAAATGATAGTGTCAACATACCGTCTGTTTAAGTCTCTTACCTTCTCCATCAGGCTGTTGTGTTTATAGTAAAGTGACTTGTGAGAGTCTGGCTGCCCACATGAACATTGCTGTCTTTGTTAGAGGTTCTTGATTTTGCCGTCATGGCTGACACCTCCAGCTCTCGCTGTCTCTGTGTGATTAGTGGTGTGTGTTAAGAAGGATTTCCCCACATGTGAGGCCCAGAGGATGGATTGGGCAGGACTCCGCTGAGCGCCAGCGGTGGGCCTGTGTGCTTGAGCAGAATATATTGGCGTCCCACATCTAACCTGCATTGTGCCTGCGAGGTGCTGTAGGTAGAGGGTGCAGAGCAGCCGGTCAGCAGTCGAGGAATTTGGTTCAAAGTTCTGCATGGCTGATCAGAGAGACGGAGAAAGAGAATAGGCCACGATGTGAACAGGGGCCCACTTTGTTCTGTGCGTAACAGGCCCACAGCAGATGGTGGATGAGCCAATATGGCTTAAATACACACACACAATGGCATGAGTATGCCGGACGTGACATATATCCAGTATATTGTCTGCCGTGCAGCCTGCAGGAATTCAGGACCGGCAAATGAGCAAGACTTGCCGGGAGCCTTTCGCAGTTACATGTAGATGTTTTTATTGGATTAAGAGCTTCACACTGAACACTTTCAATGCTTTGAAGTTTGATTTTTCCTGGACTTCGTTCACTAGAGCTTTAAAATAGCACCATTCATGCTCAGGATGTTGTATTTGAATAAAATGCCAATTCCCGACTGCTGCTCAGTGATAGGTTGTAAGAAACAAAAAATGAAAATGATGTCATTGTTTGTTCACCCTAATATTGTTCCAGACCTCTAAGATGTGATTTTCTGTGAACCACAAAAGGAACGATTACACCACTCTTTCCTAAATAATGGAAGGAAATCGGAACTTTGGTCTGCAATAGAGCACCAGTAGTTGAATAACTTTTATGCAGTGTTACCAGATCTTTCAAAGATATATGATAGCGTTGTGTATTATATAGTTTAATTAGGAGTTAGTAGGAGCATAAAAAGAAACCTTACTGCTGCACATCTCAAGACAAAACAAAGGCACTGACATGTTTTAAGGTTAGTCAGTGTGAGTTTCGTTCATTTGAAACAGCTCAGATTTACATTTAGTCTACTGTAGGTCTAAACTTAATCCTTGTCTATGAAACTGGGGGCCAATGTCTGAAGCACTCTTTCTGCCTGTTCCACTGAAGAAGAAAGAAATGTGGGTTAGAAACAATATGAGGGTAAGTAAATAACGTCACAATTTGATGAACTATTTCTTAAATTTAATGCTGCAATAGTAATACAACATATGCAGCAGCCTGAACAAATATGAATCCAAGAGAACGAGTTGTCTTGTTATGTGCTGAACATCTGTCATCAGAAAATGCATATCACAAATCATGTGGCCAAGAATACAGGGACAGTTTAGCCATCAGAATGGTGGTGAGGCAGCGGGTAACTTGTTTTCTCTGACAAGCTTTCTGCCTTCCCGCTGGTGAAGTGCCCGGAGGGCAAACATCTAGAGGCCCCTCACAAACTGGCCTGTTCCTCTCCACCGAATGCAAGAGCCTCCATATGCTAAACTCTCATAGGCTCTAGACAAACAAGGCCTGTTCCCTGTTTATTTATGTTGTGTAATGGTTTTCTGGAGTGTGTGCTTACACATTGTAAATGCAGAGGAGTTCACAGCTTGGTGCGATTTCCCATAAACGTAATGAGATTTTCACCTTCTTCCCTTGAGAAATATCCAAAAAGCATATTTCAAATATTTTAAATCAGCAGGAGTGTGAAGCGTAACCCGTGGAACTTGATTGGCTCTTTTGGAATGTTGAATTTCATTCCATCATCTTTACACCCACTACACACTGACGCCGGTGTCTGCAGCAGCGCTTGGCACCAGGCACCGGCTCCAGGTCTGGTGGAGAGAGGGCGTCCTGGCCAGTTGTGCAGGCAGGGATGGTTTATGCCTTCGGTGAGACAGCGTGTTTGGATTCCAGGGTCAGGGTGGCACGCGGTGGTGTAGGGTGACCCGCTCGGCCGGCTGAGAGCTGACTGAAGTCTGGACATTGCCAGAGCTTCCAGTGGATCTGATGAGCAGATGGACAGAGCAGTGCTGATCCTAGACAGGCAAGCAGAGGAAGATACACTAGAGGGAAAAAAAGAAAAAGATGGGGTTCATAGGGTTGAGGTGTGTTTGTGTGTTTTGTTGGAACGCGTTCTGGGAAATGGCAGTGTGTGTGTTCTTGCAGCATGTGACAGGAACTGAGCTGAATCAAACCTCTCCAAAGCACAGAACATCCCAGGATAAGTACTTCCCCTGCTTGAGATCTCCATGGCAATGTAACATTTGTAAGTCAAATAAACACACGTGCATATACAGTACACACATGCGTTTTCAGTATTACGCTTGCATACTACGTTCATCATTTAAATTGGGTTTGATATCTTTTAGCATAAAATTGTATAGGAAGAGTTCATCCAAAAATTATTCTGTCATCATTTCTCTTTCTTTATGTTGTTCCAAACCTGCATCACTTTTTTATTTGAATACTTCTGTATGACTTTTCCACGCCGTTACAATTCCAATAATAAACATATTGACAGGCAATCAGAATCCACCCAGCTCGATTTGAAATTAGCATTTAGGTGACGCAACTGCAGAGTGCGCTTTTTATTGTCAGGTGTGGATGCTAATAGGATGAGCACGGTGATAATACGACATTTGATGATGACAAATGTTTTATTTTTTTAATAACCTAATGGCTGCTCTTTCCACTCAATTTCTAATATCCAACAAATACTCAAATTTAGTGAGTTGTCTTATTTTAAAAAAGAAAAATTCTAAACATGTAATTCTAAAAAGTCTATTTTGAAAGCTGGATAAAAGTTTGTGATGTTTGTGACTCTGTTTTTGTGCCACTGAATACTATTTTGAGGTGTAATAGAGAAGGGCGTTGAAAAGTTCCATGTCCTCGGCGACAGGTCATAACTTTAGCGTAAAGATCCGAGTGCACCGCAGCAACTATTTACAAGTGCGTTACACATGCGTCATGCTTGATTATTTAGGTTTTTGCTTCAGTTTAGTCTCACTTCACTTTGGTTCCCAAATGTAAATCTTAGATGAATGGGAGTTACAACACCGTACTGACCAGCTTTGGGTTTGGGGTGCAGAGGAATGTCGGTATTTCAGTCACTCCTGACTCGCTGGATGCTCTTCTGTGTTTGTGGCTGAGCCTGTTTCTCTCGTTCGAGTTCGTAACATATAACGGAAACACAATCCTTTCTCCCTTTTATTCCGGTTTACTTTTTGTTTGGATATGTCATCCCTCACCAAGACTAGGTTTATTATAATGTCCTGTTTTGGTTTATAGATTTGTACATGCTGCCGATTTGGGAACAAACTTGAGGTTTCTGTAAGGGGTAAAGTGGTGTACAATTGCCCCAAACCTTTATATGTTTTTTGTTTTGTTTTTGTTTTTTTACACATCTGCTGAGTGCTGGTGGTTTCATTTTTTGTATAACTTTAAAGTACACACACATTCCACAATTTGGACTTCCTTTGTGGCACACATGGAATTCAGATCAGGGGGAACTTAGCTTATCATAAAAATGCATTTTACCATGGAAAGATATGTTTTCTCATTAGATAAGACCTGAGTTGCTTTAATAATTGTCAAAGAGAACTTAGAGGAAATAGATTTATTTATCTACATATATTTATATTTATGACTGAGCTTAATTAAAATACCCTGCATTTGTACTTTTGTTATACTAAACTGGTATACTTAAGGTCTGCTAAATCAGATCAAACTATTTCTTGCTTAATGCACTTTAATTGTGTGGAAAAAGTGCTGTGGTCCAACTAAAGATGCACCTGAGTATATTTAATTGTGTTAAAGTGTAACAATTGCAAATATACTTCAGATACCCTTTAAATATCTGGCATTTTTAACCGTGAAAATTAAACACATTTTAAAGAAGAAAATACATAAAGAAATACTCTGTATAAAAGTTTATCAGTATGTGTCGTTATTATATATATGTCAGTGGATTTGAGTTACACTTAGTATGAAATACATGTATAGAAAATAAATAATGGTGTGAGCATTTCATTAATTTTTTACTAAAGCAGTTATATGCATTTACCAGTAATTTAGCTGTAATTAGCTTTAGTAATTACAATAACTAGGTAATAACTAGGTACTAACCCTGAATCTACCCTTAAACCTAAACCTACCCATGTTGTTACCTTATCTTACCAGTACTTTCTTGTGTAAGTGCACTTTGAGACCATTCTTAAAAAATGAAAGCACACATACTGTAAAAAAACAAAGTGCAACCGGAATTCTATTCTTACATATTTGAAAAGAATCAGAAAGATTTGAGTGGTTCTTTGAAAACATTCATTAGGGAATATAATTGCTGTGAAAACCCCCTTTTGTCATTTTTAAGAGTAAAACTTCCAAATCTTGTTTCTGACTTAAATGCATGACAAGTCTAAATAATGACTGACCAATTTGTAAGTAGGAGTTTTTGGCTGTACTTGAAATCAGCTTAATTCCATCAACCAATCAGCTTCATTTATATAGCGCTATATATAGCGTAGAGATTGTGTTAAAGCACTGAACAGTATCAAACTGGAGAATAGAGTGTCAGTAATGTATAATAAAAGATTAAACACTCATTATTAAATGGAGATATGCCGTTGTCTAGTTCAGCACACCCACATCAATTCCACATTTACTGAGTTCATAACTGTTGCACTCACCAAGTTTTTCACTTTTTCTAAGTCTTTATTACCACTGTGGATTTGTATTGAAGGTGCTGTATGGTTTTTTTTTTTTATGTAAATACACCACGCATAGTATGCCCCTTAAAAACCAGCAGAAGCATGTTATATTTTGCAAACGTGTCTCTAGCAAGGGATGCTGGTTTCCCCACTTAACTGGTAAGACTTCCTTGGTTATGCCAACAGTGCTGCCAAGCTTGAACCAGCATAAACCAGTCTGGAAACTCATGCTGACCCACATTGGTCTTTTCATTAGACCAGTCAATGGTAATGGCTCAGTTGGGCGTTTATCAAATTCCTAATCACGAGGGCCAAATTTCAATCGATGACTATCTAAATCACCCATTTAGATGGAAAAACATCCAAAGAAAATTCACGGAAAGATTTATGTGGTGCTCCGATTCTCCACATAAATACACCAAACAAAAAATATTGCAGCCTTATTTACGGTATAATAGAAATATAATAATCCTCTGCCTAGAAACCCAACATGTTAACAATGCCAGCGCATGGCTATCTAATGTGTTTTTAGCTGTGTAATGTTTATTTCAACCGTTCTGCTTTTGTAATCAGCCGACAAGCTGCACTTATTTGATGGCTACTTTTGACACACCAAGCCACGGTGTGTGTTGAGAGCCGCTGGCCAAACGCCAGCCCTGTAACACACATGGTAAAATCATTGAGCCGCTGCCTGTTTATTTCAGCAATGCCACTGAAATCTCCTTGTCAGGCTTCTGTTTTAATAACTCTTGGCATGGCATGCCTTTTTACCCTCAGTAACCCAATATCGGCGGACGCCGGCTCTCTGAGCTCTCATCGCACTTCATTTTTTTGCTCTTGGCCGCAGCGTGAATGGGAGCGGTAAAACCCTCAGCGTGGAGCTCCTATGGGAGCTCAGCAGTCTGCAGTTTTTCTCTTAACCAATGTGACAAAGCTCAATAACGGATTTGTCTGCATTGGGTCTTAGGAGAAATCTGACGCTATGTTTTTAAGTCCGTCTTTTAAATGTATTTTTAAGAATGTGTGGTAAGTAGCAAAGCTATACAGATTGATTGGTATTTATGGAAGGAAATTTTGCTGTCCGTTTGCAATTATGATGTCAGCGTTAATAAAACTGTTGTTTCGTCATTCTGATGAATTGTGTTTTTGTCCTTTCAGGCGACTGTACTTTAGGTCAGATTTTTTTCAAAACAGACACTCTAATCTTGCCCTTTTTAACACTGTGTTCATATAGTTGGATGCTGGGCTCCCAAAGGTCAAAGGTGGGCTCACAAGAGTATGGATCGCAATTACAATTGTCAAGGCTTCCTCTAAAGTGTCAGATTTTCTGTTCTGCAGTAGAGAAGGTGTTGGTTTAACCTTTCCCCGACGGCCATTTGTCTTGCGTAAGTAACGTGTTTGTTGCTTTGGAGGTTATGAGGTGCAAGGAAACAAGATTTTAAATCATGCTGCAGTTAACATTTAATGGGTAAATGGCATTTAATACCTTGTACACAGTTTTTGAAAGTTATTTTTTTCCTCCCACGTTTGAAGGTGCAACCTTAGCATGGCCAGATCACAAACCAAAAAATGGTAGCCCTGTAAAACAACAATTTTAAGCCCAGTCTGAAACCTACACTAGTCATTACATCAGCGGGTGACTGAATGATCACATTAATGTCTGCCTGGCACACGGTTAGCTATATCTGTTTTTAAGAAAATCCGTTTTCTATTGGGTGAATAGTGTGACACATAATTAATATTCATGAGCCAAGCTGCTAGCGATATAGATATAAGACTGTTTATAACATTCTTGATTTTGTTTTGTAAAAAAATCCCAAGATTGCCAGTGTTTTTTTTTTTTTAATTCCAGTTTATTGAGTGTCAGTCATTTCACATTTTGAGTGATTTTTAGTTGTGCTGAATAAGCCCAGACGAGACTTTCTCCACTGTTACTACCCATACAGCCTGTCTTCTGACACTCATCCTGCTTATTGGGCAGAGATCCATATTCACACTGGATATCTTCACACCATAAAAGCTGTTTGATGCTTTCTCACGGTTACAGTGAGCATCTGACACGCTGCAGCTTTGAGGTTAGCGGGTACACTCAGCATTCCCCTGTGGGTAGTTCACTGTGGGTCAATATTGATCATAATTTTGAAGAATTGCTTCATAAAGTGGCATATGTGAAAGTTTAAAGTGTGAACAGCTTTTTTTGCATTTGTTAACATTTTCTTCTAGACTTGAGTGTAATGTGCGCCATCCACACACACGCGCGCACATATTCTTTTCATTTCATAGCACGTTTGCTACTGAAGTATACTGTAATGACTTCAGCATCTGTGAGGGCTGGCAGGTGTTAATGCAATTCTTTCTTTATAATCTGCATTTTATTTGTCGTAGATAAGATGACCTCAGGGCCAGTAACAGAGGATTTTTCCAATGGGTGTGGATAAAAAATGGAATTCAGTCGCTCTCAATAGCCCTATTGAGATTCCTGACGCTTCAAATCCCTCCTGTTTCTGCTAATGAAGTCAAACGCTTGTCCTCCTGGCTTTGCCTCCCTGATTCGTTGAGCAGGACCCAACAAAGGTTCAGCGAAAATAAAAGCCAGCCTAAGTGAAATGTCAATTCAGACCAGCAAATTGGCCAATTAAAGAGGAAATAATGCAAACTCTATTTAAACCAAATGCCCCTTGCACTTCCTGACCACACTTTTTCTGTACGCCACTGCTCCAAGAACTTCAAACCTTGATGAATCATCTTAAACTACTACTTTGTTTATTTTAATCTGGGAATTCAGTTAACAAGATAGATGAGCGTGGTGTTTGCAGGATAATTAACAAACATTTACAGCTCGACCTTAATAGAAGACGAAGAGTGGCACTTAAAAAGAAAATGAAATGAATCATTTTCAACCTAAATCTGTAAATAGAGTAAAGTATTTTAGAGTTGCTCCAGTGTGTGAACTCTCCACGTTTATTAACAAAGCAATTGAAATTCTTAAAAAAACTATTTTAATTTCCACTGTTCGTATTAATGACAATGGGATGCTTTGCATTTTACTGAAATTAAGTTTGGATTATAGAGACAGTTTATTCCTTTTAATATTTTCTGTTACGTTTACCTTTTTTGGGGGGAAAATTAAACCTTTAATTATATCTCTTGTCAATTTGTATAGTGATTTATAGGCTTATTTATTTAAGTGTCCTCCATGACGTTATAAGCTGTAAAAAAAAAAAGGTTGTTTTGTTGAAAAAAACAGCAGTAGCATGTTGTATTTTGCAAACGTGTCTCTAGCAAGGGATGCTGGTTTCCCTTTTCACTTAACAAACTTAACTGGTAAGACTTCCTTGGTTATGCCAACAGTGCTGCTAAGCCTGAACCAGCATAGACCAGTCTGGAAACTCATGCTGACCCACATTGGTCTTTTCATTAGGCAAGTCAATGGTAATGGCTCAGTTGGTCGTTTCTCAAATTCCTAATCACGAGAGCCAATTTTCAATCGACGACTATCTAAATCACCCATTTAGATGGAAAAACATCTAAAGAAAATTCACGGAAAGATTTATGTGGCGCTCCAATTCTCCACATCACCACCTGGTACAACCGGAGTAGGAAACCTTTCTTCTACTGTACCAAGAGATGGGGTAAAATTTTTTGATGGATATTTTTTCCTCCTGGGAGCAATTTGAGAGAATAATGGTAAAGTCAGGGTAATAGTGGTTTTTCTGGCATCATCACAAAAGCGTCTTTGTAGTGATCTCCTGTAAGTGGCTCACCGTAATTATTTAATCCCGGACGTAATGGCGCACTTTTTTCTACTTTGGGGCTTGCTGGGGAAAATATTTCTCCACCTAGCCACATCTTGGCTTACGAATAAATGAGGGCTCTGCACCGTTTCAGGCTTTCTGGGAATGCTGCAATTGCCCAGAAGTACACAGGTTATACAGGGTGAGGCGAATGTTGACATACCTTACAACCGTGTGTGCCCTTAAGAAAACTCAGTTATTTTCCCAGCCTTCTAATGTTGTAAGTCTCCTTTCTTATTTTTATAAGCGAAATGCTGTGTAACTTTTGAGCCTATTGTCACGCACCGCCGTTCGGCTCCTGTAACCGGGCCTGCGCTCTCTTTGGAGTGGGAGACGTCAGTCATCTGGATTGCACCGGGTTCAGCACGGGTCGGGGTGTGTGATGGACTGTACGTTTCTCCAGGCTTGAAACTTTTGTGGACCTATCAGAACTTGATAGGGCCTTTGTTTCAGGTTTATTGGTTCCCTTAGGATACTGGAGGTGCATGGAGCACCACATCCCTTTTTCAAAGAAGGCAACTAATCTTCTCGGCCTTCTGGAATTGCCACATAACCATATTAACCATATTTTTATTCGGAGACCAAGAGAACTTACATTTGACAAGGTTATATATAACAGTTGTGAAAAGTCATGAAATGTGCACAGTGATTTTTCCAGATTTCAAAAGGTGTGGGGAAGCCTTTGTTCAACTTAATAGACGAAAGTGCGAAAGTTCATTTCTTTTCTTATGCCTGCCACACAACCCAAAGCAGAATTAGTTTATTGTTTCTGGAGTTGTAGATCATAGGTTATGAATTGAACTGTCATATTAATCTCATTCAAACTGCATTTGGGTTATTTTGACTAGGTTGAAAATAACCAAAACAAAACCAAACAAACAAAAAAAAAGTTTTTGCTAAAAACTAAATGCTGTCATCATTTGTGTACAGTAGTTTTCTGTTGATCCAAACCCGTATGACTACTTCTATGTTTCGCAGAATGGGGAAAAAAAGTTATTTTAGTGATTTTAAAAAGACTAAAAAGTTTTATTTCAATTTGGCTATAATTGCATGGAACAAAATTTAAGTTCCACTGAAGAATGAACTTTTTGGGGGTGTACTTTCTTTTTTAGGACATCATATTGATGTGCTATTACACTGAAGATGTCTTTTGTTGAAAAGCATTCAATGCTTTGTTGGCCCAACATTTGCTGTTTTCTTCATATCCCTGTCTCATCCTCTGCTTGGACGTTTGCTGTGCTGCGCTTGCAGTTTGGTGGTCTGGAAGCTAAAATATTCTTGGGCACTATGGCATGTGTTCAGGGCAATCGGAGGACAGAGCATTTGGAGAAATTGGCACATGATAAGGGGAGTGGAGCTGGCAGTAGATGGGTATTTTGGGAACTATGGTATTCTTGAGGTTACTCCTGGGTCTATATTACAGATCTCAGATCCTAAGATAGTGTCCTGCCTGGTAGGGTTGGGTCGATAGACGATGACATTGTCCATCGCCGATGACTGTTAGACATCATGATGATAAGCCGGTATTGCGATCCTCCGCCCGCCGCAGCAGCAGCAACCAGCTCGCGAAAAACGCACCTATCTATGGCAGCAAATCTATGCCATTAATATGCGAACGCACCACTGACGCTGGCGAGCGCGGTAAATCATTTCCGCGAGAGGAAAACTTGATATGTCATCCGCGCAATTCAAGCACTTGCGCGCGATCACTAATGCGCTCAATCCTCTCTCACCTGCTTGCGCGAGCACTGTTCATTTTTCCAGTCGTGGGGCGGGGCTTGTTGTTTTAGTTACAACTAAACAACAACCCAACCCCCACTCGCCGCCGCCAACTATGCCATCGTCCATCGCGATGTTTCACATTAGACATCGTACAATGCCAAATTGATGTAACACTTTCCAACCCTACTGCCTGGCTTGAAAAAGTGGGCCTGGAAATGGTTAAAATCATAAAAAGTGTTTTATTGTGACTTTAAGTTAACACTTAAAAAAGGCTATGTGCAAAATAAGCTAAAGGGAGAGTTCACCCGATTGTTCACCGATTGTTTCGTGTCTTAGGACATCATTATTATCATCACAAGCCACAGAGTTTAATTTGGATTGGTCTGGGGTTTTCTGTCCCCATTGACTTGCATTACTGTAAATGACTGACAACTTAAGTTAAGTTAAGTTTTGGGGTTAAGTGTGATCTGGATATATTTTAGTGAGAAAAATACCCAAATATTACCATTGGATGCTTTCATTGCCCCATTGTGTTGCCACAAGGTCTCTCCAATTCTGGAAATGATACCAAGAATTATGAATCTATTTGGATCATCATAGTTCAATATTCAGGGTTCAATACTATGAAACGAGGCGGGGCGGGTAGCTCGGGTGCCTTTGTGTCAGCATGCAACAGAAGATCTCTATTTCCTATCACTTTCCAGTTCTCTTGCATAAGGCCGGTAACAGGTGGTTGTGATATGTGGCTTGACATTAATACTTAAACTGACATAGCACTGCCTAAACATTTAATGGAAGCATTAAACTTTCCTTGTGTTGATAGTTCAGTGTTGTTGTTGTGTGTAGCACCACACGCTCTCTCACACAAACATACCCCTCTAGACACGCATAGTTTTACACCTAGAGTCCTCTAGGCATCATCACATGGGGTATTTTTGACGCCCCAGCTCAATTCGACTTTGGATGAAGGTTGTCTGCAGAGCAGGAAGTGGACGCAAGTCCAGAACGCGTCAGGAATCAGAACACATGCTTCCACGTGTCTGTGTGCTCGGTTTCGGCTTTCACTTCGGGGCTTTAAGGCTCTCCACACCCAGTCTACCAAAGTGTCCACTTATCCTACTACTGGCTGGGCTTTTGCAGTTTTTGACACGTTATCTGCTTCTTCTTGCTGCCACCGCTTGCCGTGACTCCATGCTGATGTATTTTTAGCCCCGTTTTTGCCTTTAATTATTGAAGCCACGGGGAGTTTGGTCCAAAGAACTGTCATGAAATTATTATACAACTTTGTTGCTTAGCAGTAAAGAATTGTAATACAATTCTCAAATAGCTGTGCTAGTATAAATCATAGCAGGGAAATGCTTTACTGTGGAGTGGAGCTATTGCTTGGGTCTATCAATACATAAATGTAACTGTGGGACTAACCTAACTAGGTTGTTTTTCAATCAGGACCTCCTGGTTTGAGGGGAAAGAAAGGCCGTGATGGGGCTCCAGGTAGGTCTACAGTACGCATATGCTTGTGCTTGCAACGCCACCGACTGCTGTTGTGCATAAGCTGCTATGTATGTGCACACCTAAAGCTTTCAATAGCAAGAGAAGCATGAAAACACAATCCTCCATTAAGCATTCAGAGATGATTGGACTTTACAGAATATATTTAGAGTATTTAGGTATTAATACAAAATTATGAACACATCATTGAAAGGTGGTGACATCAAGATGGCATTTTTTAGTTTATAGAGTTTATAGAGTGAGTGGAGCAGTTTGTTTAGCTTTTATTTATCACTGGGGCAGAACCTTTAAAGGGACAATATTGTACCTTATCTACCCCGTAATGCAACAGTACCCTTGAGGTACTACTGTGAACCCTGCAGGTATAAATAACTTTTGAGATACTGTACTTGATGTGAAATTTCTGCATATTTGTTTGTACAAATTTTTATATTATATGAGTCAGTAAGGCTGCTGCTACAACCTATAGATTTCTCTGTATTTTGTGCGTATGAAGTGGTTTCATGTGAAGAGTTATGGATCACATGGGTAAAATGAGAACGTTTGTGATGACAAAGATTGATCTGGAATGTTCAGAGAGCAATTCTTGCGTGACCACACATATTTTGTGTGCGTTGTTCACTCGTTCTATGACATAAAATTATAAATATGGCTTGCTGTCTCAGCAGCAGCTTTGATAAATGCCGGTTCTGATTTCTAAGAAAATACAGGCTTCTCAAAACAGGAAAGGAAAGAATAATGATGGACCCATAGGAAAGCTTTGTCACCGGTGTGACTGCGCCATTGCTTAAGGCTGCCATATTCAATGCAGCAGTTTGACTGCAGAGATCAGTCGAGATGTAGATCTTCTCTGCTTGTTAAAGAGTTTGAGCTCATGTTTGCTAGAAACATTTCTTTTGCAGAAAACAATGTTTTTATCTTCCATCTGTTAGGTTATTTTTCAAAGGTAGTCATACTGTTACTCCCCCAGGTCTCTGGCCATGAATCATAGAGGTGTTGCCTTTTCATACTCTGTAGAGGACAAAAAAAAAGTCTGGATGAACCTTATTATTCTGGTCAGATTGTTCAATAGCTCTGTAACAAATTGCTTCAATGGGCTGGTTTCATTCTTGCAGTTGTCCAGATACAATAAGTTATAGAAGAAAAGTGACATAAGCGGAAAAGATTTGTCATCCGCAATTCTGAGCTTGTTCTTCCTTGATAGAGCTTGAGATCCTAAAGCTGTAATCTCATTTCTGCTTGATTGCTGTGTCTTGCTTAAAAGAGGTCTTACATCCTCTAATGCATGTGCTTATAATTTGCCTTAAAATGAATATTTAACTCATTTCAAATGAAGCTGCATTGTTCGTTTAAATTAGAATTCCCTAATAATATTAAAGCAGCAACTTTTCAGTGCAACTAACCTGATTTGCACCCTTGCATGTTCATTTGTTAAATATTAAAACATATTTTCAGTGTAGAAACCTCAATTCAGTTTAACATATTTTCCTCATGCAGGGTTTTAGTCTGACCTGCGTTTTCCACCAGAATCACTGAAAAACTGAACCTTTCTTGACTAACGATGTTAGTGAAACCTGTTTCCACTGTTTATTATGCCACTAGCGTATGATTTAGCATTAGTTATGAAGGAGATGGACAGTTTGTGATGTCTGGGTGGGGTTCGCGTGCTCAGAAGGGGTGTGATTTATCTGTGCAGGCAGTCTTCCAGTGATGTGGCTTATTCTCCCACTCAGTTCTCAGTGGTCTGTTGCTTGGTGGGCTGACTGCTCATCCGTGGACCAGAGACAAGCAACACTTTCCCACAAAAAGCTTTTCAATCCTGTCATCAGTTAAATTACAAACATATTTTTAACACTGTATTTACGTGCTGAACCTATGCTGTGACGCACTTCATTAAACTACCTGCGTGTGAACTCTAATCTTCCTGAGAGGTTGTGTTACGGTAAGAGAAATTGGAGGTGGCGTTTAGCAGTTTCAGTGTGGGCTGGACAGCCAGGAAATTCGCTTCGGATTCTGGTTGGACTACGCAAATTCAGACTTGCGTGATATTTTTTTTCCCCTATTCGTGGGGAAATGAAATCCGTCAGGGTCAAATGTTTGATGTAATGTGCACATGGTCCAAACAAGATGATTTTTTCGAAATGACTAATCTCTCTCTCTCTCTCTGTTTTTATTGCAGGTCCTCCTGTAAGTAGATGTTGGTCCCTTTGTTGACTGGATTGTGGTAATGTGACCCAAACTCTGTGGCTTTCTGTGTATTTGAGTGTGTTTTGGGAGTGTGAATGTATCTTTCATGTGTTTCCTTATTTCCACTACTGATGGAGTGCTGATTACACAACTTCATTCACACAGTGGAAACTGTTAGTGTAGTTTCCTTCCACCTTACATACAGTACAAACATCCACTGGCATACGTCAGAAGAAGAGCTACAGTTTAGTACTTAAGGTGAAGTGTGCATTTTTAATGTTAAATCAAAATCCAGTGAAATGAGAAGAGATTCTGTGGCTCTGTCTAAAAAAACAGTAATATTGCGATGAAAAATTCAGTAATCTATGTAATCTGCGTCTTTTGCATAGAAAAGCAGATGAGGCTGGAATATGAAAGCAATCTATTTCATTTAAATATAGCGTTTTTTTATGGGAAAGCACTTAATGTGAAACTTTTCACATTACGTTTGTATTCCGGCTTCATCTGCTTGCCTGTACAAAATATAGCCTGCATCAAGAATAATGTGTTTGATTTCACCTTTTAATGTCTGCATTTTACTACATTGCTAATTAATGCAAACTGCTTAAAAATCACTAGCGGCCAGTGTAGCAAAGTTTCATTTTGCCTGCCAGGGGGCGTTCCTCTAAGGGCGTGACGTCATGTGAAACACCATCAATTAATGAAAACGTTGGGCGGGGCTATACATTTGAGCAACCAATGGCATACAGAGGGGGCGTGTTTTAGAGACTTGCATTATTGATTTTTTTTTTTTTTTTTTTTTTTTTTTTTTCAAAATGACATCCATCCATCGCATACCATTATCTTCGACAGCAATGCATTCTTAAGGGAATTTGGCCATGGATAAAGAAGACAGCAGCATTGGCAGACACAGCCTGTTCAAATGTAGATATATTTTGAGGGCTAATGTTACAGAATGAGGTTATAATGAGAAAGAAGGACAGGAGAAATATATAGTTGAGGAGAAAAGAGAGTCGAGCAGTATAAAATTAGGTGCGGTTGGACAGCTGCATCCCTGCAGTTAGAGAGAGAAGGTCGAGCTTAAACCATTAATGAAATACCAGCAGCCACAGATAAACAGTGGCGCAGAAAAGACAAATAAGATATCTTAACCTTTTTCCTAGAAAGCAGTGAGATTGAATAAAGGAAACATATCTGTAAATATAATACAGTTTCCTGCTCAAGAGGCAGTAAAACATCTACAACTTGAACTTCTTTTTCACTGAAATTGTAATTACAGGGGCAGATTTGATTGATTAATAAAGGCATAATTTTGGGTGGTTCCTTGAACAGTACTATGTTATGACTTCAAAATGCCTGCAAAAGTTAATGCTTTAGAAACTATTACAATTTTATGGTTGCATCACATAACCAGCTCCATATGTATGGCTTTTCTGATGTGGTAAAGTTGCTTGGTAGCGCACCTGGTATAACGTACGGAGCACTCGAGTATGAGTCTGTGAAACATGTAATAATAAAACAGATCAAAGACTTGTATAAGCTAGCTGAAATGGCATGGTTGCTTCAACTAATACATTTTTATCTCACATAATAGTTAAGTTTAGTGAAGGGTTTAATTTAGGGGATATATTATCTTTAAAAGGAACTGCAGCATTAACCTTTTAGTGCCATTCACCAGACATTGAGTTTCTGAACTGTCACAATTGGGTCATTCCTGTTATACAGTGACTTTTCTGTCTCTATGATTTACGTATAGTCACATATTTATAGGAAATTACTGAAATTATATATATTAAGTCTAGTTTATCACTAATAGACATTAAAAATATATTTTAGTTTTTTACAAACCTTTTAATTGATATATGTGTTCAATTTGATCATGTCCTCAGTGCAAAGTAATTAACTTCCACTAGAAATATAAACTAAATGATAAAAACCTCTAAATATTTTTAAACTATTTTATGGACTAGGCTAGACTTCCTCTAATCCAGCGATTCTCAATCCCGGTCCTCTTACCCCACCGCTCTGAACATTTCTTATGTTTCTTTTGTCGCTTCAGACTAGGGTTGGGTCGATAGACATCACGATGCTGAGCCGGCATTGCGATCCTCCGCCCCATCGCAGCAACCAGCTCGTGAAAAACACACTTAATCTATGGCGGCAAATCTATGCCATTAATAAGCGAGCACACCACTGATGCTGGCGAGTGCAGTAAATGATTTCCGCGAGAGGAAAACAGATCTACATGCGAAGAAACGTGGCCCGCCAGCTCATTTCTAACCCTCGCGTGAGCTTGATATGTCATCCGCACGCAATTCAAGCACTCGTGCGCGATCATTCCTGCACTCAATCTTCTCTCACCTGCTCACGCGAACACTGTTATTTTTTTATCAGTCATGGGGCGCGGCTTGGTGTTTTAGTAACTTTTAACTAAACAAACCCCATCCCCCCCGCCCCCCAACAACCACCGCCTACGACGACGATGCCATCGTCCATCGCGATGTTTCACATTAGACATCGTACGATGCCAAATTGGTCGACATCGCCCAACCCTACTTCAGAAGTTTGTTCTATTCGAGTGTATGTGCACTGTGAAGTGGACACCACAGGATATTCCGCCATGATTCCAGTTCGAAGCGAACTTATACGTTCCATTCAAAGTGCAGTTAAGTGTGCGAGACGTAATTTAAATCGTGTTCAATTATTTACAGCACTAATCCGTGAATGAATTTTCCGAAGTGAAGAAGACTTACGGGTTACTTACTTAACGGATTTCCCCTGCTTAGGGAGAATGAAGCAATGAACACTGTGTAGGCACCATGTCATTTGGAACAAAGTTCATGCACAGAGCTCTCTTCTAACAAGCTGATTATCAGAATCAGGTGCGTTAACAAAGAGAGATATACAAAATATGCAGAGTGGTGGAGCGCAAGGACCAGGATTGAGAACGGCTGATCTAATCATATATATATATAAAATGTGAAGTTATAATTATTTTTGTACAGTTCTCTTAGTTTACCATGTCCTTAAACTCATTTTCCACCTTTTTAGGATGTCTTTCCTCACCCTCCAAAATAGACTACAATTCTATAGATCATTTTCAAGAACCGATATTGTTTTGTTTTTTCCCCGGAGGAATTTAACTGTACAAATGGAGGTAAATGTCACCTCTCACTCCTACCCTTTTTTTAAGTTTTTAAAATGTTCTCCTACTTGTCCCACTCTTAAAGTTCCACCCTGTTAGGCTATTTTATGGAAAATGTTTGTCTGATCAAAAAAATAATAATTTTAAATAAATCTGATATAGTTATTCAATTCAATTCAATTCAATTTATTTGTATAGCGCTTTTCATTATACATATCATTGCAAAGCAGCTTTACACCAAAGTAATGTTTTACAGTATATGTAGTAGTAGTTTGTACATGTACTT
>JAUMHG010000055.1:5401263-5441175 GCA_032359395.1 Enteromius anoplus | reverse complement strand
AAAGCTCAAAGGCAAATCGGTCTCTCTGGCGAGTTCCCATATGTAACGTCGAAGTGATTCGACTGAAAGGGTAACTCTATTTTCTTCAAGTTAGCACATTGTATTTTATACTTGATTGTATTCTCTCAGGCCCTTTGGTCTCTGTCTGAATCCATTCTTCTGAATTTCTCCTATAATTCTAACATTACTGACCAAACCTCACACACATCTGTCTTTCATCATGGCATGCTAGAAGAATCCCATCTAATGTGAACTCTAGTCCTACCTGCCAATTATACCCTACAAACCCCCATCACTCATGACAGCTATTCTTGTGAAACTGTGCCATAAAATCATTTTTGCGTATGTTTTGTTTAAATTGTTGACAAGTCTGGTCATAGAGTGGATCTGATCCTTTCCAAAGCTTTTGATTGATTACATCGTCAGGAAATGAAGTGAAATTTTATATTTTCTTAGGATAAGGAAGGGTGGCAAGCGTGTTACACGAAATGTGTCCATTAGATTAGTTCTTCAAAAAATATTGATATTGGCGTTCACGCTCCATTTGACTATTAAAGGATACTTGTGGTTTGTGTATTTAAGCTTTAGTGCTCATTCACATGTATGTATGACTGTTTAACACTTCTGAGTTGTAGTTAAGTTTAGGGCTCATTTGGAGACATCTGGAGTTTCTGGTGTACTTCATCAAGCTATTTCTAATCTAAAGCTCTTGATGATTTTACGTAGTTTGTATAATAAGATTCTCAGATTCACAATGACTCCTTTGAACACTGGAAGTACTGTGTGGCTTATACTGTGTATTGTACTTAATATCTATATTTATACTAATATTTATTTTATATATAGAATAATGCATATAATCATTGAATATCAACATCATTCTTAGACAGTGTATAGTATAAGCCATATTGTGGTAATTAATCAATGCCAGAAAGCAGTATTAAGTTATCTCAAATCAGCACCTTGGACAGAGCCAAGAGAATTCAGTCAAGTGACTTTCCTCTTGGGACATTCAGCAGCAGGCAGTGAATTAACTCTTAAGGTCAAACTCAGTGAACACTTCTAAAATGGGAACCTTTATCTTAATTGCTTTAAAGCTTAGTGAAACAACTACATACCAGAAAACCTACGTTCATAAGCACTTTCATTGTTTTAGTAAATGTTTCGTTGACTTCTGATGAGTTATGGGGGCTTAGCCATCCCGCCCCTTCGCCCGCACCCCCTTTTCCATTACATGTTACTCGAGTGAGTCGTCAACAAGCTGTCAAGGCTCCCAGACATTCTAATACACTGACCTGCAACGTTAGGAATGCAAATAAAAACAGCTGTAGGAAAGGACGGCCGTGCATAATAATTCACTTCAATGTTGCAGGAGTTTATAGCCGTGTTAAATAGAACAACATTTTTGGAAATGCATAGGTCCAGGAGGATAAATGGTGTATTTTTAAGACCAGTTGTTATATCAAGATCTTAGGTTTCTACCCATGTAGTATAGGATAGCTATGATTATGATGCATAGTTTAAAGGGATTCATAGTTTAAAGGGATAGTTCGGCCAAATATGAAAATTCTGTTGTTATTAAGACTTTCTAAACATTTCCATGGAACTTAAAAGGAGAACGTTCCATTGTTAATCCCAATTTCATTATATGTGCTTGGTGATTTTCTGCCATTTTTCAAGTTTGAAGGTTTCAGTTTCTTTCCATTGTAGCTGCATGCATGGAAAAAAAACCTCAGATTTTTTTAGAGGGTGAAAGGGAGTCATGTGGGCCTAAAATGACATTTTAGTGTATAAATTATGACAGGATTTTCATTTTTTGTTAACTATTCCTATAAACCCTTCCAATAGGAAACAAACTGTCTTGCTTCCACACTGCTGTCTCTTTCATTCACTTCATCATCTGTCATATGGTCAGCGAGCAAACATCATCTTATGCAACAACCTTGGTTATGAAATTGGCCTAATACAAAAAATGCTGGCTTAACCCTATTGGTATCATGTAACCACTGGTGATGCCTGCTGTCTGACCACTGCACATTCATCTTCAAGTAGCTCAAGCCAGTATTTGGCATGTCTGCATCATCACCTTTTAGCACAGTAGGTGAATGCTTATTAATATAGATATTTAGTTAGAATTACATTGGCCAGCATAACTTTACTAACTCTTCATAGCCATATCCTGTGAACATGCAGCTGAATGTCATTTAGTCACTAGCGCCAATAACTGTAGACTGTAGAGATTCAGTCTGTCAGATTTATTGTTCCTGATTTTCCTTCTTGACTTTGCATTGACCACTAGGGAGACAAAGGATCAATGGGCATTCCTGGAAGAATGGTGAGTGATTTGATGATACAATATATGCACTAAGCCCAACCAGCTAGTCTGTAGTCTTGAAAATTTAGTTATCAATGCTTAGTGCCATGTCATTGATAAAAGGTCAGACTGAACTAAAGAGTAAGGTTTTCTTTATATACAGAATTCAGTATCATTAAATTCATTTTGACCTGTTTTAGCTTGCACAAGCTTTCATATGAATTGCTTTTTCTCAAGATTAATGTAGCATTTCAGCTATTTAATATAAACCAAAAGCTATAGCTTATTTATTAAGCCAGAAAATGGTTCCCATTTCATCAACGCCATTGATAGTTGACTGTGAAGTCTGACATTTTTCACGGCCCCCCTGTCACATTTGAACAAGGACTGAAGACCAATGTTCTTTTTGGCTGCATTCGGTGAGAAACCCTCCCTCCTTATTACTCAATTTGTCTTGGCTGCTCAGTCATGTGAAAATTCTTTACTTGTTGAATTTTAAATAGAAAATAGACCTCAAAGAAGCCCTTTTGCTTATCAGTTACTTTCTACATGCTGAGACGCCAAAATGAGCAGCCAAACCTCAAGGAGATCTTGGAAGAAACCTTTAGGATATATATCCACAGAGAGACAATTCGTACATATTTAAAATGAGAGAAACAGATTGGAAAACCACAGACAGTTGTGAGCTCTGTTTTACCATCTCATTCATAAGATTTGTGCATTTGGAACTGGCCATTTTTCAGATTAGCGCAATGCATGATATGTCACGAAAGAGATCGGGATCGACCGAAATCCGCGTAGTCATATAGATGTCCCCCTGGAGCGTAGCAGCTACTCCTCATTAAGCATTTTCAGCAAGAAACCGATAAAACTGCATTTTCCTCAAAGGAGACATTCCAGACTCTTGACCCTTGTATGGTTGCATACTCTAAGCTCACCCTAATGCTTTCTCTTGAAAAACAATCCCTACCTAAAAGCAGGTTTCAGAAGTGTTCAGCTCAAACTGTGAGCCCCATGCAGAGCTTTCCATATTTCACCCAGTGTAAAGCTACATTGTGCTCCTTTAGATTCTCACAGGAAGCGTTTTTTTTTCACCCTTCATGGCTTATCCTTCCCCCCTTCAACCTCCTCCACTGACCAGTCTGCCTGTGAGAAAAGTTAGCAGCCCCCTCATCTACTATCCATTACTCCCCAGAGGCCAGCAGTGTAACACTTCAGTGCTTCCGTTCGCCTGTAGCCTCCACCCCTCAACAACCCAAAATGCGTACATCAGTGTGTCCCATTCTCCCGACCTCCAAACGCTTCGTCTCAGGCTGCTGCATGCCGTGTCCTCTCAGAACCTCGCTAACCCAGGTTCCTCTCTCTGTCTCTCTCCTTCTCACTGTGCATGTGACTGTGTCTGCTGTGACTGACCAGGGCTTAAAGGGAAACCTGGGGGAGAAGGTAAGTGCAGGATGTCGGCCTGCATGTGCAGAATTGAGTCTTCTCTCTCATTGTGGGTGGCTGTGTTGATACGGGTGGGGGGGTGATTGCGACCCAAACCTATTGCACAAAGTGCGCAGGTATGGTGATTTATATCAGGAAGGCTTTTGGCTTTATTTTGAAAGACCTTGGGGGTCACATTCAGGAAGATGTTTCCCACAATGCTTGGATTACCTGTATTTATTCTTGGAGCGCTCTGAAGTTTTAAGACTCCCCATTCTAGACAAAGAGATGTTTGGAATGGAGCAGCTTACGAAACCCTACCACTTCAATACACGTCCAAAACTATCTAAAAGTTATGCAGTCACTAGATGTATCCTCAAGCCCGTATTTGGTATGAGTGAGCACTCTGTACTGGATTTAGTGCATTGAGCTTCAGTTCCTGTTGTGGCAAATGTGGTTTGAGCCATACCCTTTTGGCAGCTGCGCTCAGAGTTTGTATAAGCCAGCAGTTCTGCGGCCTCCGTTCTTCAAGCTGGAATGATATGTAATATCTGAGGCCGAACAAGCAATGTGAGGAATAACATGTTCCTCATCCTTCACCATTACAGAAAAGTAGTAAACTTCTGGATGGTTGCCCTCACTTGCCAACAAAACACTGGGACTCTAAAGAACTTGGAGAGGAAATAAATAGCGATGTGACCACCAAGCCGACAAGTAGAGAAGCAGACCATATACGACCTTGGAAAGACCCACCAGATTCTCGTCCAGAATAATCAGTGGGCTTCCCTCGTTGTTTCAGGGGTTTACATTTTATCCCCTTTTTTTAAGTGTGGTCATGTTTTACCTTCCAGCGAGGGCTGCAAGTCTTGACCCAACAAATTTTGGGGTGAAGAACTTTGTTAAATATCAAAACAAACCCCCTCACGCGAGCCCTGAAACTGGCAGCCTTAGCGCTTCAGTTCTCAAGCAAATAAATTCAGCTGAATCGTAATTGGTTGCGTTGGAAGGCTCAAGCTGAAAATCAGGCAGATTGGTGATTGATTGGTTGAACTTTGCAAGAACTGCAGAACTTGAGACTGTGTATTCTTTACACAGAAAGGATTACTTGAAATCTTTGAAGATCGTATCATTCATTAGTAAGTTCAATCCTTAAATATCAGCAGAATTTGCTCCTGCTTTGGCTGATTGTATTTGGGCTCTTTGTCCCGTACCCGTTCCTAGCTGCCAAATGCTTGTAACGTAAGCCTGTTTAAAGGGATATCTCTAGATCTTCGGTTGTCCTGTTGCACAGATCTCTGCAAGATTCTGTGGGTAACCATAAACCTTGAGGGCAAAGCTTAGAAGTCTTTTCCTTCTCTGCAACCTGAAAAGTTTCATGCGCCAGTAACCTTTGTAGGCGATTCAAAAAAGTGCTAAAACAAATACATCTCTATCCTGTGATAAAGTGGGCATTGAACCAGAAAAATTTAAAATTGTCCACAATTTGATGGATGGCTGGGTCATCAAAGGTGTCTTCCTGATAGGGTTACACATGAGAGAGCTAATTAGGGAAAGTGCTGGAAACCCGAGAGCTTTCCTGTCTGACCACAGAGCATTGCGGGATTGAGCTTAGATGTTTGGTGCAGCACTGCGGACAGGCCGACACCGTGCAAATCACCTAGTTTGCGCCAGATAACCGGCCCGCCGGGCCGTTTACTGTTTACTCAGCAGTGCTCCCTGACCCTCTCAACTCGCTGTCAAGACATAAACTACGACCTTGAAATGAGAACCAGGGTCTGCAGACATTTTACTTACAGACCGAAATACAGTGTTCACCTCTGAGCCACATGCAAGCGCTCTCCGTGAGGCGGCTTAGCAAAAGAGTTATGTTAAACAGATGTTACAGGGTGTTTCAGAAAAGGGGTTTTCTATTCTGCAGATACAATATATTCACTTATACCTTTGGCTTTGTGTACTAGGTGTAGTTTAGTGGATATCATTCTGTCTCTTTCCTGTCAGATCCTCTCCTCACTGTCTTTCTACCTCTCTGTCTGTCCGTAGGGAGCGCCAGGAGAGCCAGGTCTGTCTATCATTGGCCCACGAGGACCTCCTGTAAGTGTTTGCTCTGTCACTGCTAAAACTCTTCATCCTCTCCTTCTAATGCCAGGTCTCCAGAGTAGATACAGGTCATAGTGCAGATTTTAGCAGCTTTTGGCCTCAATTCTTTTATGAATCCAGGGGTTCTTGGCAAAGTTTTCCTTTTATTGTTTTTCTTTCCGCACTAAATTTTCAGACCAACCCAAAATGAGGCGGTGTAAGACAGATAAGCAGGATCAACGTCCTCCCGTACACTACTGTATGTGGAGCAAATCCAACAAATCTCTGCTAATCAAGAGCCAATCTCTAATATGCACGAACAGGACGGGAATCCCGCAGCAGCTTGTATGGAAGCACTTACACTTCATCAGAGTATTTCAGGGCTGCGACTCCCACGTAATGACGCCCATTTGGAATCTCATCTTCATTAGCTAGAAGGAATGAAAACATCCCAGCCCTTGTCATTATAATCCAGACATTAGACGGGCCGATTGCACTGTATCTGTTAATGAGTGGTCAGCCATCAGGCGAAATGGGGCTTGTCCCCAAAACTGACACTCTTTCCCTTTCCATGCATTCCACTTAGTAAGACAAAAACGCAATGTTAAGCCGTCAGAAGTGCAATTTCCTTGCTGATTGTGCTGTGCGTAGCCTGTGGTTTCCCCATTTATCCCAACACACTCTTATAGGAGGGCCTTCAGAATGTGTAGACATCTGTTTTTCTGCTTGCTGATTATACACTTCTCTATACCTCTGACCCATCACCTCTAATAAGGCGTCAGGAGTGGACATCAGGCATAGAGAACTGGTGACAGGGAGAAGTTTCATTGTGGGGAATCTCTTCAGCAACTGAGCTGAGAGCATAGGCTTTGTCCTCACCTCCAAAAGGGTCACAGAGGTTGATTTGAGGCAGAAGTGTGGAGAGGCCAGCGGAAATGACCAGTTTCTTTCTCACACATAAGTGAAGCAGTGAGGGAATAGACAAGAGCGATCATTAGATGATGCATTGAGTTGTCATTAGATCTACAGTTACTGTCCTGCCTGGGTGATTTGGTTTCGTATCTTAAAACGGAGAGTACAGCACAATACAAGTTTGACAAGGTCTAAAAAAATACATATCGATTACTGTAGCATTCCTGGACCCCCGTTAGAAAACCCCTGTCAGGTATCTTTTGTTGTATTTGTCATGCTTTGTCCAAGATACATTGTGTCTGTCCTGAAAACTACCGAACAGCGATATTTAATATGGGTTTTATTTCCAAGATCAGACTGCAGTCAGGAAATTGCTGTTGTATCACTCCTGAAGAATGTATTGCGGCCGTAGTGGATTTTTGGTTTAGAGGAGTTCTCTTCAGTAGAATAGGCTTATTTTCTGTTACTTTTTATTACACTTTCATGCCAACAAAATGAATGTTGTCAGTTGTGCTTCGGGTTATTCTGAGGAGGGCACATGCTGCTACTTCCATTACTCCAGACCTTTAGGTTCCCAAGGCAGAGAAAATCAACCATGTTCCAATAACTACCTGAGACCCAGACACACAATCCCCTTCATTAGCTCAGTTCACCTCTTCCTTGTAATTTTCTCTCAGGTCGCTCCTTTTTTGCCAGGCATATTGAATGACTTCCTCTTTTCCCAAGGGCTACAAAAGTTTTTTCAGGAAAGCAAACCTGGTATTGTTCACAGGAGAATGTAGCGCTAATCATTGCTGACATTAACTCATTTAATTTGTTAGCCTTTTCTCATTGGCTCTCACGTACCGAATAAGGACAACTCTTAAAAGTTTTTCAGTTTGTTCTTTCCCGTGTCAAATTTCGGTCGGTGTCCCACAGTTTTTAGAGCTTTATTCGTCTTTGTCTCCTCATCCCACACAAAGTGCTTCCTACAGAGCAGGAAGGCTCGTGTCCTTCAACCTCAATTACGACACAACTGAGTTTGGAGGAACAATACTGCATCTCTCAACACAGACCTCCTTTCATCGAGTTCACATAATCCTCATGTTTTTCGTATAGAAAATAACTCCTCTTCTTTTTTCTTTCTGTCTCCCCTCAGGGACAACCCGGTACTAGAGGATTTCCAGGCTTTCCGGTAAGTGACTTTTGTCTGAAGCCAATTGGACAAACTTGTGTAGAGTTATGTGTGAGTTTATAAAAGCCATCAATTAGCCACTGCTTCTGTGGCCCCCTATTTAATGGATGCATGTGGAAATGACTCAAGGAAGTGAGAAAAAAAATGGACTTGTGCAGTTGTCATTCTAGTGATAATGCGAGATTATATAGGCACTGAAATTGATGTAAAAGAATGTTAGAGTCTAACTTTAAGGTGTTTATAACCCTGCATGAAAACTGTTCTGCTGGACACATTTGGTACACAGTGTTAAAATACTGTACAGTGTTTCTAGTGAGTCAGTTTGCTTCACCATGCTTTGGCGTGACCTTCAAGGAAATCATTTTTTTCCATAAACATTGTCATATTAGCTAGTCTAGACAGAAGAATTGGAGCTGTTTTGTGCCTTCACATTGTCGCCAATCTGTTCTCCCACTTTTTTTTCCAGGGCCCAATTGGCTTGGACGGGAAAACCGTGAGTTTTGCTTCATTCCTTACGAATGTTTGAGTAATTGACACTCGCACAGGTTTGGAACCTCCGAACCCTTGTAACGAAATTATTTGGCAGTAATTGATAATTGTCGGTCATTTTGGCAATGAAGAGGATAATTATGGTAAGAATAATTATGCTGATTATTGTAATAAATTCGCTGTTGTTTCCATCATGACAGAATAGAAGAATATAAAGAAAGAGTGATTTGTACTACCTAAAAAGATTAAAGAGAATGGATATTTTTCCTTTTTTTTCCTTCACAGGGACAGAATGGTCCAAAAGGTGATATGGTAAGGAATTTCATTCACTTTTTAACATTTTTAGCCGTTGTTAAATGGCTTTAGAGGTGCAGTGCAAAAATGATTTCCTATGAATGTGATCTTAAGAAAATACATAACCTTGGCTGGAATTAATTGAAGTGTTAAAATACAAATCTAAATACTTTTAGTTTAAAAGGACACACATAATGAGATCTGTCATGTTTGCTAATGAAATACCGTTGGAACAAAAACCATCTGTCATGAAGAGAAATACGTAAAGAAGTAAAACATATCATAAAAAAAAATTTGTCAGTGTCTATAAAACTCACCAGTTGAGCCATTTTGTTTTCAAGAAGGCTTGTTACGGTGATGTTTATCTAGGCTGTAAGCACGGCCATATAAATTTACAAGAACAACACTCTTGTCGTTTGATTTATGGGACGAGTGACTAAACGGTAGTGTGTGTGTGTGTGTGTGTGTGAGAGACGAGAGAGGACACATACCAATTTCATCCAGTGGGGTTTTTGTTAAAAGTGACTTTATGTCAATATCTGTATAACTTTGGCCGCCTGCGGTATTAATACAAGGACATCGGGTTGGCTCTGTCCTCTTCAACTCCACAGCTTTCTTTTACGTGATGAAAGACAATGGGCAGAGACGTTATGCTTCCAGGCTGTGTGCTTTAAACCATTCCTTGTGAAATATAGTACAACCTCTGTGTTCTTTCTTTTATAGCATCGTGAGAAACGGCGAGCTTAGAAACTATAAAAGAGAAGCACTTTTAGAATTGACACCTTTATAAGACAGCATCAGAGCTGAACGGCCCCTGCTGAGCTTTTGATCGTGCCACATTGAGCTTTTAAAGTAATAGATAACTTTCCCAAATACAACCTGAGCTGGATTTTTCAACTTTTATTGACAAGTTTCGTCTCAGATTCTTCATGGTCCACGATTGCTTATTTGTACGTATATGGTAGAGTTTCTTGCGGCATTTCATCAATCTGTCTGTCAGCTCTAAGGCTGTGAGTTACATGTTTTTATAGAGCATGCATTGTGGGATGTTGTATTATTAAAACCGGCCACTGATGCCCTCCATATATGCGCATAATACACCTACTAAAGCCTTCTCAAGCAAAATTTTGCTTCAGCCTAAGCAAATGTTTTTCCATTTTTAACATAATTTATATGGAATTGTTGAGCTTGTTATGGCTGAGACGTTTTGTAAACAGGAAGAGTTAATCACTGACAATGCAGTAACACTTCCATATTGTCATTCTGATTATTTTCCCAGGGTCCTCGTGGTCCCAAAGGAGTACCAGTAAGCATTTTCTTTAAATTGTGTTATTATATAGTCATTATATCACAGGAGATTTCACATGGCAGAGGAATGTTGTGCATGAATTACATTTTGGTTTTTGTTCAAATCTTATTTTCCAGGGTGAACCTGGTCCAAAAGGAGAGAAGGTAAAATCATGCATGATACGCATTATGATTATGATTTGTGAAATGATCTTGTGTGTGATGGATTTGTGTTATTTTTTTTCTAGGGTGTATGCGGCGACTACACTCACAGGGTAAGGGGATGTTTTATTGAGCTTAATGCGATGATATTGTTATATCCTAAACACTGTTCATTTATGTTTTAAAATAAGCTATCAAATAGGTGTTGAGTGCGGGAAAATCCCAGGCATATGTTTTCATTCCAGTTTCCGTGATATTCTTCTATTTGTCATGTTTACCCTAAAAAAGACATTTACAGCGTGTTTGCGGTTAAATTAGAAACATTATAATAAGGGGAAATAAGGCAGGAGCGATAGATTGACAGCTTGGATGTTGTCTTGGATTGGTAGCACATGAGCACATGCCAAGGCAGGGCCTCAAAGTTGATCAGCTCTCTCTCGGGGAAATCACAGTTTCATGTAAACAAGGCAATTTTACCAACAGCCTGCTGAATTGGATTTGATAAGGCTCTCTGTTAAAGGTGGCCAAGTTTCTTATGTGGTGGATAGGGGTTTTGGTTACAGCCCTGTGGCCTATTTAAAAGTAATTTGGGCCTTTTGAAGCTATTTTATCAATTATGTAATCTCAAAAACAGCACGCGATACAAAAACAGAAAAATAGCCCTGGCAGTAGATGTTTCTACTGAATCTGTGTTTGGCTTGAAAAAGGGAGAACAGTAATAGCAGCAGGACACAAGCTAATAGTCTTGTTTTTAGGTATTTAATCACTGTTTTTATTGTGTGAAGGCATATCATACAGCTATATCGCATAAAAACAGAGCTGTTTTTCATGCATGTCTGCCAGGCCACATGGGAGGCAGTAGACTATTTAGAAAGCTGCTCATAAGGGTGGTCTTTTTTGGTTGGTTGTGTACTATAGGTTTCTTTGCAGTTAGGGTTAAACCCAAAGGTCACTGCGCTAGACTGAAAGGATACACCCTGCAGTGGTGGAACAAAAATGGGAATTATCACTTGAGCGTGTGTGTGTGTGTGTGTGTTTATGTATCCGTATCCATGTCCGTGTATTTGTATGTTGGGCCATTTTAAGCAGGGGCTCCCAGTGAAAGCGTTGGCAGCTTTGCGCTCCAGTCAGGCTCTTATGTTGAAGGTTTGTGGGCTGTTCGCTGTCCCTCATCCCTAATGCCGTGATATGTGTGTTACAGTCCTGCTGCAAAGAGAGACATAGCTGAAAACTGTGCTCCACATGTGTTTATCCACATGCACTGTTTGAGGTGCAGAGAGGTGCCTGTTATATTAACTGATTGAAAACACTGTGGGAATTTATAATGACACATCTTAACATGCAGCTGGTCTCCTGCTTTTTCTTTGGCCTTCTCAGGGAACTTTTATGGTTGTGGTATATCACTTTAAGGTACACTATGCAACTGTAACTTTATACAGCATCAAAAACGCATCCAATTTTTAAGGACACAAATACCATGTGTCTTTAATATTTTGATTGGCCTCCTTAACCATAGAGTACCTTAACGCAATGGAACTTTCTGGTAAAATTGGTCAAATACCTTGTGCAGGGAGATAAAAATGCTTGCAAGCACTTGCCTTCTTGATTTGCTTGTATTCCTCTACTCTAAAATTCAGCGAGGAGAAAAAAAAATAAAATAAAAAATATATATATATATATATGTATGTATGTATATATAAATGTTACTATATTTACAGTATATCTTGTATTAAAATTATTGAATGTTATATATACACTACTGTTCAAGAGTAATTTGGGCCATTATGGGATTATGCAGTCAAGTGACAATTTATAATGTTAGAATATTTTTATATATAAAAAAACAGTTCTTTTGAACTTTCTAATCCTGAAAATAAATGCATAATAATTTCCTCAAAAAGATCAAATGTTTTCGACATTTCAAAAACAATTCTTGACCAGGAAATCAGCATCATGAGGATCATGTGACACTGAAGACTGGTGTAATGATGCTAAAAATTCAGTTTTCGCATCACAGATAAAAATTGCAATCCTAAAAATATATTGCAGTAGATAACAGTTATTTTAAATTGTAATATTATTTCAGAACATTACTGTAAAAAAAAAAAGTAAAACATTGTAAACAACCCCCAATTTTTTTAATAGTACTGTATTTGCCATGCACAGTATGGTCCAGAAATCTGAAACCCTATTAAAATGGGGTATTTTTTCCATTTAAACCTGGAAATAAACAAAGCATATCAAGGCTTTGAAAAATGTTTGCAAAAAAAAAGACAGCAAAAATGCAAAAAGTTTCCAGTAGTTCTCTTGAATGACTTTTTACATGCAGTCCGTTGCACAGAGGTATGAAATACAGACACCTCTCAAGAAGGCAAGTTGTATTTAAGGTAACGTCGGTTATTAGTGGTGTATCTATGGGTCAATAACTCAATTCAATCTTTCTATTGCAATGCTGCTGATCTCAACAGAAACGTCGTATTGTCACCGCCTGTGCTGGAGGACAGGCCACAGTAAGTGTGTTGCGAAACTCTCTTTGTGGCAAGACTGAGTCCAGCCTGATCTACACAGCATTGCTGCAGAGTCACGGGTGCCATCACAGTGGAAATGAAGATAGAAACATTATCACTGATGATGATAATGCTTGATATGTAAATGTTTTAATAGGACAGTCAGTCAATGATGGCATTGCATAGACTATTCAAAAAGGGGATTAGGAAGTGAATACAGGATGTATTACTGATCATAGATCTTTTACTAATTCTAGATATTAATAGACAGTAAAGGAATGCATAACATTCCCAGCCCTAATAACAGGAAACTGTGTAATCATATTAATGGAAATATTTAAGAACTCCATTCTGATTGACCTGAGACTCTGTTTAATGATGCTGAATCCTTTTGGTTCTCTCTTTCCCTTCTTCTTCTTCATCTCTCTCTCTCTCTCTCTCTATGCCCTTGCCTTGCTTTTTCACTGTTCACTCTCTTTTTCACTTGTTTTTCTGTTTTTTCCCTTCCCCTCCTCTCCTCTTTCTGGCCCGTTTCCTTCCTTTGGCCTCCGGGTGAACTTGTTGTCCTGGTGGTTTTGTGCACCGTGGCCCACCTGTGCTTTGTGACCTCAGCAGATGTTGCCCATCACCGTCCGCAACATGCCCTCAATAAGCCCTCTAATCCTAAAGCGCCTCAAGGTACATCTCTCTCTGCCACCCTCGCACTCCTTCCCTACGGATGCCAACCTTCGTCCACCCACTGCCAGCTTTCACTCCATTAGCAGCTACCGAGCATTAGACAAACATCAGAGCCAGCAGCTTCAATGTCGTGATATGACACAGTCCACTTGAAATACGCTTATTTCATAAAATAATGTTCAATTCACCAAATTTATAGGCATATAAACTCTACCCCACAGGAAGAACTTCTGTCAGGCCTTTCTCTGGATTTTAAGACACTGTCCATCTGGTTTAACTGCGCATTAGCTCAATAAAAGTCACTAACACATAATGGATTGTCCTTATACTGTATGTCTGGTCGTATTATAATGTTGGGCACATTTAGGAGTGTACAGGTGCATTAAGCTGTCATCTGAATCACGACAGAAAATGTGTAATACCTTTTAGAGCCTACGTTGTAAATAAAGCACATAAAATAAGCCACTAAACATTTTTGGATGTGAGATATATTTTAAAGACCCCATGAAATCATAGTCTCTAGGTCATATCTGTTCACTTAATTAACAAGTAACATGTACAAATCCGTACAATTTGTTAATATTAGATAATGCATGAACAAGAAACTTAAATTAATTACTAAGCTTGCTATTGTTTATTTTCAATTCATGCTTGTTAATATTACATTTATTAATTTAGCAGACACTTTTACATTTATGCAAAGCGACTTACAGGTGAGCAGGCGGGGGAACGGTGCCTTGCTCAAGGGTCTCACCTCAGATGGTGGAGAGAGCACTGGTTATTCACTAACACAACCCACAATCCCTTCCAGACATGGACCTCAAACCCACAACCTTTGGGTTACAAGTACAACTCCCTATGCATTAGGCCACGACTGCCTAATGGATAGTGACACACATTATTTAATTCTAGATGTTGCATTCATATAGAGCCTTGGTGTAAATTCCAAAAATCAATGACATAATATCATTGTCATCTTTATTTATTTATTTCTCTGAAATGAAAACTAAACTATATTCGTCAATCCATTTCATGGGGTGTTTATAAGCTCACACTGTACATTTATATCCTTCGTCAGTCTACACTTACTCGTCAAATCCCTTAAGAACAGTGAGCAAGACTCCTGCCATATTAACAAAACAGAAGTTTTAAAATCGGATTCTATAATCCGCACAACGACAAATAACAAAAGAATGAGAGAGCTTATTTGGCAGCAAACAGAGTCTTTCCTAAAGGGAGATGTCAGCCCACTTCAGGCTCTCTGACTTTACTATCCTCTCCACGAAGTGCCCCTGGCACAGGTTGACCACGGTTGGCACCCGTCCTCCATCTTTTTTCTACAGGTGCGTAGTCTGTGTGCACTGAATTAGAGTACCATGTTTGGAGACAATGGTACAGACGGTCTAAGACCACAGTGTTAGGGACTTACAGCAGCTGATTTGCTGGGACTTCAGATTGGGTCGGGTCTGTGCATTGGATGGAGATCATGGAATATCTCTATTTAATGGATCTACATCTGGCCTCATAAATCAAATCTAGACAAGTCCTGTCAAGAAATAAATGGATAAAATATGGATCTGAATCTGATGGATGTGTTCCGGATTTCTCTGAGCTTCAGACTGCTACTGAACAGAGACGGCATTAAAGAAAGGCTTGTCTTTGTCACGGTATCTGTGCTATTTGTGGTTAATCAGTCTTGTACACCGTTGCCAGCATGTAGGAGGTCTTAATTTTCTGACTTGAAATTAATGCGGTAAATGGAAGGAAAATCATTCTAACTTACACCGAGTTCTCGGAGTGCAAACTAAGCCTCTTTAATGCTAAAAGCAGACTTTTAAAAATAATAATTGCACAGCAGAAATCTTAAATAATAAGTTCTCCTTATGGTCTCTTCTCAGGAATAGCAGGATATTTTTTAGCCCAGTCGTATTTCCTATTTTCGTGTCCCTCTTGCTGTGTAAATACCGCACACTTTCCTGTGGATGATTTTGTTTAGTCTTCTGCTGTACTAAAGGTCTCCTCTCGCTGAGAAGTAGCAGGGATAGTTTTAAAACAGGCCATCATGTAAAGCAGTGGGTTTCAACTGGTGGATCAAAAAAAGGGGTCAGCACAATAAGCATAAAGTAAATAATAATAGGTGCAACTGCAAAATAGCAAAATAAATAGATTAAACCATTAAAAGGGAGAAAAGTCTTTTTATACATTTTATCGTTGATGTCTAAGCTGGATGTCTAATCAAACTCGCCTCACAAAGAAACATGACCTAGACCAGTGGTTCCCAAACGTTCATATGAACGCTCCACTTGTGTACCGCTTTATGCTCAAAGCAAAAGCAAAGTCCGCTCAAATAACACGCCGACAAAAAATGTCTATGTATACTTGTTCTGGTTATCAATAGTGCCACATACTGTGCTGTAACATGCTGTAGTACTGCTGTACTGGACAGCCAGGGTAAAATGATGCTACCCTCTCGTGACCGTACAGTATGCTCCGATAACATTAGCTTTGTAGGACTACACATTGTTTTGATAATTAGTCAAATTATATCTAATTCTGTTTCATCGAACTGAATACAAAATGAGGCTTCAGTTTAAGTCCAAGGCACTGGCTACATTTTGGATTGGAGTGGAAAAGGACTACCCAGTGCTAGGCAGAAGAGCCCTGGAAATACTGGCCCTGGCCCGGCAGAAAAAGTTTGGGAACCACTGACCTAGACTACATAGAATTTAAAATGACTTACAATGAGGATAAACATGGTTTGTGCTGACCACAGTGTGCTTTGTTGTTGTTGGCTCCCAAGGGACTGAAATTTTTGTACAACAAACAATATTGGGTCGCCAAAAAAAACCCAGTTGAGAACCACTGATGCAGACCTTACTGAAGATCTGTGGGGCCACAAGCAACATGGGTTTGCCTTAAAAGCATTTAGTGTAAATGTGTCATTTTAACAAACGTTTTCCCAAATATATGAAAGATGGTTTCACTATCTTCCAAACATGGTACTCTATAAGCTAGATTAACTACATCCATCATCTCATCCTGACTTTCAACTCAACCTTCAGGCCTGGGTTCCTCTCGGATACAAATCCACTGTTTCACCAGTAAATACGTTTTTTTTTTTTTTGTTTTTTTGTTTTTGTTTTTTTAATTTATAAATGTATAAGGGTATGATATGATGATGATTTTGAGTATACTGTAATTATCATAATCATATCAAATTATTGTAAATTGCTGGATTTGAATCGGAGTGAACCCTGCCTCTGATGTTATGCATTGTACCTTATATCCAAATGGCTTCTTTATCTCAGATGCTAACTTCCTGTCTCTCAGCAGGGCGAGCCTGGAGCTCAGGGACCACCGGGACCTCCTGGCCCCCCAGGGCCTCCAGGGACACCTGGCTTAACTGGTGTTAGTGGGCCCCCGGTGAGTCACTGAATATCATCTGCATCAGGAAATGTTTTCTACAAAACGCATGCTTGTTGCAAATCAAATATGCTGCATGGTTTTCTGGTATATATTGTTCTTTTTTAGGATAATGCAGGAACATTTTTGGTTTGATAACTATTATACTATAGAACTTTATTAAATGTTTAAATGTATGCATTTATTCATTTTTACTCTTTTGTGTCATGTTTGATTAAGGCTTCACATTCCTGAATTTAACTTCTGCATTTAATTTTTGTGTTTCTGCCCTCTCAATTGGTTCATAGGGTAAACCCGGAGAACCTGGAAAACCTGGAAAAGACCCAAGAGTGAGTGTTTGAATGCATACGTTTTCTTCTTTACAGTTCTACCACGGATACTCGACATTGAGTAAAATAAAGTCTGTAATGTGAATAGTATATCTGACACAGATTCTTGATATTATTTGATGTGAAATCAGAAGTGTACTCCATACGCTTCAAACTGAAAGCGTGTTTCTATTTCTTTCATTTGTAGATGCTACCGGGCCTGAAGGTAAGCTTGAAAAGCACACAGCTGTCCAGCTGCTCTGCAATGATAGTATTTTCCACAGGCGAGTCATAAACAGGCTCACATGAAGTTCACACACAGTTCAACAGCCTACAGGGTGGGTCTTCTCTGTCGTTGCCAGTACAGAAGGGGTGGATATGCCATAATTGATTATCCGTGTTGCTGGTGGATACGTATGTATTTCCCCCGATGCGTTAATTGCCACTGAGTTTAGACTGGGGAATTCTAATTGTACTCCATTTAGAAGCACTGGTCCCTTATCGAAGCACATTTCAGCTCTCTATAAAGATTGTCTGCCAGTCTATATAACAGCTGTAACTAGAGGCTTTCTCCTTTGGACACCAAGTTCCCAATAAAGGAATTGCGATCTGCTTATTGCCCGTTTTATTGCTCCGAGTATATGAAACAAATAAAAAGGCTTCTTGATAAAAGCCAAATAGGTCTTTGATTGTTTTTGCTTTTTTTACAGGGTGAACCCGGTGTACCTGGACAAAAGGTGAGTGTGTCTGTCAAAGTACGTGAGCAGACAAATGTCTGACCCGAAAGATCATCTAATCCAAAATTTGGCACTGCTCTTGACTGCTTAAACAAAACGGTTAGAAACGGATCCTTCTTCTCAGAGGAGCCTTCAGGAATGAAACTGAACTGTGAGGGAGTGACGTATCAATTAATCATTCAGCAGAGTGATTGAAAAGCACTAAGCTGCAGGGCAGAGCCCTCATCCGTCGCCGTGCTAGATGGAGAGTTACAAAGTGGAAACTTAAACGTCATGCTACAGCACAGATAAAATATTAGTGGATTAGAGAAAACACAATTCATTGGGTCAAACACATTTTTCTTTCAGCGTGGCCATTTTTCTCTGACTGATTTTGTCTTTATCTGTCAGGGTGAAGCTGGCCCAAGTGGACCGGAAGGCCCCAAGGTAGGAATCTGTGACCTTTGTCTGGTTTAAGCGGTTTAACTAATTAACCTGCTCCACCGGTCACCCATAACTTCTGGGTCAACTCATTACACAATCCCAACACTTCAGTTTGACCGCCCCCTTTGAGTCAGATATTACTAGCTTTATTACAGTGCGCTATTGTGTCTGTCAAAGTTTATGAAGGATGTAGGAAACAGATGTATTACATACTCGCTTCCGTCTTTAATCAGGCCTTCAACAGAAGAGGGTGCTATCTAAAACCGTCTGTAGGTGTGACATCAGATACCCAAATCATATAGTTGTGATTAATCCAGTGAGGCGGCACCTTTGTTGTTTGGGTTACAAGACTAAATACCATTGGAGCACTGGAGGAATTGCTCAAAGTACCGGGGTGTGCTGATAACAGCATCTGTTTGGGGTTTTACAGTCTTCCCCTTGAGCAGTGCGCTTAACACTAAAGTCATTGAGTGCTTTACCCCTGAGGTAATGAAAGATTGAATTAAGATAGTACATGGGGCTTAGTGTAATGCTATGATAAACTAAAATATGCTTTTGAAAGAAGTCTCTTATCTTTACCCAAGACTGCATCAGTTTGATTAGAAAGACACTAATAGTATGAAATATTATTAGTTTAAAATAACTGTTTTCATTTGTATATGTGACCACAAAACCAAAAACATTGAGATGTATGCATCATCTGAAAGCAGAATAAATACGTTTTCACTGATATTTGGCTGAGATAAAACTATTTTGCAAAAAATACTGAGAAAATCACCTTAAAAGTTGTCCAAATGAAGACCTTAGTAATGCATAATACCGTTTACAGTAGGAAATGTACAAAATATCTCCATGGAATATGATCTTTACTTAATATCCTAATTATTATTTGCATAAAATAAATCATTTTGACCCATGCTATGTAATTTGGCTATTGCTACAAATATAGCCAGACTGGTTTTGTGCTCCAGGGTCTCATATATCTAAAAACGTAATAGTCAAATTAAAACTGTACATCATTACTCCAGTCTTTAGTGTCACATGATGCTTCAGAAAGCATCCTAATATGCTGATTTATTATTTATCACCATTTTTGTGGCAACCGTTAAATCTTTTCATTACTGTTCTTTGATTAATAAAAAGTTTAAAAGATTGGTTTGAATGCACGCTTACTGTACAAAAATGCCTTAATTCAAAATTGGACTAAAATGTTAGTTGTTTAAAAAAATAATAGTAAATAAAATGTTTTTTTCTACCTCGCTCCGCTTTTGTTTCGGAACAGAAGAGTGGGTCAAACAGCTTAGCCTGTGTGCAGTTACAGACGCACTGATTGACACTTTGTGAGGGATACATGTTGGCACGAAAAGCACATGTAATCTTTTCCATGTGAAATTGAATTTGCTTTGCTTTGATACAGCCTATATAGTTCTCAATCTTGGATTTGTGTTACGCTTTTACACATGTGAACCCTGGAACAACCCGCACATCCATTCCCATCCAAATCTACCTTTGTGAACTTGAGCTTTCTTCCATCGGCCACGTAGTTCAGGTCCAACACACGCACCCAGTCAATAGCTAAAGCTAGATTGATAGTAAGCATGTCAAACTGTGAGCTAATGGAAAATGCCTCTATAGGAACAGAGTGAGGTAGTGTTGTGTTTGTTACGTTTACATTCAATCTCATCTTAGCTCAGGTGAAATCTTATGCGCTAAAGCAGCGAATCGGTATTTTGCACAACTGCACCACCTTCTGGATATCGACAGGCGCTGCGCTCATAAATGCTCACAAAACTGGAGATTTATGGATGGAGGCTTAAATGTGTTCTCCCCAGTGAACTGAGGTTGTCTCCTGTCTGGCCTACTATTTCTGCTCGGAAAAGAGTCGTCTTTATACTCATCTGTGAGAGAGGCAAAGGGCCAAGTCAATGGATTTACAATTAAAAGGTTAAAATCAGAGGAGACACGTTATTCGGCACATTACCAACACAATTAATCAACGGCTGACTTTGCTTTCCTCCCACGAGACTTTATTTCTGAAAAATTACTGTCTGTCGTCTTCGTGGATGTTTAGCTATTTACTCCGAGCTTCCAAGCCGTACGGCACTGAATGTGACAGAACAGAAATGTTTGCTTTAATAATTTCTCAATTGCTATGATGGATGTAAATGAGTTGCTTTAGATCAAGGAAAAGCACCTTTTGATTTATTAGAAGCTTTCATTTAGCATTTTATAGCCTATTGATCGCTTTGTTTGCTGTGTTTCTCTTTAGGGAATTAAAGGAGATGAAGGAATGAAGGTAAGGAACACATTTGGTTCTTGTTATTGCTGTTTTTACTGTTTTTGGATTAATGTTTGGGGGTTTAAAAGCGATGTGAGTTATTTTGTTGATATTAAAATGCTTTGAACTGTAAGTAACCTGTTTGTAGTTTGACTGTCTTTATGGTGCTTTTAAAACACTGATGTGTTTGTTTGATCTTGACCAGCTCAACATAGCAACATTGACTTAACCAATAACACAGGGTTGGGGGCGGGGCTATCTGTTTGGTCGGCCAATGGCCAGTTGCTTGTGGTGATGCATAATTTGCACACTTCACCTTTATATTTGTTGTTATTCTGTATGTGGAAATCTCAGACTTGCATTCAGTTTCGATTATCATGTCATGTTTTGGATTTAATCTGTGTTTCGTCAGATTCCAACCTGCATCTTGAAAGAGTAGTGTTTTATAGAGAGTAAATCTAAACATCTGAAGATTAATATTTGTACGACTGTACCACACATCTGAGGCATTGCTCCTAGTAAAGACGTGCATCTGCTGGAGTGCTTACACTGTTTCTCACTGGGGAGACGTTTGCCCTGTAAACAGGAGTGAGACGCACGTAAAGTTTACACCTGCTGATGCACAAACAGTCCCTATAGGATAGCGCTATTCCGACTGTCTAACTGCTTAATGGTGAGTGTTGTCCTGTAAAGCCAGCAGTGATAGATGAGCAGAGCCTGAATGAACTCATCTGTGTGGACCGGCCAGGGAAAACACAGGGTGTGATATCATGGGTCATATCAGGATCGAGGAAGCCAATTTTCCTTCATAATTTAAAATAAAAGAACATGTCAAATGTATTATGAGAACATACTGTAACTTTCAGAGCTCAAAACTTAGTCCCAAAAGGACATTTACAGAGACTAAACAGAAGTTAAACAGCCTAAAGGCACAAAAAAAACCTAAATAAATTAATTAATAAGCAAGTAAGTAAGTAAGCAGGTAAATAAATAATTACAGTATATAAATAGTTAAATATTATTAATACTATTTTTGGTGCAGGTATTTTATTAAATGGCTAACTGGTCATATGTACAGTAAGCGGTACAAAAAAGTATGACTCTATTAAAATCAAAATTTGTAAAAATGTCTGTTATCTTTGAGGTCATTTCAACACATTTAAATAAAAAAGAAATTAAATAAATAAACTCATATGCACTGTTTCCTAAATTAAAGGGAGAACTGTTAGCAACTAAAAGAAATAACTTTTTTTAAAAAGTTGCAGTACTACACTTACTACATTTAAAGCTAAATAGAAAAATAAGTAAAGCATGTAGTGTAACAAAATAACTAAAAAATAAACTTGCTAATGTCTTACATTTATTTAAATATTAATAATAATAATAAAATACTGTAATATTATGGTAGTGTATAAATCACAAATACTATAACCCACTTCCTTCCATAGCAAATAGCATATCATGCTGGGGCTGTGATATACTGTAGAGAAGGGCTTTTATGTACGGTATGTCCAGCCCAAACCTGTTTCAGTAGAAACTGTGCTTGCCAAACAATTTCATGGGGTGTTTAATAAACCCTGTGTTCAGATGAGAGAGGAAGCAGAGGCCAGACATCTTACGTGAACTGAGTGTCTCACAGAAATCCTTTACCATGAGTTTGATGGAATTTTAATTTCCTCTGCGCATCCTTCCCCTCGACCGCCCTGTATAGTGAACCGTCCCAATGCTCACAGGATCTGAGGATTGCTCCAGATCATCATCTTTATCCATTTACTGTTTCTGGCTCCTTAATTCAGAGTGTGCCAAAAGAAAAGTCTTTTTCATCTCATGACTTTGTTTGGGATCACATGGCTCTTGTCGGTGTATGTCCTCCGGTTGGCTTGCAGGAGTTTGTGTTTGTGTGTGTTGCTCTGCTGAAGATGTCCCCATCTGTGCATTTGTGTAGGGTGAACATGGGATGGATGGGCAAAGAGGAGCGAAGGGGGAGAAGGTACTCTGCCTGAGAAATGTAGTGTGCTGTGCGTTTAACTTTGCGTGCTTTGTTTGCGTGTATAAAAAGCTAGACTCTAACTAGTGTGATATTTTTGCACGATCAGCAAAGTTTTGACACTTCTTGGATATAATCCAGTTTTTTATGTTTTTGGAAGAAGTCTCTAAAGCTCACCAAAGCTGCATTTATTTAGGCAAAATTACAGTAAAACAGCATTATTGTAAAATAAGTTTAATAAGTAAAATTGCATTTTAATCGATTATTTTAATCATAACATTTGGAATCGATTATTAATAATGATTTTCATTGTTATCAATGTGGAAATCTTCTTGATGTTTATACAGTATATATATATATATATATATATATAATATTTTTGTGGATTAAACAGCATTTATTTGATCGCTATGCCAATAAGGTGTCATTAGTTAACATTGGTTAATTTTAGTGCTGTCAAATGATTAATCGCGATTAAACGCATCCAAAATAAAAGTTTTTCTTTACATAATATATGTGTTTATGCTGCATTTATTTATTACGTTTATATTAAAACACACACGAACAGTATATATTTTGAAAGTATTTACATATAAATGCCTTTATACATTTATTTTTTTTATGTTTGATATTACATTACAAACATATTTTCATTAAATATATACATGCATGTGTTTGTATTTATATATACTTACCAAATATACACAGTACATACAAATATATTATGTAAAGAAAAACTTTTATTTTGGATGCGATTAATCATTTACAGCACTAGACAGCACTAGTTAATTTATTAACTAACATGAACAAACAATGAGCAATGCATTTATTACAGTATTTATTTATCTAAACAATCTTTCATTGTTTTTTCATGTTAGTTCACGTTGCTTTAACTAATGTTAACAGCACAACAAATGCTAAAATTAGCATTAACTAAGATTAAGGAATGCTGTAGAATTATTGTTCATTCTTAGTCCATGTTAACTAATGAACATTTGTAAAGTGGTACCGTCACTTGAGTCATTAAATGCATCCTTTCTGAATCGAAGTATTCTGTGGTGATGTCAGATTCACAAAAACAGAAAACAGTTCAGTTCAGTCAAATGCAGCCTCGTTGAGCATTAGACACTTCTTTCTAAACTCATTCCAAAGTGCTGAGACCTGCAGTGGCCAGGAGGATTTGGTCTGTTCATCACACAGAGTTCATTTTCGAGTGAAATGTTCCTAGTCGGTCCTAAATGTTTGTTCCTATACTGTAACTCATCCACCCTCATTGACACCACTGCAAGACACCAGCTTACGTTACCAAAGCGAGAGCTCGCAAGGGCTGAGGGCAGGACAAATGCTTTGCAACTGAAACCAGGATGTGCACAAAGACATTTGACTCAGTCCCGGAGTCACGCAGAGAGAGCAGAGGGATTGCACGCTAAGAGAAAAACAGGCGGCAAGCTCAAGACGTTCCCTGTTTCCTTCATCTGAGCACCTGTGCATCTGATTTACAGGCCTCTTACCCTGCTGTTTGTGGAGAGTCCCCTGTTACATGCCGCTTGATGGACTTAGCACACTTATTTTTGCTACCTGCCGTTGTCCCTGCCAAACATGTGCTGCCATACTCTTCGATTGTTAGGTCTGTTGTCATGACAGTGCTTTGTGTTGCTGCATTCGTGTGCTGTGTTTAAATATATGAATGTTTTCATCATCATACTCAGCAGACGTACCATCTGGGGAGCTGACAGATGAATAAGCACATCTGCAGCGGTGCTATATTTAGTTTTTTTTTATACGTTTATACATATACAACTTGATCGCTGCCTCTAATTGAATGCAGAAGCATTTTTGTGTGGGTTTGGGATTGAAGGACGATTATTCTGATGTTTTTGAAAATCACGTATTCTGTCTGTGGCTGGGATGAGTTAAAAAAAAAATCAGTAAAAATGTGAAATATTATTACAATTTTAAATGACTGTTTTTTATTTTAATATATTTTCAAATATAATTTATTCTTGTTATGCAAAGCTGAATTTTGATCATTACTCCAGTCTTTGGTTTCACATGATTCATCAGAAATAATTTCAAAATGCTGATTTGCTGCTTAATAAACAGTTATTAATTTTCTTTTTTAGTACCAGTATTAATTAACATTTTAGAATAATATTAAAATCATCAAAACTATGAAATAATGGAATTTATAAAGTGACCAAAATTGTTAAACAAAAAAAGTTTAGTCACTGTCTCTTTTTAGCTCTGCTCGACTGACTTAATGCATCATGGGATATGTTTTAAACAGTACTGAACAGTACTTTTGCAGTATAATGCACACTTTTTAAGTTTGCATCTCTATTTTATATAATCCATGCATACATTTTTTTAATTTGAAACATTTTAGCCTAATAATGTATGTAATGTACAATCATTACTATATAATTCTATATTATATATAACGATTGAGTCCAGTGTCTAAACATTTAACTGGTATTGTTTATCCACAATATGTGACCCTGGACCAGTGTTAAGTCGCTGGGGTATATTTGTAGCAATAGCCAAAAAAACATTGAATGGGTCAAAATGATTGATTTTTCTTTTTGCCAAAAATCCTTAGGATAGTCCTTAGGATAGTAAGATCATGCTCCAGGAAGGTATTTAGTCAATTTCTTACCGTAAATATATTAGAACTTAATTTTTGGTTAGTATCATGCATTGATAAGATCTTCATTTGGACAACTTTAAAGGTGATTTTCTCAGCATTTTAGATTTTTCTCTATCCTCAGATTCCAGATTTTCATATAGTTGTATCTCGGTCAAATATTGCCCTATACTTCCAAATCATACATCAATGGGAAGCGTATTTACTCAGCTTCCAGATCATGTATAAATCTTAATTCCGGATCATTAAAATGACTGGTTTTGTTGTCCAGGGTCACATATTTAAAGCCAGCACTTTACTATGCTATCGCCACAAAAACTTTTATTTGAGAAAACTGCTGTTCTCCCTCAGTCACATCTGTCTCTGTCATTACTAGTCAGTATTTGGTTCAGTGTAGTGAAAGCCAGTGAAAATTTATGAGATAAAAAGGAGACAAGCAAGCGCTAAATTAACTCCTTTTACTCCTGCAGCCAGCAGCGGGTGAGCCTTGTCTGTATTCAGTGAGGCTGTTAAAGACTCTCTGTCCGTTTCTCTCCAAAGGGGAAAATGTAATATTTACAAGAAAAATCAGGCATACAGTGTAAGACACTTACTCATGTAACACATGTGATTACTCTGCCGTTTGACTCTTATGTCAAGTAGGAACCAGAGATGATGGCGTGACATGAATTTAAAGTGCAGCACCTCAGAGATCAAATGAGAGCCGCTTTGTTTTGTTCTCTTTGACACTGGCTCTCAAAACTTCTCAGTTACACACTCCCCTCCAGACCTGGATTGATAAAACAGAGAACCCAAGGGCTATTAAAGCAATCAGTCAGGAGAAGCCATGCATCACAATGATTTTACAGTGAGTTACATGTGGCCGCAACAGAATAAATGACTGCAAAAATATTTTTTTTTTTCACATCCTAAAAATGCATTAATTTACATACATAACAATACATAAGTTGCATGAATATACTACAAGATTAATCCTTTTTTTTGAGCAATGATGCATTAAATGAATAAATGGTCATTTAAACGCATTCAAAGGCATTTAAAATAAATCAAAGAATCCTCCAAAATTGTAATATTGTATGTAACTTAATGGATCCTTAAGCAGTAAATCATTATATTAGAATGATTTCTGAAGGATCGTGTGACACTGAAGACTGGAGTAATGATGCTGAAAATACAGCTTTGCATCAGAGAAATATATCACACTTTAAGATGCATGACATGGAAAGCATTTGAATGTGCAGTTATATTCACAGTATTAATGTTGTCACTATATTTTTTATCAAACAAATGAGCCATGGTGAATTTACTTCACAAAATGTTTTATGAGTCAGTCAGACAGCTTGCTGTTACTCTTTTTGCCTCTAAAAATGACACACTGCGTCTTTAAGACTCAGAAATAATTTTTTTATAGTTGTTTTTCTCTTCATACAAGGACCCTTTGTGCAGCATGTTGATGTATATAAATGGAACTTATTAGGTTTAGTTTGGAAATTCCATTCATCCGTTTTCTCTTTATACCTCGGGCCAAGCACGTATACCATACTCTCGTATTTCATAGGAGCCAAAGTAAGTCATTACTTATTACGAACTGTCCTGAAGGAATCACGTTTGTCAGCAAAGAACGCAGACACTTCTCCTCTATGCTGATGACGGTCTCCACCTTCCCAGAGTTCCCCCCAACTCCAAAGGCTCCGTCCTCATCGTTTTTAGCCTGAAGATTAGCACTCCCATAAATCACCTGCAGCCTCTGTCAGTCCACAACCAGCCTGTGCCTCACCAAGCGCTTTTCACTCTAAAATAAGGGACATGACGAAGGGGCCTATAACGGAATGATGTGTGAGTTGATTGGAAATGAAGAAGATCAAAGCGACTTCCTGTTTTCAGCATGTGTCCGAGAAGTCTGCCTTTCGTGATTGAAGTTGTCAACAATCATTGCATCGTTCCATGCCCTTAACGGGACGGTAACATGAAGTCGGGCTCTTTCATCTACAGGGAACATGGATAAACTCATATACGACTCTCTGCTTTGTCCAAACCCTTCCCAGACCATTCTGGTGCCCGATTGGACAGAGTTTATGAAGACAGCTGAGTATGACAAGCAGTCTTCTCTCAGACCCAAAAGCACAGTAGAGTGCCTTGGATCATTAATACCCTCTCAAACCGCACTCATATGGCGTCTGGCTCTCTTGATAACCTGCGGCTCTCTCCGAGGTCTGACCGCTGCACCTGTCGAAGCGCGATATGCCACTCTAGGCTCTGCCACCTGCCCCCTGCTCAGACTCACTGGAGTCTTCATGCCATCTTTGACCTTTGCCCTCAACTGCCTGCCGCCGGTCTCCGAATGACATGCATTGTTTTCTGTAGAGGCTTTCTGGACATGTTCTCTTGCGGCACTAACATGTAAAGTAGCGATTGAGTGTGGGCTAATCTGTTTGTTATATGTCAACTAATACTCTTGACATTTTTAAAATAAATTTTGGTAACACTTCAGAATAGGGGTCCAAAATAATGCATTAGTTAAGCATTCATTAATGGTTAATTTGTTCACAATTAGACATTAGTTGAGCATAATTAATGATTAAAATGTTAAGTTAATCATTAATTACTAGTTTGTTTTTGCTCAACTAATGCTTAATTGTGAATGAATTAACCATTAATTAATGCTTAACTAATGCATTATCTTGGACCCCTATTCTGAAGTGTAACCTAAATTTTCTGGCATTCACACATACTCTATTACAGTATTTCTTTCCAACGTTGTGTAAGGAGAGCTTAGATATAGATAGATATCGAAAAGCCATGCATTACTTATTTGGAAAATTGGTATTTTGGCATTTTGACATTTAAATAGTTTTAAATCATTAAGAAGTTGAAATAGTTTTCAGGTCAGTTGTATTCTGCTTAAAAAGCACTTAAATCTGTTTACCCGATGCATGTTAATCCAGGCACTCCTGGTTAAGATAGTTAAAGGTGAAGTTCACTTACAAAATACATTTTTCATCATTTCTTGACTTCTGCTGAACATATATATAACGGAAACCAAAATTTCTTCAAAATGTCTTATAAGTCATACAACTTCGAAACGACTCGAGGATGATCAAACAAAGACAGAATTAGAATTTCGGGTGAACTGTAGCTTTAAGAATCTAGCATCCAACGCTCAACATGCAGTCCAGCGGTGAGCAGATGTGCTGAGAAATAACTGGTTTGTCATCATGTCTAACAATCTGCTGACGTGAAAGTCTCTCAGTGGTGTTTTACTCGCGTTATGAGCGCGATTTTTTGGTTTTGGCTTGCGAGTGTGACCGTTTAAGTATTAAAAAGATGAGTAATTATTAATGCTGATTTTGCAGGGTGAGCTAGGGATGCCTGGAATGCCTGGGAAACAAGGAGTGAAGGTATTTCACTTCTACTGCAGCCTCTATCCATCCCCGTTTATTTATAATGAGCTATCCTTTTTTCCCAGAACCCTGCATGCTGTTCCAGAAGCATTCCACTGCTAAAACGCTTAGTCTTATCTGTTATGATTGTATGTAAAGCTGCTTTCACACCAGAGCGTGATTAATTGCTCATTATACAGGCACCTCACATATAAGCGTCTCACCTTCTGACACTGCAAAGTGGCGTCTGAGACTTGAGGAATGAGATGGCAGGAGAAAGACGGATGGTGCCAATAGTAGTCAGACCCCCAGCAGACCTCGACCTCGATGGGTCGAGTGTCCGCATTCAGCCGCAGCTGTGTCTGTAGATCACTGCCTCCATGTCTGCTCATTAGTCTGAGATAACAGACATGAATTAAATAGTTGTCATGTGCTCAATACTATTAATAACAATCCAACTGTGGGCCGGCTCATTGAGGCACTGCTAGTGATCCGCTATTTGCGTGCCTGCAGAGCAAAAACTTTGACATACCAATCTAAATATTGATACCAGAGTGTGCTGTATAATCACTTCAATAGAAATCATGACATCTGATAGACCCTTGGGGGTTTACGATCGACTAAATGCTTACAAAAAATAATCTTCAGTTGAAGAATGGCTTTTTGAGCCCGAATATGTGATGCGGATTCTATTGCTGATTTTCAAAGGTCAGGGTTTAGAGGACGTGTTTAGGTCTGTTCTCACTGTTGTCTTTTCTCTCTTTTTCTTGATGCCGCGCAATCTTCAGGGAGAGCCTGGTTTCCCAGGTGTCCCTGGACGAAAGGTAAAGGCCTGGTTTGGTGTGGTTGTGTCTTTAACACGTTTTGCTGATTGTTCTTGAGGTAATGAAGATGTTTCTGTCGCTGTGAAGGGTCAGGCAGGTGTTTCTGGTATCCCTGGAAAACGGGGCTACAAGGTACAGCCTTATGTGTGCTGTGGCTGTTTCTCACATACAAGTGCTTGTTCTGATACTGAGATAAAACCGTCAGGAAGTTGAATATTGAGGTTGAAGTTTACTTACCCTTTTGCAATTTCAAACATGTATGGCTTTCTTCCGTGCAAAACTGTGATTTGTTTTTGAAGAACTTTTGGCAATGCTTTGTTTTGATAGTCCACTTTGGACACTGTAAGTAACTTTGTAATTACTGTACATGTCAACTAATACTCATTAATTTGCAACTGCATGTCTACTGTAGACTGTTAGGGTAGGTTTAGGGTTAGTAGAATAAGTTGACATATACTGGCAAAGTTTCTGATAGTATGTTGTGGACTAATAAAGTGTTAGAAGATATTAAGCAGACAGTCTACTAATACTCCACCAACTGCTAGTTCACATGCAGCTCCAAAGGTACTTACAGTAGTAGATTGTCTAAAGTGGACTATCAAAATAAAATGAAATTTACTGATATTTTCAAGCATCGAAGTGAGAAAATAAAGCGCCATAAAAGTGGTCTATACAAATCATGCACCTTTTTTAACCAACTGAAGTGTTATTTTAGTATTATTTATGGAACATTATATTTTATTACTGATATTGTGTTTTACTGTAAATTTTTATTTAAGTGTCAGTTAATGTGCATTTGTTATTTTTATTCATTATTTAATTATTATTCAATTTGTTATGAATGTATTCTAATTTTTTATTTGTGACCCTGGACCACAAAACCAGTCTTAAATCGCTGGGGTTTATTTGTAGCAATAGCATGGGTCGAAATTATTGATTTTTATTGATCATGTACCATGAAGATTTTTTGTAAAATTCCTACTGTAAACATATCAAAACGGCATTTTTGATTAGTAAAATGCATTGATAAGATATTAATTTGGACAACTTTAAAGGTGCTCAGTATTTAGATTTTTTTGGACCCTCCGATTCCAGATTTCCAAATGGATGTATCTCAGCCAAATATTGTCCTATCCTATTGTCCTATCCTTGTGGTCCAGGGTCACATTTACCAAGGCAACATTTCTAATTTAACACTTCAGTGTTCCACACAAAAAGTAAAGGGTTTTTTGTTGAATTGCATTGATTTGACTTCAATTACACATGCATGTCTGAAGGACTTCTATGAAGTGGTGACCTGTCTGCATTCAATTCTATTTGTTTTTGGTGTCAAAATGTATCTGTTTCGTGTCTTTTTCAGAAATTATTTCCTCTACTGAAGCTCAACAACGTGGCATTATTACGCTGCGGTTTCACTAGACTTTGTTTTTCACATGAGCATGCAAGCAAGCATTAAATCTGCATGGTTTGCAGTGCTGCAGGCAATGGAAGAAGACAGTCTGCTTTAACGTTCTTTAATGTGTCAATTGTTATGATTTAATTAGTGTTTCTGCAAAACAGAAGCCCTAGAAGGTGACCTCATATTCCACCGGCCCATATTTGTTGCATTTCAATGACCACACCTTGTGTTTAAGTACCGCAGCTGTGGTGAATTAAAGATGTCAACTGTAATGTTTCAAAAGGAAATGGGAACAAGATGCGCACACTAGAATGTTTTATATGTCTTTGTTAAATAAAGATACATCTTGAATCTTTGAAAGTTAACTCCTATACTGTTATTTATTTCTAGGGAGAGAAAGGCGAGCCTATTGCTGCAGGAGCTGGCATTAAAGGAGAACCAGGTGCCACGGGACAGCCCGGACAAGCTGGACCCAAGGTACCTACCCCTCAGTCTTACCCCTTTCTTGATGTGCAGTCTCACAAAATAACCTCATGCTTTAGTCAAAATTTAATTTCCACTTTCGTTATGGCATATCGTTTCATAGGGTGAAAAAGGTGATCACGGCATTAAGGTGGGCAATTGACTTTTTTTATTATTTTTTTTAATAATATTAGTAGAGCTGATTCATTGCAGCAATACATGACCTTGTACGATTATTATATTTTAAATATGTCCTTCAAGAAAATGTTTATGTCTTGTAGGGTGATCCAGGCCAGGAAGGCCCATCTGGACCAAGGGTGAGTAGAGGCCATGTGTCACCGACAGAGAAAATAATGCAAACAAGTCACCAGATTTGTTGAACAGATGTGAATGGCTGATATCAGAAATAACAATATAAATGATGCATTGTTTCTTCATTGCTCAACAGGGTCCACCAGGTCCAACCGGGGAGCCAGGAAAATCTTTAATCAACAACAATGAAAATGTATGTCTAAGTATATTAATTTTTTTTAAACTTGATTATGATTTAGTTATAGTGCATTTCACTTCTCTGCATCATATAACAGATTCAACAGATGAATCTGTGTTATGTGAAGGCACTAATTTTATTTCATTTTTCAGGATATACGCAATGTGCATTTAATGGTAAGTGCCATTGCTTGTTGTAAAAAATTGAATTATTGGTAAAACTGAATAACTTGAGATTGTTTGTGTATTTGAGCACACTAATAAAACTACTTTAAGATGATTAAGTATATATTGTTTTTATTTAAGGGCCCTCCTGGTCTGCCTGGACCTCCTGGGCTTCCTGGAACCACTGGTTTGAAGGTAGCTAACCGACGTCTCTCATTCGTTTCCTTTCTATCCTAGTATATAGTGTTTTGGTATAAGAGAAATTTAGAGTATATTCATATACAGTTCTGGGGACATCTGAGGAAGTTATTCAGCAGCATTGCATACCATGATATAAGACGTCAACGTAGGTTATCTTGTTCTTTTGCATTAAAAATTGTTTTATTTCTCAGGGTGATGTTGGACTTCCAGGTCCCCCTGGTCTTGATGGGGAAAAGGTGAATTATCATTAACATTTAGTGTAAATGAAACACATATTATCCATTAGTCCACTGGTGGACGCCTTTACACATCACTCAATGCTTCATGATGCTCAGTCGTTGTATCTGTTTGCTTCTTAGGGTCCAAGAGGAAAGCCAGGAGAACAGGGACCCATCGGCCCTCCAGGACCTGAGGGACCACGGGGAGAAGGAGGAGTGATAGGCTTGCCTGGACCAAAAGGAGACAAGGGAGACATGGGCCCCGCAGGACCACCTGTGAGTCATTATACCCAGCATAAACAGTATAGTCTCTCTGACTACTCTTGAAGTGTCCTTGTGTCCCTTACCACTTGCATGAAAGAATATACCGATATCAAAATATCATATTATTCCGATGATGTGAATAAATTGACCTAACTGCCTAGTTAACCAAATGAAGCCAATATTTGAATATATTATTTGGTATATGATAGGAGGAAAGGTTGAATTCATGTAACCATACTGGGCCACATGTCCCTTCCTTCCTTTCCTTATATTTGCTTGTTTGGGATATTTTGTTTAAAAAAAAAAAACAGGAATATTGCCTGCTTAACCAGAATATAGACCTTAATCAGAAAATGAGTTGCATGTAAATGTTGTCTGTCTTTTTTGAGCAAGTGACATCGTGCCAAGTGCTTTGATGAATTATGAAAGAGTTTGTGGTGGGTGGGCAGCATTGCGTCTTGAAATTATCAGTTTACTAATCATTAATCCTACATGTTGGATGCTATGAATTCAAAGGCCTGTTGGTTGTGGGCCTTGTGGGCTGTCAAGTCATGTTTTTCAACACAGCACCCCCAATCAACTTTTTTTTGCCAGTTTTAATGTTTATTTCCTTATTCTTTCCTCATTCTGTAGGGTTTAGATGGCCCTACTGGAGAAAAGGGGGTTTCAGGGCCCCCTGGCCATATTGGATTGCCAGGCCTAATGGTACGCAATGGTGCCCCTCAAAAGCAAACAGATTGTTGTCATTGTTGAAAAGACATGGCGTGACCATGGGATGAAATAGAATTCAGCATTCCTATTCTTCTGCTTTTTTATAATATCTTCAGGGTCAGAAAGGTGAACCTGGGGTGAAAGGAGATAAAGCAGAACTGGTATGTTCCACACCATCTAGCTGCTGATTGCACGTTTAATGGGTTTTCTTTAGATAATAGAGCCTATGCTTTTCCTAAGTTAGGAAATATATTGAATGAGATGTCTTAATGCTGACTCATCTATATGTTCTCTCTCAGGTCTATGGGCCTGCTGGACCTCCAGGACCTGCAGGGCCAGTTGGGCCATTGGTGAGGACAATGTCTACTCCATAAAATCTTATGATAACAGCAGACGTATAGCAGGCACCTAAGAAGCATCTTTTTTAAATGGTGCATTTATGAAGAGAAACTCACTTTAATAATTTCTAATATTTATTGTTTTTTGCTTATCAGGGACCTCCAGGTTTGCCAGGACCAAAGGTAAGTCTTCCAGCCTGGTGTAAAATGAAGTGCTATTTGTCTTCTCTCATATGCTAAGCAAGGCATTCTTTTTAGGGAGAAACAGGAATAGGCCTGAGAGGAGAGAAGGGATCGCTTGGACAGAAAGGAGAGAAAGGAGACAGGGGCCATCTCGGTCTCCCTGTAAGTACATTTCTGATTCTTATAATCCAGTTTTTGATACTTGATAAACATGCGCTTATTGCATTTGTAGTCAATACAATGTAAGATAAAAAGCTGTCTGTGATACCAGCATTGATAGTTTTCATAGTCTTATCAACTGAATCAAGATGTTTTTTCTTTCCTGAGTGCAGCGTTAGTGGAAAGCATGTTTTGTCTAAGGTTTGTGCTTTAGCCCCCCCCCTTAATGCAAATATCAATGTGCTGCAATTTCATGTGTCTTTGTAACTAGGTGTCATGGTTCATGGCTGAGTGTCGTTACATTGCATGAATCAGTAAACATTTGCCAATCATATATACAAGTGTTATCATGTAATCATCCTGTCACATTGTTTTATACACATTTTAATAGATTACCAACAAGTTCCTGATTGTTTTAGATTACTGTTACTGACTGACATTAATGTTATTATTACAAAATACTGTATGTGGTTGTTTATTCAATGTTTTCTCTCTGCTCTGTGAATAGCATGCTATAGGTTTTGTAACTATTCATTTCAGGGGTCTTTTCTTGACTTCCTGCCTAGTGTATATCTATGGTGTCACAGTCATTGATTAACTTACTCTAGTCACATCATCAATGGCACAGTAACTCCTTTACTTTAGTTTTGAATCAGAGATGCTGAATTACGAATAAAAATAGTATTTTAAGTATTCTAAACACAAACCTCACAACACTGCGTTACATATAAGCTAAAAACACTTTGGCAATGTGGTAAAAATAGTGCATTATGCAGCTTTAAGTAAATATGAATTTGTTTTTAAAATTACATTTGTTTAAAGATTACTGAAAACAGTATTAAAATGCTGCTTAAGAAAATGTTACTTGTTTCATAACCTCGCGTGGTGCATTGTGTTCGTTTCTAGCGCAAAGGCTGCTTGTTTTGGTAGCTTAGCCACATGCTACCATCACATTTAACTTTAAGCAGCATGCTAAATCAAGTCTCCTGTGCGCTTCTCGTGAGGAGCGCTAGCTTATTTGTGTGGCACGTCCTATGTATAGTGTTCCAGTTAAATCACTTATGAGGTTGCGTTTCAGTTAGCATGCTACCTTAGAAGGCAGCAACGTAGCTCACTAGGTTTTGGAACCGACCAACTATTTACAAGTATTATTTTTAGTTTTTGCATCTCTCCTGGAATTTACATGCCACCTGTTGTTAATCTATCACCGTACATACGATTGAACGGACCGCTTTAGGTCCTGTTCATTAGCAGTCGCACTTACACTAAGCCGCTAAAGATGCTAAAGTCACGTTATAAGGAGTTACTGCTCGTCTCTCACAAGTCATCGTCAACACGTCACCCTCCATCAAAACTAGTGTTGTTTTTTGTGTGGCACACGAGTCACTGCTTCACTCACCTCCCCCCCCACACTTCTCCCTCCTCCCTTCCTCTCCTCCACCTCCATCTCTCCTCTCGCTCTGTAACTCTTTACACACTGTCCAGGGGGCTCATGGTTTAGACGGCAGGCCTGGTCCAGTGGTGAGTGGCGCAAGACATCCACCCCTCTATTTCTATCCATCCCTCTCTTGTTTCCCTCTCCGCCTGCTTCTGTCTGTCTTCCTCTGCTTGAGCTGTTGCTTGCTTGCTTGCTTCTGTGTCTTTTCTTGTGCTGTCTAATGGTCGAGGCCTTGTTTAGATCTCTGTTGAGGTTGCATCGGCATGAGTATGACTTTGATTTGACTTTGTCCCTAAGCCTGTTTGGCTGTTGCCTCTTGCTGTTTCCAGAGGTACCACACTCGGTTGATCTCTCAACCTGTCAACACGCGAGTGACTGAAGGGGAGCATGGCCAAACACTTATAAACATTTCTCTCTCTCTCTCTGAAACACAAAAAATATGCATACTGTGCTCTACAAAAGTCAATAATCCTTTCGCATTTCATGCCGTCGCAGCCCTCTATACCTTTAGAAAATGTTTTTTTTCCAGACATGCTTGACCTCTGTTGACCTTTCGAAGGCTGAATTCCCCTTCAAGCTTCAGAGCTTTATTTCATTCCGTGACAAGCTTTGATCTTGTAATGTCATACCAGGAGAGAGCATGATGGGATGCGGCTGCATGAACAGTGATTTCATGGCATACAACTGTAAAAATGGCTGAGAAGCGAGACTTCTGAAAAAGCAAGATTTCTAACAGCCCTTCAGTTGAATCCTCGCCAAGTCATGGGAGGAAAATGGAAGATGGATTCGCTGTTATATTTACTTGTGTGTCTGTTTATTTCCCCTTAGATCAACAAACTTTGGAGTTTTGTGGAATTCCTCCTGCAGATTGGCTCTTTTTAAACGTATATAAGGGGTTTAAATTGCTCTTATTCGGCTCAGAAAAGTTTGTTGATCTATTGGTGCTCAACAATGATTAGTTTCTCTTCCTCTCTAAACTCTTAACCTACCGCCGTGTCCTCTGTTGAAGCTCATGCATGTCTTTTTTTTATTTGTTCAAAGGGTCTGATAGGACCAGCTGGAGTTTCTGGGCCTGCAGGACCAAAAGGAGAAATGGTCAGTGCTGTAAAAGCAATTTAGAAACAAACGCACGAGGCTAGAAATGGGTGTTTCTTGTAATATTTTGTACTTTGCCAAATTGATTGATGACGCTATAGGGATTAATGCAAGCATTATAACGGATGTAGTTTGAATTACAGTTAATTACATTTAGCGTTGGGGAAAGTTACTATTAAAAGTAATGCATTACAATAGTTTGTTACTCCTTTAAAAGGTAACTAATTGCAATACATAGTTATGTTTTATGGAAAGTAATGCATTATTTTACTTTTTTCACTCGTGCTATCAATTGAAAAACCCAAAAGTTATATTTTTGACAGCTATAAAGGCTCTTTCACACCAAAAGTGAAATTAATAAGCCTCAGCCTAAAGGAAGTACAAAAGACAGTTTGAGTGAACAACTTGCACTACTTATTTGAAACGGTAACTCTGATATTTTTTTGTAACTGGAAAGTTATGCATTATTTTACTAGTTCCGATTAAGTAATTCCTGTTACTTGTACTGCGTTACCTACAACGCTGATTACAATTTTGCTTAGATGATAAATGACTGATTGCTGAATTATTAGATGTTTAATGCAGTTGCTCTGTGGGTGTCATCAATATTTCAATGGCCTTTTAACCAGTTAAAACAAAGTATTCACTGACTGTGTGAGGAGTCCAGTGTAATACAGTTCAGTATAATGCCAGTAATGTATAATATCTTGTTTACGTTACAGGGGGAAAAGGGTGATATGGGAGTAGCTGGACCAATTGGGCCTCAAGGCATCCCTGTAAGTGCTGAACCAGATCACACTTTAACATTTCAAATTATGTAATGTTTTGAAACCACATTTAAGTGCATTCGAATGAAAAATGGCCCATCAGTAACTTCTCTCCCCTATTCATTCAGGGTTTAGTAGGACCACCGGGATTAAAGGGAAACCGGGTAAGATTATAAATGCTTTCTTGATCGTAGTTTGTTTGTAGAGTATGTTATTGTGACTTCGAGGGACAATAACATGAGTCCACTTTCCTAAAATAAAGGGATGGACGATATTTCTAAACCAGCATGAATCTGCCAAACGTTTAATCATTAGATACACTGTTCATTATTTGAAAAAAAAAAAAAAACCTGTGGTTAATTAATTTGTCAAATAAAAAAATCTACAATATCAGTTGTAATTGTTATGATTTTTTTTCTATTAATTGGACAAGCAGAAGCATGCTGGGTATAAGAAATGTGAATGGCTACTGCTTACTGCTAGAAAATTTGTGCACATATACAGTGAGGTCTGAAAAGAAGACTTTTAAAAACGGACATGCTTAAACTTGAAAAACCTGAAAAACACAAATGTTATAGCATAAATATTAAGTAAAAAATGAAATTCTGTACTCTTAAATAATAAAATGTGTGAGATCATGTGACTTTTTGTACAGATTAAAGCACAAGATGCCCTTTCATTCTCAAATCATACACAACACATACACAAATAAAATCCAATTTAAATGTATTCAATTATTCTTCTAATTTTTAAAGTCTTTTGGATGCCACTGTATTATGTTCATTGAACATGATTTAAAGAGCTCCATTCAGAACTGTTAATTTGTTCATTCTTATAAATCTATTCTTTGTTTTTGCAGTTCTTATTTTGTTATTAAATAGACATATTTAGAGTATGCATGGATAACACAAAAACTGACATATTATATAAATGGCTAAAGTTAAAATATTCCACAAAAGAGCTATTATAATAAAAAGAATGTGATTAGACCATTGCTTTTCCTGTGCTTTCTTCCTCCTAGACTGAATGCCTCGATCCTATTAACTCTAATTTCCTCAGTTAATGACTGAATGTCTCCCACCTTGAATGTCAGGACATGTCAGTGCTCCTCCCAGCATCCTCCACTGCCAATGAAGTAATACACAGAAAACAGAAGTCTTGGATAATTATGCTCAGTGGAAGGTGCTGTGGAGGACCTTTGGACACGGTGCTGTTTTTACTCTTGTCCTTTCCTTGTCTTCCTCTCTTTTTTTCCACAGGTCTTCCTATCCCCTTTTCCTCCCCCTGCATCCTGGCCTGTGTCCGTGGCTCTTTTTGCTGAGTCGGGCCGGGTCGTCCTCTCTGTCCCCTTCTCACTCCCTGGTCTCCTCCTGCTCCTCCTGCATCCTAATGTTGTAGCCTGGGTTAATACTCCTCCTCTTCCTCACCTCTCACTTTTGTTCATATCCTACACTGACCTCCCTACAAACCTGCGTTCACTTTCTCCCAAGTATTCTAAAGCACAGAGTTCTTATTGTTCCACGAAAGCCTCATCTGGATCTCTTTTGAAAAGGCACATAACCAAGCAATGTGGGAAAAGGCATTATGTCAGTGTGGAGCTCATTTTGACATCCTGATGAGAGTATTTAGAAAAAACACACTCCAGTCGGGAGCCAAAAGTTCAGAAACAGTCTTACAGAATCAGTATTTGTCAAACAGGATTAGAAAATGAGCTCCATGTTGATTCATAATGTAATTCCACTTCTTCCTCCGTTAAGTGTTAGAATAACAGTCGGGATGAGGGCTGCGGGGAACGTTAGAACTCTGTATCCTAGCTCGGATAGATCCCACTTTGGAAGATTTATAAAGCTTAAATGTAATAGTTTCCTCTAAAGAACCCTTCGACTTTGCGTGCAGCCTTCAGGAAAAATCATGAAACACTCTGAAGGCAGATCTGGTTTTAATTACTAATAAAGCTGAGGGATGTTGATTAAACCGTTTTGGTGCTTTTTCAGCTTTTTAAATTAGTCTTTATATTTCATTGACTCGAGAGTTCTATATGCAATCAATCACAGACTGTCTATTTTTGGAGCCAACAATTCATGGCAAAATCAGGAAATAAAAATATAGTGTTCATTTCATTCAGAAGTGATCACCCAATATGCTTCAAAGGTTTAGAGCTAAAAAAAAAATCATGTTTGAGCAGACTTTTCAGCCATTTGTCGCTCAGTATGGATGCCATGAAGGCATTACTTATTTATCTCTTTGAATGTTTGTGGTTTTGTTTCTTTTGAAAGAAATTCATAGTTATATTCAGCAAGGAAACATTAAATTAAAATGGTAGTAAAGTAACATTTACAATGTTACAAAATATCTTGTATTGAAATATTATTGATTTTACTCTCTATTCATCAGAGCTTCCTGAAAAAGATCATAAAACATGAAGAAATCATGTTAGAATAGAAGAACACTGAAGAAAGATTATCACAGGAACACATTTTACAATATATTAAAAATGTAACAGAATTGTTGTTAATTGATTTAACTATGAGACAAAACATGCTTCTTTCAAAAACATAATAAAATAAAAACTTATCAAGCACTGTATTGTATAGGTAATTGAGCCAATAAATAAATATTATAAGTGTCACGGAGGCGCGCAGTGGAGCTCGCGCCCTCGCTTCCTCGGCGAGCTAGGCACGGAAAGGCAGGACACGGAGGC
>JAUMHG010000055.1:5352555-5368653 GCA_032359395.1 Enteromius anoplus | reverse complement strand
TAAAATTGGATCGCATACTTTTAAGAATCCAACGTTTAACTGATCTTAATAAATGCTTATTGTCACTCATGTAAACACAACAGGGTTTTTTCCGCAATTACACATCTGCCCTTTGTTTCCCGGCGGACCGAAAATAAACGCGACACTCGTGCCCCCGGAAATCCGCTCAAATTCAACCAATCAGATGACGACTTCGACACTGCTAAAGTGTTTCCAGAAAAGTGTACCGTATGCATCAGACATTCAGCCAACGCTCCGTGGGCGTGACGTCTGAGGCTGAGACTAATACGGCAGGTATCGGGAGCACCACAGGGTGGCGACACAGAGCAAGAGGACATAAACATTTGTCCTGACTGACTTATATGGAGTAAGTGTCTTTCGAGATATAATATTTGATATGTTTGTATGGTTTTCTTTCTAAACCGAAACAAATCATTTAGGCCGGTTTGTCAACCTGTTTTGGAATTGTGAATATCTCTCGGGGCTTGACGTTTGAAAACCCAAGCTAATCTTGCAATTACCATAAATGTGACTGATTATTTTAATTGCATTGAATTGTGTAATATGTTTTTTTTAATAAATAGAGTTTATGCAGACAAATAAGCCTATCATATAATTGACCCATTACATAATAAGGATTTTACTCTTATTAAACTCATTTTCTGTATGCCAGAGACTGACTGCAAGAGAAAAACTTAACTGCTCCTTCTATGAAATGCCAAGGCAGCTTGCTGCTGGTTCTCAGCCAGTGTTTGTGCATGTGTATATGTGTGTGTTTCAGGACAGTGATGGCCTGAAGTGGGAGATGCTTGTGACATTGGTGGAGGACTCATCCAACTGGCCAGCCATCCTTAAAGAAATGCCAAGAGGCAGGGGTGAGCTGTTGTCATAGCGATGCATCAAGTGTGTCCTCTTTCTACCATTTTGCCAATCAGTAGTTCCTGCTCAATGAGCGAATCACACTCTCCTGCACAGGAGGAAATTATATGAAAAATACTCTGCTTAAAGGTTACCTGCTATGCCTCTTTTTACAAGGTATAAAATAAGTCTCTGATGTCCCCAGAGTGAGTATTTAAGCCCAAAATACCCAACGGATCATTTTTTGATAGCTTGTTAAAATGACCAATTTAAAGGAATAGGCCAAAATGTGCAATCTCACGCACTGAAAATGTCAGAAACTCTCAGTAGCTATGTTGAATTACACAGACGGGAAACAGTGCAATAAAAATGACGACAGCTGGCCTCATGGTGACACAATCACATGCTGTCACAAACTTGATGAGTTTCATATGTTAGAATCGAATTCAAGTGGTCGACATTGCTTTCACATTCATTTTTTAATAACCATATTCCTATTTACAATAATTCTGGTAGTGCGTGAAGGCAGCATCAGTGAAAATAGACAAATATTAGCCATAGAAGGTTGCAAGCTCTTTCAGAAAGGGCAGAGAGCGTCACAAACTGGTGGGACCCTTAAGATGATGTGAAAGTAGGGAGAAATCTGGTATCGCTTGTTCTGAAAGACTGTTTATTGGTATTATTAAAAAAAATGAGTGGGTGGATTTTTACTATTATAGGCTGGTCGATTTCACACACTGTTCAAACACCTTATAAAAGTGATTTTTACATAATAGGCCCCCTTTAATCTGTCAAAACACACAAGATATAAAAACAGTCAGTTATGTCAGATTTTAATGTAACCTTTAAGAGAACTGCGAAGTGATTTGTGTAATGTAAATAGTTATAAATACAAAATTGTATGTAAAACACATGCATAAGAAGTAGAATTGTGAATATCGCACATCTCTTGGGGCTTGACGTTTGAAAACCCAAGCTAATCTTGCAATTACCATAATAAACTTACTTTTGAAGTACTTAGACTACAGTTCCATGACCATGTTTTTTAAAGGGGTCTTCCGGTGTTACATGCACTTTTACAAGCTGTTTGGACTGAAACGTGTGTTGGGAGTGTGAGTACACAACCACCCTACAATGATAAAGATCCACAGGTAGTTTTCTTTTTATTTAATAAAAATAAGTTGTCCCTTCTGAAATCAAGCCATTCTCAAATGCATGTCTGTGTGGCGTCACACCGACAGAGGCCACACCCACAATAGATGATTGACAGCAGCGTGTCACACAGACTGACCCGCCCCGGGTGAGCCATCATCAGATCGAGACGCAGAGACAAGCAAGACTCCTAAGAGATTGAGTTTTGTTGTTGTTGAATGTATTAATGAATACTATAGCAGTAGTGATTTACTCCCAACATCTAAGTGACTGAAGACGTAGAAGATTAACATTACGTTTGGTTCTGAAGGGAAACGCGCCCTTGATCAACTGAAATGCGTTTATGTTCGCGCGAATCATTCATGTTCCAGCCTCACCTACAGAAGCAGTGAGTATAATGTCTTTTAATGAATCTTTGCGAATCGCCTTTCCTAATAATGTGCTAATTAGCAAGTTTCACTATGAATACGGCTAAAAAAAGATCCTCAGAGAGCGCCTCGGAAAAGAGGGGCGGGGTCAGCGGAGCTCGTGAACATTTAAAGGGGAAGTACACAGAACAGACTGATTCGAAAACAAACTATATTACAAACTTTCCATTAAGACCCTAAAGAATCATATTAGCTAGTGGAAAATTGGTTTTGTATGACTCCTTTAACACAAAGAAGTACGCTTTTTAAATGTGCACTTTTTTTGTCATGCTTTTTTGTCAACTTTAGTCACGTTTTAAAAAAGTACTTGTATTTTGATTTGTTATTTAAAATGACATTGGCAGTGCACACTGTATAAGTACATAAATGAACAAATACTACGCTGGTGTCGCCTCACTGGAACTCAAGTATGTGTTCCTGTAAATCATTCTCTGGCACACATCCCACTCTATATTTCACAGCGTCATTACTCTGTTTCTGGCCTGCGGTCTCTGTAGGTGCAGAGGGTGGGCCTGTATGATATGTTTTATGACTCCATTGTGTTGGAGTTGCTGGAATGTGTTGCGGCTACACCGGCTCTCCTGTATAACATGAGTTCGTATTTCTCCAGTGTTCAATTTTACAAGACCTCCAGCAACTCAAAACATGCTCTAAAAACTTCCCAGAACATCAGTTGACTCATTTTGCTGTACCTTTGTCGATGATTTAATTCATTGTGCTATCATTCTATTGTTATTGCACTTTATTCTGCTCCTGGTTGGGAATTAAAGGGACAGTTCACCCAAGGATCATTCATCATGTCTTTCCAAACCAGCAAGACCTTTGATCATCATTGGAACGCAAATTAAGATATTTTATAAGGATAGCTAAGAGCTCTCTGACTCTTTAGACGTAGACATCAATGCAACTACCATGTTCAAGGCCCAGAAAGGTTGCAAGGACATGGTTAAAATAGTCCGTTTTACATCAGTGGTTCAACCTTACAGGGTTGCAATGACTTGTGGTTGAGTAATAAATGACAGAATTTTTATTTTTGGGTGAACCTTTAAGAACTATGGGTTATGAAAGCATGTGGCATTGGTTAAATACCCTTGCTCATTCATTACAGTTGTCCACCAGAGGGAGGCACTAATGTCAAGTGTGCTCAGCTTTGCCATGCGGAAAAATGGTTTTTATTATACATTTTATGAGCTTGGTGCACGCTTATAGAGTCCATGACTCTAGTCCCACATATGCTATAAATTTACATTTATTGTTTACTGTACATGTGTGGTTTACTGTCACGTTTTTTTTAAAGCTGTTCTGTTAGTGCTGCAACTTCTTGAACTCTGTGTTAAGTGAGAGAAACCTGAGACACTTCATGCTGAGAGTAATGCTTAAATTTGCTGTCATTCTGTCAACTCCCAACAACCTCCTGACCTGGATTCGTGTTTTCTCACCTGATCCTTTAGTACTTGCTTATCCTACAGACTAAATATTAACTCGCATACACTGATAGGCATCCTTACATTACGCAGTGAGTAGTATATTGACTTGAAAATAACAAAATCTAACCTTTTCTTTTAGAATCTGTACTGCTCCTATACACTCTCAGAAATGAAGGAACAAAAGCTATCACTGGGGCGGCAACCTACCTTTTCAAAAGGTACATGTTTGTATCTAAAAGGTCCATTTTGGTACAATAAAAGTACGTATTAGTACTTAAAGTGTACATATTTGAACCTTTTAGGTACCTCCCAGTGACCTCTTTTGTACCTTGCTTTCTGAGAGTGTGAAAGGAAGAATTCAATGTTTTTGAGTTCTCTTTCGTTCCTCCAAGAAACATTTTTGATAAAAACTATATAAACTACGCAAGTGAGGGCAAATATTGTGTGAGAGAATCCAGTTTCTCTGGGTTTATCAGAGGAAGGAGCTCAAAGGTTTTTGCAAGAGAGTTTGAAAACTTTAAAATATTACAACAAATCTAGCCATTTCTCATGGAATACACATCTGGTGTTATTTAGAAATATAATATTTATTAAAAATACATTTGAATAACAATGCAATATGCATATTGAATTATTCTGTCCGTTTGGTACACTACAACACAAGATAAGTACAAAATCACTTGGTCTTCTGTCCCTATTAGACAAAAAAAAATATATATATGTACAGTATATATATGCCATACTTCAGCGCTCACACAGTTTAACACCATTACTCAGTACAGTACGATAAGTCAAGGGAGTTTTAATACACTTTCCTGGCAAGAACAAGATTGTGTTAAAGAAGTTTAATTAGAAAATTGATGTTCCATCGTTTACACGGAAGACTGCAAGTGTCTTTATCTAGACATCGGTAATTTAGTACCTCACAGACAGTTAAACACTTGTGTGCTGACTTTCCGAGCTTAACTTAATGCTCTCCAGAATATCTGACTGTTTTCACTGTGGATTGACTGTGGTGTTTTATTAGTAATATCCTAAATTAAACACCTTATTAATTTAAAGAGGTCAATTCACACATGTATTGACGTTTTCTCCCTGAGGTACACTTACAAAGATCTGTCATTCCGTGTTTATGTTTTTGGACCAATATTTGGCAGGAAGCCCATTTCAATTCGTATTTAAGAATGATGTTTCAGGTTCACACTCTGGGCTTGCTTAACTTTTAGACAGGTGAAAGGTCACACATAATATAACATCAGACGGGCGAGCTGCATACAGGACTGCCATTCACATGTTATCATAAGCCTCGTCATCGCAGCGATATATGTCTGTAGATAGAAGAATTCAGACGTGGGAGCGTCTCTTATCCACTCTCATCTGCACTTATGATCCATGCATCATAGATACATACCTGCATATTTGTTACGTCTGTATATATACACACGCACACATGGCAGTTCTTATAACAGTGGTACAAAATGATTTATATAAAGTCTATAGCTTGCATGTTCAACATTTGTTATCATTTGGATGTATTTTACAATTAGGACAGCATCCGGTAAACTGTCCTGGCAGAAATGTACATTAGACTATACATAAGGATTTACTGTAATTCCCTTCGTCTGTTCACATTCTGTAAATCATTTCCACATTTATATCATCGTTAATAGTACCTCATTAGCTGACAAATCTAATGAGTGCTTCGTCTGACAATGACAATGTCACACAAACAAGCTCCATCAACAGGTCAACTTAACACTTAACAATCTCTCACATGTACACATGATACCAATTTCTTTTTCTATCATTACTCTAGTTCCATTCATTGTTTACATTGTGCATCTCTCTCCCATCTCGTTCCTCGGTCTGGAAAACCATCTGCAAATGGCAAAAACTACCACTTTGTCCTTTGCTTTTTGGAAATGCTGCCCCATCGCAGGCCATCTGTTCACTGTCTGATGAGAAAACAAAAGCTGAGAGTTAACATGCTGCTCATTCACTGTGTGCATGATATCAGTTGTACTGAAACAACACTGCAGAGAGATGGAGCCGTACTGTCCAAACAGCGCTAAAACAACAACTAACCTGGAACAAAAACCCTGGAGCTCATTGGGGACCAAGCACTGAACTTGCTTCTTTTTTATAGTGTTTCTGTTCTGAACTCTTTTTCTCCTTGCATGGCAGCCCATATATAACCCTGTAAGAATTTATGAAATTTGGCTCACCAATTAAAGGTATCTGAATAGCACTATGAGCGCTACACTGCTTGCTTTATATGGATTACTTTTACAATGTAGCATTGTACTTTTTGATGCATGTGCTGGATACAAATTAGTAGAGAATATATATATATATTTTTTTTTTAATTTATTTATTTGTGTTTCAAAATTGGTGGTCTTGTGGGTTTGGAATGCCATGAGGGTAGAAAATTATGTATTTAATTTTTGGGTGAACCATCCCTTTAAATTTAAATCGTTCTTAGAAGAAGAAAATATGAGTCAGATTTGAACCTTCATTTCCAAAGCTATTGCTGGAGAAAATGGCAGGGAATGTGTTTTTCAGCCTACCTCATTAATACTACTGTGGCCACAGATAGTCCAGTTTCTGATGTCCCAGAGCGATCATGGAGTTTCTGTTTGTCCTGGGCCGTTCTGCTGAAATCACATCTGGGCTGTGAGGAAAACGGACACCATCTTAGTAGTGAACAAATTCATATTTGTAGTTTGGGGGAGAAATTGAAGCATGCTTTCCATATCATGCTAAACTACTTTTAAACACGTATTACATAGCCAGATGAGAATTTTTATAGGCCTGTTAAGTTCGTCTGACCTGATTTTTCAAATCGCACAGCATTTACGCAAATCACCGATTGTTACGGTATGAGAAAACACAAGAAAGACACAAAGCAAATACTGTTTCTTAAAGTCAGCATATTGCATGAATCACCGGTCCGTATGGATATATTCCTGCTCTCGGGAGGAGAGCGCGTTCAGCATAGCTCCCATATCTCATCTAATGAGTGAAATACACGGGGAAATCGCTTACTCCCACCAGAATACCTCCAACCTGACACTGCGGCCCTGAGCTATTCATCTGAGTCTGTGCTGACCTGTGTGTGGGATCGCAGCTCGCTAGTGGAGTAGGTTGAGGTTCAAGTTGTTGCTTTTTAGTGAAAGAAAAGAAATTTTTCAAGGGTTTGTCCCTAAAATGCTCTTCACAGATGAAGTATCTGTTATAAGCTCAGAAAGAATGTGGAGACGATGTTGCAATTCACTCATCAAGCCTGAAACTAGCCTTTTCAACCAATCAGAATAAAGAACTGAACAGCATCACCCCATAAACTTTATTTACATAGTAAAAAGGTGTGGTAGAGATGTACTAGAATTGAGTGTTGGACGTCCACAAAACCCATGAGACTGGAAGTTCAATGACTAAATCAGGGTTGCTATTAAATAAAACAAAATACATTTTTTGTTAGTTAAAATAAACTTAAAATAATAATTCATAAAAAATAAAAGTAAAATGATAAACTTTTCCTTGGTAACTTAATGAAGAAAAATAATTTGTAGTTGTAAGTTGTAATAAATAAATCCGACCTCACTTTGTGTCATGTTTACATACTGCCTCCAAACCTTTCATCCATCATAAAAGAAATCAGAATCAGGTTAAATGTTCTGCGCTGTCACATCCATAGCATGCATTTTGATAAAAAAGTTGAGAAGTACGACAAAAACAAATGCATCAAACATTTTTTGAGATGCAATACCTAATCAGTTTTCTGCTCTCCGCTCATTCATACAATGTGGTGCTAGTCACCGACTACCACATGAGCCCAGAGCTGAGGTATTTAAGAGGAGGCAGCATACAGGCGAGATTAGGACGCCCGGCAGTTTAGTGTTACAGCGTGCGGTTGTGATGAGAGCTTTATCTTGCATCACATGGACACATAGTGAGTCATAACATCAAAAGAGTGCAGCCATTAGTAGTACTTGTGTTTGTGATACGGCTTCCCAGAAGTCACTCTATGTGCTCCCATTGGAACCGCGCAACTTCAGGGCGGAGTGCTAAAGCTTTAAAACATTTCCATTCTGATTCATCTATAATTTCCTAGCCAATCGTCTGTGAAAAAATGTCAAATAATAAATAAATATTCTATTAAAAAAAAAACTCATTCAGTGAGCCTTCAGAGAGAGATGTAATCTGAGTGTTGTTTTGAGTGCTAATGATCTGAAACTCCTGAATGATTATGAAAACAGGGATGGAGTACCGGTAAAGCTGTGGACAGGATCTCTTCAGGGAGCCTGAAGACAGTCCCAGCCTGCTCTGGTTCCTGAGTTTGGTCTTCTTCACTAGTTCTTTCACTCTTCCCCATGTATAGTTCTCACTCAACTGCAAAACACAAAGTTACACTGTAAAAATGATTGTATTTTTAAGTAGTAAGAATACTACATCATAATAATTGGTTAGTTCAATTAATTTTTATTCATTTTATTGCAAGTTGCTTAAAACGAGTAAAAGTAAAAAACTGTAACAGCTCTTATTGCATTTAATTTTTTTTTTTTACAGTAAAATACAGTTAAATGTGCGTGTTTTTAAGTGAAAAAGAATTCATCCTTTATTTTACATGACACTTTACATGTGAGACCTTTACTTGTGTTTCTTGTTTATTTGTTAACAGCTATGCACATTAGGGTTTTGTTACATATTATCCTGTCAAATGAATGTTAAATACATGTTCTGTGTGCACTTTCTCTTACAACATTTTTTAAAGTGGATTTCAGTGCATTATGACGATTTACACTGTATATATGAAATACAAAACAGACTGTGGTTTATTGCCATCATCTCAATTAATAAAATATACCTTTTATGCGCTCTAATTTTGTAAATCTGTCAATTTTACTTTGATATTTTTACATATTTCACATATTCCTGCAACAGTTGTTGTTTTAACATTAATTATTTGTTTATGATAGTGAGGTACACTTGAAAATCATTTTACATTTTTATTACTTTAGTGTAGGGACCAGTTCTCACATTTGCTTATTAACATGCCTATTATTAACATACTGGTTGTTTATTAGTACTTATAAAGGGCATATTCTGCATTACCGTATTCTACATCCCTAATGAAACTACCTCCCTAACTATTAATAAGCAGCAAATTAGTTTATTGAGGCTAAAGGTGTTTATTGAGGCAGAAGTCATAATGGTTTGTTAGTAGTGAGAATTGAACCTTAAAATGCAGTGTGACCCTATTTATGCAAAGTTTGGACTTTCTTTGTCAAGTGGACCGTTTTGTCAGGTGAATAATCATAATCGTACATAATAATATGAATAAGAGATTCAACAGGCACTTCTTCCATTCCTCACAGCTTCGTATGTGTGACCGAGAGGCTTGACCAAACATTGGCTCTGAGTCAGATTGAGTCAGTGTGTGTTGATATTGACCGACTCACTCGTCTGTGAGGAGGGGAGAGGACCTCAGCGCTGTCACTCAGGTACTTGGCCTCTCCCTCCGTGTAGCTCCTTCGATTTAGACCCCTCCTCCAAACAGGCAGAGCACCCATCTCACCATCTGCCCAAAATAAAACGATCAAAACACAGATTATTATGAACTATTACGAACAATTATAAATGTATGATCCATCACTAAACTCTAAACTCTCTGTAGGGTCACGTTAGCTCTATTTTCCTGCCCACCAAAAAATCCCTGGGATACGTTTCTTCTTTCTATATGGAATTCCAGAAATTTCCCCTATAGCTGAAGTATTCATTTCTCCGGAGACTAGTGTTTGGTTGCCCACCCAGCTGAAGGAACATGAGATGGAAGAAAAGCAACCAGGAAAAACATGTCTACGTGCATCGTGGACAGCAAGGGGTTAATCTATCTGTCTATCCATCTACACCCCTCACCCTATTTTTTGGTGCAAATACTGTACATTAAAGTTACTTGACATTATCATTCATTTTCATTTTGATTCTATAATAATGGCAATTTTTTGGAGGACAGTGTATCCATCTATTGATCGATCTGTCTGTCTGTTTATATATTCTTGTATAATCTTCAAACATTTCAAACCAGCATTCAAAGTTTGTCTTGAGCCTGAATTTTTTTTTTTTTTTTTAAGTTTAATTATGTGCTCATATAATTAATTCCGTTATCAGATTACTTAGATACGTAGATAAGCTTGCTCCATGCCGTACAAACATTAGGCTTTTTCAATAGGGGCTCCAGCCAGTGTAAACACAGATTAATCTAAGCACTTAGTGTATGACTCCAGGTGCGTTTGCACACTGACCTCTCGTGGCTGCCCTGAGGGGGATGCGCGTGACCTCAGGGATTGTGCTGAGGTCAGACAGTGTGCTGCTTGATGCTGTCAGGCTGTAGTGGTCACTGCGAAAGTGTCTCTTGAGCTCCTGGAAGGCCAAGCTGGCTGCTCCACAGCTACAGTGCTGCATAAAGAAGTCCTGAAAAAGAGAGTTTGTCTCATAAAACTCAGGCAGTTTGATTTATTCACTGTATAAGTGATCTTTTTTATAAAGGTATGCATTGCAAAATTACACATAGATTTGTAAAGTTTTCTATTTTGTATAGATTGAGTGCTCCTAAAAGTAAAGCGTGGTCATTAGGGAAAGAAGAACGCTTAAAATAGTTCACTTTATGAAATCTAAATTCAATTTGTGGATGTTCACGCCCATGGGTCAAGGATGATAGCACATACTTGGCCTGTGGAATAGACATCTGGTTCAGATTTATTCAACTTTAAAAAAATGACTGAAGCTCTCAAACGCAAGCATTCAGCGACAAAAACTATTGCATTACAATTTATTTCACACTATTCTTTTAGTTCTCTGGGCAGCAGCGCTACTTAAAAAATAGGGTACATTTCTAATCCCACATTATCTTATCTTTATTTTGCATGGCATAATTACTCCAGCTGTGATATAGAACAGGTTAATGAACCTTTCAGACATTAAAATATATTTTAGGGAGAATGGCTTCATCACACATTCCATGGACAGAGAGGTTTGAGTTTGTATTAAGAAGCAACAGTCCTTGTTTGTTCTCTGCTTTATTCTGTTGTTCTCTAGGAGAAACAATTCAAATAATAAAGACATCTCACTAGTGAGTTTTCATTCCTAAGGGGAACATTTAACTTGAGACAAAATCAAAATGACCCTAAATTGCTTTTCCAGTGGAAAATGTCTTTATCTGGGTCACTATTTTAAGCATTTTCCTCATGTATTACACATCATCGCTTGGACCACCTGAACAGCTGAAATCTCTCATTTCCACCAATTATTCTTATTGTTTCCACTATTTGCCTCCCAACCAAACGCAAAGTGTAGTAAACATAACATATATTTTGAATACTGTGAATTCAGTCTTTGGAGTCTTTCTCTGAAGAGTGTTTAACCTCTGAAAATAACATGGCAGTGTTTCTTGTCAGTCAGAGTGATAAGAGGCTTCCCAAATCTCTGTTTATCCAAGATTATCCTCTTAGTTCCATTGCATTAGTATTTGCCCTGTAAAAGCTGTCTGACTGATGAGGTGATGATGCCACGGCGGATCATGTTTGTTGAGGATTTGATGTTTTTGCAACACCAATTCCTTTGAAAGCCTATCTGCATTCTTGGTGTTTCCGAAAAGAAAGAAGCATGTGCTCTGAACATGGACTGAAAGAATTCACCTTAAATGACCCATAAACCAAAACACCAAATGCTTCAACCTCCTGTGATGTTCAGTGGATCGGCAGATAACCGAGGAGATCAGGGTGTAGAGCTAACAAGAGACACTACAATGGGGGTAATTGCATATTGTCTGAGTTCTAAATGCATTTTATGAGTACAGATGAAAGCGTGCTGTGAGGGTTTGGGGGCGGGTGGGTGAAACAGCCAGGGAGGAGACTGGCGAGACAACTTGGTCCATTATAGTGGAGACTAGGGCACGTTTCAGGAGTTCCCCTGCCTTTTGATGTGTGCAACAGCATGTTGCTGCCTGTTGCTTTTTCTCCAAAGACACACACAGCCCAGAGAATCTAAAAGACCCAGGGGGTTCAAGAAGGGTGGTCCCCAGAATATATTTCTGTGTGTCACAGTTTTTCTGTTTAGAATTATAAGAAAGATTCTGGATCCTCTGATCTTTTTTGGCTTCTTAACAATTCTATTCTAATTCTTGACACATTTTGACTGATTCTAAGACATCATCCAGACGTTATCAACCTGAAAAGATGTTATAAATCTGATCTTGTGAATGCATGATTTGTATACAGTCTTTGTTTAAAGCTCTCTAAGATTGGATGCAAACAAATTCATATGAATTTGCAAAAAATCAAAATGTTTATACACTGTCGTGAGACATTGTTGCATCGTTTTAGACTATCTTAAAAATCTGGTTCATAAGAGTCTTTCATTCATTCATGAGTCGTCTCGCCAATTTATTGTCTTTACCATCATGCTTGCATAGTGCTACCGGACCAAAAGTTGTGAGAATCATTCACTTCCGGTATTTTAACTTAATGCAATCAGTTCTTATTCAGAACCTAAACCTTAAAGCAAAGAATATGCTTGTTTGGTTTCTGTGAAGAAGAAATCTTATTAAAACGTCCTGCTTTCTTTTGCCTGTCTTTTTTTCTTGCTTTCTTTGATGACTTTGATGTACAGGCTCCCACTGAGCTCACTCACTGTGACCGTGGAAGTCTTTTCCGGCTCCAGGGCCCAAACTGACAGAGCCAGTTTAGAGATGACTCTCTGAAAAACCATGAACAAAACGGCTCTCATTCAACAGCACAGAGTCCAGAGGCCAGGAAGATGTCTACACAATATAATGCCACGGCCTTTAGTCAATAAGCAAAGGACTAGAGCAGCGGGAGAAGACGGGCAAATGGACAGCTGCATTACTTAAAATATAGACTCCAAGAATGAAATTAAAAATGCAGTTTTTTTGGCAATGCGGTATAAGACCTACAATGGGTTCCCCAAAGAACCTTTCAGTCAGCACTTCTTAAAATTTTATATAGCAATACATAACTTTAGCTAAATAACTGATACATTTGAGGATATTTTTAGTGCATTTCCACTTTAATGGAAATAAGGTATGCACTCATTTTTCTAACCTGTATCCGCTTTTAACAAAGAAAAGTTCCCTTTAGCCTCAACATTTTGGAATTATGTTACTAATTTTGGAGCAGCTCAAATCCAAAGGGAAAAACAAAGGCCAACATGTTAGAAAAACACCCATGACTTCACAAAACGTTGTAAAACATGTTGATATTTTTCCTGTGGTTTTGGGCTGATAACATTCAAGCCAGATGCTCCGTCTGTGCTAAGATGGGTAAACAAAGAGTTCAGATTTTATGAGTTACGCGTAGCTAACTCAATTGAATCTAAACAACTTTATGATCAACCAGAATTCCTTTTCATGCTGCCATTTTGCAGTAAATAAATGACATAATACCAGCGTTTTTAGTTTAGCATATTCTTTGTTCAGTTTATACTGCTTTTCAATTGCAGTTTTAATCAAACAAAATATATTTCATGCTTGAGTGTTTCTCAATTACCCCCAAAACAAAGACACAGGAAAAGACTTTCGTCCTGAATAATGTAAACACGGGGCACATAAAAACAAATAAAAATCCATGCGAGAGGACATTGCATCTGCGTACGGGTCAGAAGGGGCTGAACCCAGCAGCTCTATTTGTTAAATACCCTTTTATCCATCTGGACCAGAAACCCCTAAACCCCATACAAAACCAGCTGGATTTACACTGACACAGTACGGACCAATAATAACTTGCCCTTGGCCTCGATATAGGGTTAAACCCACAACAAATCATAAATCCAAGACGTCATCTTTCATACTCAGACCTACAGCAGTGCCTTTAATTAATTTCAGATTGAAAAAACTTCATCTACTATCCATACCTGCTCCAGGAGTAAATCTGGACTAAATCTTTTTTCAGTACTGTTTAAACAGTAATTGAAGTTAAACTCTGCACTATAGTAGCCCTCAGGAGTAGGATTGAGGTACAACTAATGCTGGCAGATGATTGATACCTCTTTAGCCTTGATCACTCGGCCTTCCTTCTGCAGGCCACAGATCTGTTTCTGTAGTCGAAGGTTGTGTTCCTGTAGCTGTCCAATCTTCTCTATGAGCTGGCAGATGTGCTCTAGGTACCCCAGTCCAGAGCCCAGCGGGTTACACTGATTGGCTTGGTTCACCTGGTTGTAAAGACAAAACAGAGAGAATAATCATTTATGTTTTCATAAAAGGGGGCTGTAAACATTCATCCTGGACCCTTGGGGAAAGACCCCCACCCCTCTCTGGACAATAGGTTGGTTCTAAATAAAGGGATTACTGGAGATGTTTATGTACACCGTAGGGGGCTAAGCAACTTTTGTGGAACAAGCCAACAAGAACAGTGTGAACAGCATCCTATTGTTTGAAAGCCAATGGCTCATTTGACGTGCTAATGAGCACAGAGCAAAGCCAAGGCTCCTATACAGGTAATTTCAGGAGCATGACAGCATGTGTTCAGGTGGAAACTGATGACGGCAGCACCATGATCTCCACCCATTATTTAACACCACAAGTATTTTTACTGTTCTTAATGGGATTTATTACAGTTCTCACATTTAAGATGGGTCTAAATACAGTTTGCCAACTACTCCTCTGCCTCAGTCGGATACATTCTAGGAAACCAGATATCATTAGACCATCATTTATTTCAACCAAGACTGGCACTGTAATGTAATTTCATTGGTTTATGAAAACAAATCCTTAAATTCTAATGTTTGTTTGCATCCCACTTTTTTCACTAAAAACTTGAAAACCCGTATTTGAAGTTTAGTGGTTTGAAGGTGTAAATGATTTGGTGGTAAATGTCTTAGGTGCTATTGTTTATTTGGTAAAACATCATCCTCCCGTCTTCGGTTGTAAAGCTGCAGTTGCTCACGTTTTTCAAAATAAATTCAAAGGAAATTTTGAACAAATATTTATACAATCGTCAACATTCCAAAAGTGTCCCAACAAAAGCAGGATGTGAGTTCAGGTCTTGGGCTTTTTCCCTCTGAAAGCTTTTCCGTGCTACTTGCGTCCAATCCAGTCCCAAAGCCCAGCATTAATGGAAACGCAGAAGCTAAACAATAGAGGACATGACGGAGAGATGAAATACTAGGAGCTGACATCACTCGCTTCCTCGCAAAGAGTGTGAGATCCTCGGCAGGTCACGCTTCTGCTCACTTGATCGTGAACCTTTCTCATGCTTTTCCATCAACCTTGCAATTCCATCAAACTTAATCGGGTCATATAAGACTATTCTTTATTTGATTCAAGTATTGAGTTTTATTTATTTTATTCCATTTTTATTTTATGGTAATGTCCAACTTGATGTGTAACATTCCTATGTTGGGTGAGGAAAGTTTAAGTATACTATAAGAAAATGTAATGAACTGGATTTGACCAAAAATTGCATTTACTTTCTTTACTTCTGTCTCACTGATCTTTTTGTGCAACATCATTTTTTATGTGCCTTACTGCATGTTTCGCTGCTGTTTCAAAGAGAAATATCCACTGAGTGGTGTTAAAACACAGGTTCAATACGTGAACACTGGCACATTTTTATTACGTTGATATCGCTATGTATTGCGGCAGTTCTGAATTTAAATATCTGTGGATGTTGCAAATATGCCCTACACCAAATCCAACCCTAAACCTACCTAATAGGGTTAACAAATGCAAAACTGATATAAAAAGGCATTTGTCGAACTGTAGTTACATGGGATTCAGCTCCTCTCCTCTCAAGTGTGCTACCGAACAAACCTACCATCTATAAAAACCCATAGGTATGAAGCTGGATATGTGTGATGCTACTGTTCAAAAGCATCAGTTTTCAAATATCCCAGCATATTAATATTGTTTTGAAATCATAGGTGGCAGAGTTTTACTGCCTCTAGTGTTCATTTCCTTTGGAAACTGCAGTAATATGTACTTATTGGGGGTGTAACGATACGTCGTATCGAATCGAACCGTTCGGTATGAGGCTTTCGGTTCGGTACGTATACGAACCAAACGATTCAGAAAAAAAAAGAGAGAGAGAGAATAAACTGCGTAAAATATAATGTTTTCAGTGCTACACTCAACAAGGCAGCGCCAACGACGGGACAGGGAACCCGCGTCTGCTCCTCCCACCCCCAAACAGACGAGAACCAGAAACACACACACATTACAA
>JAUMHG010000055.1:5335253-5345763 GCA_032359395.1 Enteromius anoplus | reverse complement strand
GGTTTCAAAAAATAGCGGTTTCAGTCTCCTAAAACGCCGGATCCGTGTGGACGAAACGCCAATACGATAAAAAATGTGTACGTATACAGCGAAACGCGTCTCCGTGTGGACAGGCCCTCATTCACTGCAGAGGATCCAATGGTGAACTAATGATCTGTTCTGGTGAAGAAACAGACACACCTACATCTTGAATGTCCTGAGGTTGAGTCAGTTTTCAGATCTACTGAAACTAGTGAATCAGAACTACTCTGTTAAATAATGTTGTGCAACCACTGAAGAAAAATATTATGATTCAAAGCCTTTTGTTAAATGGAATGCTATTCTATATATAACATACATAGTTTATTCCAATACCATGAGAAGAGATCAGCTATTCAATAATTTACTGTAGTTGAGCATCATGCAAAAATAATTATATCCACATATCTTATACCACACATTTTCAGCTTGTGTTTAGGAACACATTGGATATGATCATACTAGATAGGTTAAAGAAAATATTCAAATGAATATTAAAACAGCAGTTGCGACTTAAGATGTATTTTGATTTTAGGGAGAAAATGCTGAAAGAAGCAGTTTCTTAGGGGAAAAAATCTACGGAAGCACTGCTCACAGGAAGAGTTTTATCCTGTTTTCCTTTTTAGTCACAGTATGTACATTCAGTGATGAGCTGATGACGTCAAGTTACGGAAAGACCGTCATTATGGCTAATGAGAAAGGATGTGTGTGTTTCTAAACTGTAAACAGAAGCTATTCATTTTACCAACGAGTGTTTCAGTCTCATACTTCTTGCTAAGGCATCTCTCTCAGTGCTATTAGGATTAATGAAAAACAATATCCTGCAAATTGCTATACTTTTAATTAGCTTTTAGTTTATTTTTTTTTCCTTGGGATTATGTTATGTTTAGCAGTGGTAAATAATCATTGTGAGCTTGATTGACAGGAAGAGTATTTCACTCTGATATTCAGTTGTGTATTTCTGAAACTTAATTTCAAAGGGATTATTTACACTGCTGGTCTCCTGATCTCACCGCGCAAAAAAAATAAAAAAAAAATGATGACTTTCCTGTAAAAATAGCTAAACATCCTGTTAAATGTTTACTTCTATTTTATGTACCTTTCTGTATATCAACCGCATACTTTTTCTTATGTTAAGCATAAACCATAATAAACGTATTGTGCTTAAAGCATAACGTATTATTCTTGGATAAAGTTATGCTTAAAACCAGAAAAAGTCAAATAAAAATAAATACACTTCCTGAAATCGTATATGTTTTAATATACAAAATATGAAAATGAATTCTGAAAGTGCATGCCTTGTTTTTGGTAGAATTTAATTAAGATTTTTAAAACAATTCCTTTCCAACAAATTCTGTGTAATGCATATAAGTGAGTGAGAAAAACTTGTTTTTATATATATATATATATATATATATATATATATATATATGTAACACTATGACGTCAAGTAAATAACAAAAAACATGTAAACTGTTGTTTACCTCACTTAGCCTGCAGCACTCTTCCATGTATTCATCCAAACTGTTGCTTGTTGTGCTTTTCCTCAAAGGCCGTTGCTGAAGTTCAGGTCCTGTTTTGCCATCATAAGCTTCTATAGAACACTGGCTCCTTGACATTGTGTCCTCAGCCATCGCAGTGTCTGTCATTTCCTCTTGTGATGCCATGATTTCAATGGCATCTTGACTGTTCTCTGTGGTATTCCTCAGGGTTCTGTCCTCGGACTGCTCTACATCTGCTGTGATGTCTATTAAATCATCATCAACATTCTCATCCTCTGTTCTGTCTCCCAGGATGGTAAAAGTGTCTTGTTTGGCACACTTACAAGACGTTTGTGCAGTTTCTAAGAAGACTGAACTGTCTTCAAGAGGATTGTCAGCAGGTACGGGAGAGTTCAGGTTGCCAGAGTCGCATGAAGACTCCCTGCTGTGGACCACAAAGCTTTGCTCTGAACCAGTTGGGGTGGATGGAGAAGTTGCTCCACTTGTCATTTCTACCCCAGAGTCCTCAGATTCAAATTTGTACAATCTTGGAAGTTCAGAATCTGCAAAAATAGAAGAAAGATAGTCTGTTTTTGATTCGGGGACGGTGGTCTCGGGAGCAGCGCTGTGGACAGAGATCACCTCATCAGCATGGAGAGGTTCTGTGTTATCCTGCTCGGACATTGAAATGGAGATGGTTGAAATGGAGTCCTCAGCATTAAGCAGTTTCTCAGGGACCTTGTTGAGGAGCTTCATTTTTGTCAGTACAACATCATTATCTAAAACAATATCCCCTTTACCTGCAAAACAAACAAAGAGAGAGGTCTGAGCGATTTTATACTTTCACAATATGGAAATCATAAATGCGTTTCTAATTAAAATATTCATTTAAACTGTCCATTTTCTGTGCAGCTACCGCCAGATGATCTTATTTTTTTAATTTAGTATTTTAGCAACAATGTTTACTCTTTTCTGGGAAATCAATCAACTTCTGGGCTCACAATTGTGTCTGAACATTAAACTGGGACATAATAAAAAAAAATAGACTGCAGTAGTAAAGCTGAATTTTAGAGTCATATAGTCCTGTCTTGCTCTGATTTTGGAGTTTAATGCTGTTATGATATGTATAATCTGATATTTTTCCGGTCATTTGCCTCATATCTCAATCTCACTATGACTCTGTGCTCGCACTTTCAAATTCAATTTTAAATATTGTAAGGAAACGGAGAGATTTCTAAATAGCTTTAAGTCTTCGTCACATTGAAACAATGAGAGATTAGATAACAATAATAACAACGACTCTAGCCATTCCCAGCTCTCTCGTAGATCTAAATGTGGTTTTTGAGTGTCACCTTTATTAATAATAAACATACCCGTGTGTTTAGTTAGAAAAGAATTTGTGATGATTTTTTATCCAGATTGGATAGTGACTGTGAGAACACTGATAACATTACAATGATGCTCCAGGGTTTTTTCCCATTCAGTTTTTTTCAGTCCTTTCTCATGGACCATGTGTACACAACACCTGGACTCCAGCACAAACCTTTTAAAAATCTATTTCAAATAGACTTCATTGTTCAATGTAATCTAATCTAAATGAAAAAGAAATTTCCCTCATAAGGCATAAATGTTGATGTGAATTAAATTCTTTCGTGTTAACTAGGTACAATTCATCAAGTTTCCATAAATAATAATGTGTTTGTCCACAATGAAAGCAGAAAACATATAACATAGGCCTTATCTGTTGTAGCAAAATATACTGACAAAATGCCCTCACCTCTAAATATAAGGTCCATGCAGCACTAGCAAATACATCATCTTAGATATTTTCCTGTGATAAAAGGGTCCCAACATGAAATCCGGGCATACAGTTTTTTGAGTCCTCTACATGAGGCCTCTGATCATAATTTAGCTAATTACTTCTACAGGTCAATTAGACCGACCCGTTGGGTCAGTCTTTTATACAGCAGTGCTCTCCAGCTGAGACTACAGAAATGCTGATCGTGGGACTTTTTTGATGCCACTCAGTAGGAGCAAGTAGTCAGCATCGAAATCCCCCTTGGTTTTCAATTAACATCTCTCAGACGTGGCCGCTTGTAAAGAGAGATCAAAAAGCCCTCGCTAGCCCCTGGCAGCCAGGAATGTAAGTAATGCTAAGGTCCGTCATGCTGCAGAGTATAATGCGTTCAAAATAAAAACAGGTCAATGATAGCGTTGGCAGGAATCAAACCCCACATATTTTCGGTCTTTATCACAGTCTGCAAATGTCTGCTGGGGATTATTTCAGGAGTAAGAGACAGGTACAACAATATTTTTAGGTGTCATAATTGGACTATGTTATAATTGAAACATTTTATCTCATAACGTTGCCTTTTGTCAATTTAGTAAATAATAAATTCACATTTCAATTTATCTGTAATCTCATAATTCAAACTTTACATGTAATTTTTTAGATTTTCAGATCATACATTTTTATGTGTATTTTTATCTAATATTTGTGAGAGTATGTCATGATTTCTACTTTCATTTAGAAAGTCATTTAGACTTTTTGTCTTATAATTGCAACAGTACATTATAACTGGCTTAACCTCATTATCAGTGACTTAGTGACTCAGTGTGTCATAATTTAGGCTTTCATGTCATTTTGATGCTTTATCTCATAATCATGAAATAATATATCAACTTTGACTTTTTATTTTAAAAATCTGTCTCATAATTATTGCAGTATAACTGACTTTTTAATTATTATGTATTATGTCATAATTGACTTTAATAATAATATAATAATCTCATAATTATACTCGGTATCTCATAGTTTAGACTTTTTAATGGTGCAAGTCAATCTTTTTTGTCACTTAACTTTGACACCGCATGTAATAATTTTGACTAAAAGCATGATTTCTTTTTATTACATAGCATAAATAGGTTTGGCTTTATTCATTTTTAAGCAGCACTGTTAGTCACGTCCCACCTGCAGTAGTGTTTTTCTTCCAGGCCAGCAGAAAATGTTTTTTACTGTGTACAACTGGCAAGTGTTTCACATTTTTGAGCTGATAAAATACTCTGTCCATGTTCAAGAATCCTGGAATCATCTGCTCCAGTGTATTTTACAGCTGTACGTACATTTGGTAGGTAAAAAACCCACTGATATGTCCCAGGTGGGCATTGTGATGTTTTCGATGCAAGTCTAATAAATATTTAATTTGAGGAATTTCTGGGAGACTTAACTACTCTAAACATATTTTGTCAATTATCTGTCCTGAAAGGGAGACGGAAGTCTGCTTCAATAACAAAATGTTACTGTTATTCATCTGAGAGTAAGAATGTGAGAATCATTAAAGGCCATCGATAGAAACATTCACAGGGATGAAATGTGAAGAATTCTCAAACTGAGACAAGAACATGTTTACTCCATCTGGCCTCACCCACTCATGTTTACCACATTTCAACACTGCTGTGTTAGAAGTTTGACTTTCCTGACACAACATTAGAGTCATACTCTTTCCGACTGACGTGAGCAGGTCCTTTCAGGTTCGTTGCAGTGAACTTCTTCATCAGTTCTTTTCACATCTAACTTTTAAAGGTCCCCTGAAGTGGCTTAAAACACGAGGCGTTATTGTATGTGGTCACGTAATTTAACTTAAACAGGAAGACAGGGCGGGACATATCAAGCAGCCCCACCCCATTTTAAAATAGCCAATAGCGCTTTGCTTACATCTGCTCTGGCGAGAGCCGTTGAGCTCAATAAGGCTGCATTTGACAGCTTACCCCCAAGATTCAATATGAAACTCTTACTAAAAGAGATCTTCATCATGCTGAGGCTGTGTACATTTAAAAAGTTTTTAATATATGCTGACTCGCACATATGATTCGCTCCGTGTGATCACGTGATCAGAGGTTGAAGTACAAGGTGATATCAAAAAAATGGTGGAAATGACGTTCTCTTTTGTTTTCCACATGCAAATTTTGTCACTGTTTTAGAGCACACTGTCTTATAGATAACATTAAAATGATCATATTGATACTATATGCCGGATCCTTTCTCTATCAGTTCATAAAAACACAGGGATTTATTATCAAAAAAAATAAAAAATAAAAGTTCCATTCAGTGGCTGCTCATTGAGTGATTGGGTAGGGTACATTGTCATTTTTCTCTTTCCAGGAACGCTCAAGCACATAGACAGCCTCTAATGTATTATAACTTGGGGAACTGGAGGCGGAAGTTGGGTTGTGATTAGGAAACTGGCCATTTGCAAACTACAACAACAAAAATGATTTTGGTTCCCGGTTGAATGGAAGTGTATCAGGTTTTCAATTGATTTTAAACTACTTGATGATTTAGTTAGGGGATACAGTGGGGTCAGTAGAGGTGTTTAGGACGCTCTTGTCTGCCGACACGTCCATTGTGATTGTGGGTGGAGAGGTCAGAGGCAGGCTAGGGCAGGTCTTCTATTTTTACAGCCAGGAGAATGTCAGATCCCTGTGAGCACTTGGGTGGCCAGACTAAATGACCCGAGAGCATATGAACCAATAATCTCTCTGCTAGAGTCTGTATATGGGCCGTTTTATTGTTTTATCATTGCATGGAAGTTTTGTTTATTTTATTTCCTTACTTTTGCAAGGAAAGATATTTTTAGTATTAACCCCCACCCCCTCATTTTTCAGATTCTACTTCCTCTCTTTTTAATGAATCACCCATAATGACATAACTAATGACATTCAATATATCCTTAATGATAATTCTTATTAAATATAGTGTGATTTTTTTTCTTTTTAACAGTTATAGCAGTTATATTACATCAGTAATATTTTAATATATGTTCGTATACTACTTTTACTTCATTTTAACTTGAGTTCATGATTTTGTCATTTTTATTAGTAGTTAACTTTAGTAACCTGAACCACATATATAGCAACACCCAAGCGACCCCCCAAAAAACTCCTTGCATCATGGACACAGTTTGTCACAGGCAAACCTAAACGCTTCCCAATAATCCTTTGACTGTCTTTTTTTCCTCCTGAATTGCTCAAAGGTGTCAAAGATGTCAGGTTTGATGAGGTGCGAAATACAGCCATACACCTTTTTCTTCCTTCTTCCTAATCTAAAGCCAGCAGACCTTTAGTGCCTCACACCTCTCTGTCTCTCTCTCATCACAATGCCAGGACATTTTCCCTGCATTCTTTCTGTGCTCCAGCAAGGCAATGGTTTTGACCCTAAGGAGCCTTTCCAGAAGCGCATTATCAATGTGAACTGAACGGGCCGGTCTTCCATTATCTAACACCATTAGGATAAGGCAAGAATGTGCGGGAGCAGTAACATCAGTCAAGCCTTCAGGCAAACTCACCCCTCTCTTCTCCCTTCGTCTGCTTCGAAAACATCCTCATGAAATTGTAGATTTCTGAGGAAACTGATGATTTTCTGGAGAGTAAGATTACTTTGATCTACTTGAAGTTTTCCACTTGTGACCACACTACAGGCACAAGTAAACCTGACAGTGACGAATCATCTGAATTTCAAAATATGATATCTGGTCAGTTTCTCATCCGTATTACCTGGCTTTGATTTCATACACTGGCTGATCTTACTCACGAAGAATTTGACTGCAGCTGTGCCTGTTTACAGTTATGAGTCACGTATAATATTACTCAAGAAAAGAGCCCCTCTCATGGAGCTGTCACCACTAAAACATTCACATCTGATATCACTCTGTTTCTTATGATGCTCTCGCTTGAAGTTTTGAATCACCTGTGTGACAGTCACATGTTGTCTTCCATTATTATAAGTCTCACTAATCATCTAAACTGCCATTTATTATGAACCACACCTGGTAATTGACCTAATTCAGTCTGTAAAGAAGATAAACAAGCGCATGAGAAATGTCTAGTTATATGCTTCATAGTGTGTGTGTGTGTGTGTGTAGCACTTAGATTAGGGAACACTATTCACTATTAACTAGTTGCTAATTTGCATGCATATTACTTGGATATTGACTGTTTATTACTTATGAAGCACATGTTAACGCATGACCATATTCTATATCAGACACCTAAACATAACTACAATAATAAGCATCAAAAAGGACTTATTGGGAAAAAAACTAATTTAACAAAATGGTAACACTTCAATTTACGGTTACACATATTAGTTGCTTATTAGCATGCATATTATTAGAATATAACCCATTTATTAGTGTTAATTAGGCTCATATTAATGGCTTACTCTACATGACCTCATACTACATCCCTAATACTACCCAATACCTAAACATAACAACTACCTTATTAACTATTAATAAGCAGCAAATTAAAAATCTTTTGAGGGAAAAGTCGTTAACAAATGTGTTTTTATATATATATATATATATATATATTATAATTATAATTTTTTTGGATACAAGAAGCTTTGATTGAACAATCCGTCGGTCACAATTAAAACTGCATAAGATAAAGTCTAGACAACATGCTGTTGTTTAAACAACAACAAAAAAACTAATGGCTCATAAATTGTCTTTCATTAAGCCGATGTTTGATTTGAATGTCTTACTAATTAAGCACAAATCTGCCCCTCTGCCACATGTTTTTCTAGTTAACACCAAAGCAACACTAACAACTGTAGTTAAAAACATTCTGTAGATATGTCATAAAGTTTGTGGCTTTTCTATATGAGTTCAGATTTGCGAGCAACTCTATTGAAATGACATCAGCTCAACTATACAGTATACCTGTGGAGCTCATCTGATGATGGTTAAATAACTGTTTTTGAAGATAACCCGACCATGTTCAACCAAACAGATGACGCCTCAGAGTTCAAATTACAGGTTTCTAAATATCCTCCAACACCTCAGCCAGACAAATTGCTACCTGTGCTGCAGATCCAGGTGTTGCATCTGACTCCAAAGCAGAAGATTGAGTCACAACACTTACCTTTCCTCCACGGCGCGAGGATGGTGAAAGACTTGTGCCAGCTGAATACCATGCTTGATTTCCTTCTCTTAAGACTCATGGTGGATGTCCAAAACTTCAGTAGTTGTCAGTAGTGTCAAGAGGAAGAAAACCCTCCTTGTTGGCTTATTCAAGCACACCTCATACCTTAGTGCTGATGGATCTTCTTTCTCCTAAACCAAGTGCTCAAATAGCTCAAATGCTCCAAAAAAGTGTATATCCAGTTTTAGTGTACAGTCAGAATAGTGCAGGGGTGTGTTTGAGAGAGAGGCTGTCCTCACACTGAGGAGAACGTGCAGACTGCCTACAGCAGGACCATCAGCCGCAGGAGGAGGGGTGACGGATAGCCAGATGGAGGGAGGGGAAAGACTTCGGAGAAAAGCTTTGTGTGTGCAGAGAAAGACAGAAAGGGAGAGATAGTGGGAAAATGTGTTTTGCAATCATATGCCAGTGAATAAGAAGCCATTCCTTGAGGAATCTGCCTCATTAAAGCCAACATACCTTCACTGAACAAATGAAAATTTAACTAATTGCATAATATAAATAGCTGTAATACTTTTTCATTTTAGTTTACCAGTAATCAAGTGTCTGATTTTATTATCTTTTATACTTCTTTTAAGTGTTGTCACTCCAAGGTTTAAAGTTTGTCTTCAGACAGTTCCAAAAGAAAAAAAAAAATCGAATTAATATCTTCTCACAAACAGACAAACAAAATCAGGCAAAAACATTGAGATGAAAGACAATTGATTTACTTAAAAAAAAAAAAAAAATAGCAGTAACACTTTATTTCTGTCACGCTCGCACTCACCCAGGTAGAACAAGAGGCACAGATCTTGCTTAGAACAGAAGTTTATTTAAAGTATTAGAGACTGGATACATTGGGGTTTGACACATGAGGACCGACACTGGGGATTCAAACACACACACTTAAATACAAACATTGACGAGGGCGAAGGTGGCGACAGAGAGCTGAAGAGCCAGGCTGATGGTGAGGATCCAGAGGGTCAAGGCGGAGCAGGTGGTGCCGGTGACCGACGTGGATGAGGAGATCCAGAAAGCCATAACGGAGCCGGAACAAGAAAGGACCAAGGTGGAGCTGGAGGGAGGGAGGAGCCTGACAGAGCCCGCAGGACGGCAGGACGAGGCGCAGCCAGAGGAGCGGCGTCCCTAGGCAATGGATGGACTCTGACCGACCAAGGCGGAGCTGGAGGAACGATCGAGGCCGGTGGAGCTTGTGACCAGACGGGCCCCGAAGGAGAGGGGGAACCAAGCCCCACGGTGGAGCCAACGGGTCGGAGGACCGCGGCAGAGTTCTGGATTCGGAAGCTGGAGTCAGTGGCGCTGGTGGGTGGGAGGGCGTTTTATTTTTCAAGCTTTATGGACGTCTCCTGTGCTGTGAACACTGGAGGGTGCTCTGGCAGCGTGTGCTCAGGAACTGGATTCGGGATCGGCCCCTCTGGCAGGACTGGAATCGTGATCAGCTCTCCTGGCTGTAAAACAGGGACTGGAATCGGGATCTGCTCTCCTGGCCGTAAATCAGGATCTGGATTTGAGATCGGCCCCTCTGGCCGGACTGGAATCGGGATCGGCTCTCCTGGCCGTAAATCAGGAACTGGATTCAGGATCGGCTCTCGTGGCCATAATTCAAGGACTGGATTCAGGATCGGCTCTCCTGGTCGTAATTCAAGGACCGGATTCAGGATTGCTCTCCTGGTCGTAATTCAAGGACTGGATTCAGGATCGGCTCTTCGGCTCGTAATTCAAGGACTGGATTCAGGATCTGCACCACGCACGTACGGGAATCTGGGCTGAAGACAGGGTCGGCGCTCGGTGGAGACGTGTGTCTTAATGTCTTAATTCTGTCACGTCTTTGTCCAATCCAAACCGAAAGCATACTCCGAGACACTCATCTGGCCAGCTCACCTCGGTAGTACAAGAGGCACAGATTTTGCTTAGAACAGAACTGTACTTAAAGTATTAGGGTGCTTTCAAATCTGTGGTTCGGTTCATTTGGTCCGGACCAAGGGCAACAAATGATACATTGTAGCATTTTTCTGCCGTTTTGGGTC
>JAUMHG010000055.1:5279834-5295379 GCA_032359395.1 Enteromius anoplus | reverse complement strand
CAGCAGCTGAAAAATTAATGAAGAGGCAGGGGAAAAAAACACCAGAGAGAAAATAAAATCAAACCCGGCTCATGACAAGAAATGTGAAATAACTATTTTTTAATTCCTTTCAAAAGCATTTATTTAATCCAGTAATATTGTGCAATTAAGATACCCGTTTTCTATTTAAATCTATTCTAAAATGTAATTTCTTCTTGTGATGTTAAACCAATGATCATCATCAGAAATCATTCTAATATGTTGATTTGCTGCTCAAGAAACAACGTCAGATTTGCAATGGCATGGCTAAATTATATTTTAAAAGCATTTAACATAGAAAACACAGTAGTAACCTTTCGCTATTAATATTGCACATAGAAGACAAAAAGTAGGCTGTATTTTTAATAAATAAATACAATCTTCTTTAGGAGCATTAGATTCTTAATTATAATTATCTTGATTATAAAAAAAACATTTGACCTAAAATGTGCATGTCATTTGTTTTAATCTCATATAAATCTAATTATTAACTAACTGATATTTTAATAAAGATACTACCATTCAAAATTTATACATTAAATCATATTCTAAAATTCTGCCCACCAGCAGCAATGATGCCCTATTTGCATACTCGATTAGTTTTGCTTACATCTATTTGCACATTGTGAAAGGTCCTTCCTCTCTTTTTTGTATCTTTTTAACCATACAACCTAATTTACATTTCAAAGATGTTTTTATAATGCGTGTTTATTCACATACAGACAAAACAAAGCACACATTGAGAGTCTTGACATTTAATTAAGTCTAAAATACAAGCTTCTCCAACATTGAAACACCGTTTCCTTTTAGCTGCTTTGCAAACACTTTAATATCCTTCAAAAATGTCTGAGACTGTGTATTCAAAGGGGCAGCTCTCTGCATGCACGTGTGTTCTGGACCGATGGACATCAAGCAAAGTGTTGTAAATGGATTGCCATAATGGACATTTCAGGTTGACTTCTTTCTGACACATTTTGTGTTTGCTAATTCACTGCTTCAGACACAGTACCTGAGCAAAGACGGGAAGCTGCGTGAGGCGTGAGCTCCATTTGTGTCCATTTGTCTGTGGAAGACGGAGAGCGAGGAAGGGATGTGCGTCATATTCCAAACAGAAATAACAAGGACAATAACAAATAAATGAGAGAGGTTTGGCTGGGCCAACGGCCAGCAAACATCTCAGTACAGAAGTGACTCCACAGGCGGTGAGGGAGCAGGACATTTGGTGCGTTTGTGTGCCTGATAACATTGGCGGGTTAGCTGGGGACACCGACTGGTTTGGCATTAGCCTTGCAAACCATTTTGGCATCCCACAGAGGTTGACAGGATCATTATGGATGGTTGTTGTTACAAAACTTGCACATCTTTACCTCTCTAATCTGTGTTCTTACTGTCTGCGGTTCTTACAAAGTCTCCGTCATGCCCTTTGGCTTCAACTCTGCCTCTTTTAACTGTAATGACCGAGAGGGACAGAATTTGCTAATGGAAAGTTCCTTTAATTAGCATTTCTGTACTGGCAAACGTCCTTGGGCTGTTAGGACATTTTCCCATTTTCCTGGACTTGTGGGGGCGGTTAGAACAGGCCTGTTGGTCTCATTAAAATACGGACCTCTGCACTTTTTGTGCATCACCGATTTGACATACCTTACTGCACGTTTCGCCGCATATTCGAAGACAAATGTCCACTAAGTGGGGCTAAAACACAGATTCAATATGTGAACCCCGGCACATTTTCTTACTTTGATATAGGTTTGCATTGCTTTGCTTTTATTACGTTAAATATCTGGGGACTGTCACTAAAAGTAAATGCTCTATCAAGTCAGGGAAACACCTACACCGAATCCAACCCTGAACCTACTTGATGGTGTTAACAAATGCAAAGCTGACATAACTGCAGGGATATGTATTTATTGGTACATATTTAGTTTCTTGCCAAAAAGTGCACACAGGTACGTTTATGCCAGTACTTTAGTTTAGTCCAATACTTACGCCTACTTTTTAGTCTCGGTCTCTCCATCTACTCAGCACTTTAGTGAAGCATGTCTGACATTCTCTGTCAGTAACATTAATAGCTGTATGTTGTGTCATTTCTGAGAAAGGTGTGTCTACATGTCATTACTTAAAAAAAATTTGAGAAGTTTAGCCGTGACATGCCATTGAGATGACAGAAATAACATACTGCCACTCTGACAGAGCTGAACGCATGCAACTTAATGGTGATTGATGCTGTATTTGTTGTTAGAACAGCTGAGCTGCAGATTTGTTTCAAAGCCGGAGGCACTTTATTGAAAGGACTGAAGGGTTTTATACAGGTTTCTACTTCATTAACTCATGTATACGTGTTGTAGTTGGGCCACAGTTTAATCTTTTTTTTTTTAAAGGTGGTTTATGAAATGGATGCTTCTTACATTCAATTCTAAATTAGATGATACGCTTTCAAGAAGTGTCATTATTGTCAATTAAAACTAAAGCAAAGTGTTTTCATTAACTGAAATAAAGAAGTAAACTGGGGGGAACAAACATGAAAAATAGTAAGTGAATCATGAGTTTAAAAGGGACTAAATGACAAAATAAAAGTTAAAGAAATCAAAGATAAATAAAAATGCATAACAAAAGTATTAAAACAAACTAAAAATTAAAAATGAATATGTAGTAATAAAATAATGATAAACACTGATTAAAAGTCTTATCAAAATCTTTATGACCAAGTTGAAGTCTGGGGACTGTAAACAGTTCACAAACTATATTAGTGTTTGGTACTAATTATTAACAATAAATGTATCTATTGAACATTGGATATTAAAAACATGAAAATATGAAATATTTTTACACTTAAAACAACAAGCAGATTTTAAAGTTGAAAACAATAACGAAATATAGCTTGGAGTAAATTTAAGTAAAGTTCTAATTATATAATACGTTAATCACTGCATCTGTTATAATGACTAATACAGTGGTTCTCAATCCTGGTGTGTGAGACTTATTTACTGTGCAAATCCGTGAATGAATGTTCCGAAGTGAAGTGAACTTTAGCGGACACTGTGTAGGGACCATGTCGATTGGGAACACAGCTAATGCACAGATCTCTCATCTAATGAGCTGATTATCAGAATCAGGTGCGTTAACAAAGAGAGACGCGCAAAATATGCAGAACAGGGGGCCTCTAAGACCAGGATTGAGAACCACTGGACTAATATACCTGAGCAGACTTAATGAATACTAAAACTATTACATATTTATAAAACATTACCAAAGCACATAAAATGAGCTTAATCAATGCCATTTCCACTGTTAAAAAAAATAATAAAGGGAACACTTAAATAACATCCTTATTAAAAACTTTGTTCATTACATAGTTGAGTGTGTTGACAACAAAACCACACAAAAATGATCAATGGAAATCAAATTTATTGACCCATGGAGGTCTGGATTTGGAGTCACACTCAAAATTGAAGTGGAAGAACACAGGCTACAGGCTGATCCAACTTTGATGTCCTTAAAACAAGTCAAAATGAGGCTCAGTAGTGTGTGTGGCCTCCACGTGCCTGTATGACCTCCCTACAACACCTGGGCATGCTTCTGATGAGGTGGAGGACGGTCTCCTGAGGGATCTCCTCCCAGACCTGGACTAAAGCATCCGTCAACTCCTGGACAGCCTGTGGTGCAACGTGGCATTGGTGGATGGAGACAGACATGATGTCCCAGATGTGCTCAACTGGATTCAGGTCTAGGGAACGGGCGTTAAATGTATAGTAAAACATGTACATGTATGTATGGCTTCTGTCTGGTAAAATCAATGCTATTGCTTATGCCATGTTTTTCCAATGTTTGCTCTGTCCGGGTCATGGAGGGCCAGTGTCCAACTTCCAGGCAAACTCTGCAGGACACTAGTCCTCCAGGACAGCGAGCATGGTATTACCAACTAATACCATTACTGTACCACACTGGCACTGTACATTTACGTAAGGTTGAAGAGATAGCACTCATGATGAATGAAAACAAAGAAACGGTCAGGAGAAGATTGATAAGCTTTAATGAGATATCAGTGCAGAGATACAACTTATTGGGTAAAATTTCCCATACAGTAATGTCAACAATAATCATAATAACAGTATCATAATAATGTCAATATACATTTAGCATATTAAAATACGTACTTGCTTTATTTTTTTCGTTTGATAAAAAACTGCCTATTTTATGCATTTATCTAATGTTGTCTTTAAAGTTGAAGAAAGCCACAAAACCAATGGCGCACATAAGGGCAGTGTTATCTGAAATTCAGTGGGTTCAGGGGCTCGGTCCGATCAATTACCTTAATAGTAGATCTTAAACAGACATACATGTACCAGCACTTTCTGAACATTCAAATGAACAACTCTGACTGTAACATTCATACGGCTACACTGCTTTGAGAAAGATATACAAGTTCACCATTTCTTCCTTTGGCATTAAACATCTGAACATTCAAGTAATAAGTATAGTACTGCATTGCTTTGTAGTTTAATGTTGAATGCTACATGGTTCAATGGGCAGTGACCTAGATTTGCTGGTGTTAAGGCACCTGTAAGAGTTTAAATATGGGATTATTGGCATTTACTAAAAGTGGACGCTATAAAAAGCATGTGCATATTGAGTAAAAACGTATCTGGTTTATTTGGGAAAATATGCAGAACAGCAAATATAGTTTTTTCCTAGACGTGAAGAAGAGAAGAGTCTGGAGAGATGTGTTATTTGTCTAGCGTGCTGTAACGTAACTGTCTGTCACTCCAGCAGATGATCAATCTATGTGAGTCATAAGCACTTAAATGTGAGCTCTAGTTTGAAATCTGCCTCTCTGTGACATCTTGTTTGTTAAGGGAGTTAAAACACTTGTAATCCTCAGGCATGTTATGACATGCACTAAAATTTGCTGGAGGTAGTTATATTGAAGGCAAAATCATAAAATAAAGAAAGAAATTAATATAGGCTATGTGTGTGTGTGTGTGTGTGTTTTATTGGCCACATTTGATAGAATTCCAAATATATTATTTATTTATTTTTGGGGTAAAATGTGACAAATAAAAATTAATTAACATATTAAGCTTTTTTTTTTTTTAAATCAAATGTGTGCGTTTTGCCCTAAATAAAAAATTTAATAAAATATATGCGTGTACTGTGTGTGTGTTATAAATGTATATGTATATATATATTTATTTATTTATATATAAATACAAACACATGCATGCATATATTTAAGAAAAATATATGTTATGTTTATATATTATATAAAAAAATAAATATATAAAATGTATACCGTACATATATGTATTTATATATACATAATAAATAAAACGCAGTACACACACATATATTATGTAACCAAATGTTTTATTTTTGGATGTGATTAATCATTTGACAACACTATATATATATATATTATAATTTTGGAGGTAAAAACGTGACCAACAAAATAAATATTTCTCTTTTATTTTTTTTACTTTTTATCTACTCTCATTGTTGTAACACAATGTTTTTTTTAACGAATATTTATTTAAATTCCTATAACAAAATAATTAAACAATAAAAAACTAAATATTTATATAAAACAATCAAGTTTAAATTTTTGTGTCTTTTTCATAGCAATGATAATTATTAGAGTTTTGGGGATAACCGTTACAAAAACGATGCAAGAAAATGTTAATAGTGTTAAAAATATGCATATTTGTCTTATTACCCTGTGATAAAATTAGATTTATTTTCTTCTGGAGTGAAATATGACCTGATCATGTTTTGGACATTTACTCCTATGCTGAATAAGCTTTGCTTAGTTGTGCACAGCCTCATTCTCTGATAGCATCTCACACAGCAGCTCCAACATTAAGCAACACATCTCCAGTCTGCTCACAAAACATCACTTCAAAACTGGATTGTGCGCCAAACCTCATCTTTGTACCTTTAAATCTTTTTTTCACCAGGGGTTTAGATTTACATTAAAATAGAGCAGGAGATCTAAAGTGCTAATATTTGTTTAAGCAAAAGAATCATCATCATTATCCTCTATAGGTCTCGCTACATATTGCCACAATCGCCTTAAGAAATAATTTATAATTTAATTCCTTTATGGTTCAACTTTAAAGACAACCTCAGGGCAATTAAAATAAAAAGAGAGTTAATGCTATTATCTAATATGGGTCAGAGTGCATGAAGCACCATCTTTAAACAACGCAAGCTGTTTTTTTAAGGATCCAATATGCTACATAACATGTCTAAAGCAAAAAAAAAAAAAAAAAAAATCTCTCAGATTTTGAACCAACTGTACTGGCCTGCCAATAATTGTAATATGCATTTGCATATTTCTAGAAAAAAATGCCACCAAGAAAGAGCACAGGACACCAGCACTGCAGACTTGATACGGACTCTGATTCACATCTACTGAGTAGACAAGACAAAGTACCAGGACAAATAAATGCTTAACTTTATCATCAAAGTAGAAATCTATAGTAGAAATCTTAAAGCATCTTCCTTTAAATATGTATGTTTACAGCTAAATGGACAAAAATATATGTTTTTAAAGTGGTCTCCACAATAAGGCAATAAACAGAGATCAGAGACAAAAAGACTAATCAAACAAAGAAAGGCACATGAATAACATGAACACTGAAAGTGGTCAGTGAGGGCAAGGCATAAAGACCCCATGAAACGGCTCACAAGCGGTTTTCTTTTCTTAAAAGAAACAACACATTTTAGTTTTCTTCTTCTTCTTATTTATTTATTTTTTTACAAGCCATTTACAGCCATGGCTGCAGAGAAAATGACATTGTGACTGAACAAATATTAAAATATTAAATATATTACGATTAAGTGTGCATGACAAATATTAATTTTGTTTGCTTTCAGGAGTACACCAGCACAGTGGTTGCCAGCACAACTTAAACAATAACTAATTAAATTGCATTTATTATTTAATTAATTTCTCTTTTATTTTACCATGTCAGCATCTAATTGTTTTCAGTAATGTTTTATTTATTTGATAATAAATCAAATTGTTTTTTAATTAGACTTAATTAGACATTATAAAGGGTTATTAAAGGGCATAATGCATTGTAATTATTCATAATGTCATTGTATTATACTACATCTACATGAAAATAATTACAGTCAAATTAAAAAAGGCATAGTGTTATAATGCATTAACTGTGGTTACACTTATTTATAAGATTGCACAATGCATACAGTGCTATACTTTTATAATGCATTTAAGTATTGAAATCTTGTATTTGTTTTGCCATGTCTGTATATACTATTCTAAAGCACAATTACTGGGGTCACTGTATATATTAGACTAGGATGCTTTTTTGTGAAATCTGGCAACCCTTCACTCAGAGCGAGTGCGTTTGTGTTGAGTGGAAAGCAGCAAATGCATGAAGAGCAGCTATTGTTAATGCCGAGTAAGTTAAGTAATAAAACGTCTTCGGGGACCACTGCATTAATGTATAGATGAGCTCAAAACTAGCCTTTCGATTTCATGGGGTCTTTAACGATGTGTCAGAGGTAGGAAAGTTAGAACAAATGAAAGAAATTAGAGCATTTTAAAACAAGTAGCTTACAGTGGATTTTTTTTTCTTTTTCTTTTTTTTTTTTTGTCAGACATTGATAGAGAAAAAAAAAGAGAGTATGCTAAAAACGGCTTTGCTGAAATCATCTGAAACAGCCAGAAGATAACAACGCAACATCATATCAGCTCCTCCAAAAAAATACTTATTCGTTCCGAAACGTCTCGTAACTAAAAAAACAGTACATGTATATAATTTATGAAGATGTAGACAATAAAAATAGATTCAAAGCTACATTTGTCATGTATGCGCTCAGGTAGATGTGACTGTGAGAGGGTGTTCGTGGGACGTGCTAAAGCTGGGATGGTTTTTGTCGGGATGGTGAGCGTGAGATGAGTCATAGGGTCGAGGGAAAGAGGGACTGCATTTCTGTGTAGAAACCAAAGCGCTTTAAGTGGCCTGGTCTAATGCTCTTAGGAGGTCACTGCCCTGCAGCAAATGAAGATTGCCTTGCAATGGGACGTTGACCTCGCAGTCGTAGCGCGTCAGTTCAGGCAGAGAGTAGGCCTGGAAGGAGGGCCCAATAAGACGACTGGCGATTCCTGGGAACACAAGAGAATCAGCATCTACTCGGTGTGTAACGATTCGCGTATCGTGTACAGAACACTTCCAAATCAAAGTGATCATCCTTATCCCCTTGTCAGCAGAGACTTAAGTGAGCGGAGCACGTGCGTGTCATTATTTAGTCGTTTGGAATGCACTTGTCAAAGGGAGCGATGTCATTTCCTCATTATATTCAGCTGGGATGTTCCCTTGACAACGAACGCAGCACAGTGTGATGATATCAGAGAGCGCTATCCGTCCCTCCATAGACAGCAACACAACTGAAATGATCCCAGATCCAGAAACATAGTAAAAACACTAGTAAAACAGTCCATGTGACATCAGTGGACCAACTTTAGTCTTGTGAAGTACAAAATAGTATTCTCGTAGCGTCGCGAGTTCGCTCTTCCTTATGATAGAAATTAGCAGATTTTGCGTGCTGTCCGGGGAGTGAGCCGGGATGTCCTAGAAGATGGAACCCTGGGGGTAGAACCCTAACCAGGGCTGAGCTCAATGTCCGCTCGCCCCTCCGGAGGAAGAAGCGAAGTATCGGGGGAGAAGGGGTGGAGGAGGGATGCGTAACGAGATGAAGAAGAGGCCTATTTAAGGGGAAGGCTTATGAATTTGATTGGTCGAGACTGATTAGGGGATTGGAAACAGCTGAAACTAATCATTGCGTCAGAGCTCCTCCCGAAAGTCAACAACACAAAGTTTGTCAACATCACAAAGAAAACAAAAATGACAATTTAACTGTACCAGTCTTCTCCCCTGACTTATGTCTTCTGCCATTTCAGAGAGTATCGCAACGCACCACAAACGCAAGCTTTAACGTATTTGACGTAATCTTGTTTACATCGGGGGGAAAGCACGCGCATGTATTCTGCGGGTGTTTACACCTAGAGGAACGTGCACGCATGTGTTGTGATGCTCTCTAAAATGGAGAAAGATGTAAGTCAGGGGGAAAGAATGGTAGAGTAAAATTATGTTATTTTTGCGCAAAAAAAAAAAAAATTCTCGTTGCGTCACACAACTGTAGTTGAGCCACTGATGTCACATGGACTGTTTTACTACGTTTCTGGATCTGGGATCATTTCAGAAATATCTTCATTTGTGTTCTGAAGATGAACGAATGTCTTATAGGTTTGAAACGACATGAGGGCGAGTAATTAATGACAGAATTTTCATTATTGCGTGAACCAACAGTTCTATAAAAATGTTTTTTTTTATGTCCCCCCTCAACGAATCTGCTGACGCACACAGTGGTGAGTTCATTGTCACAGGAACATCCCAGCTGAAGATAGTGAGGAAATGACATCGCTTCCTTTGACAAGTGCATTCCAAACGACTAAATAATGACACGCACATGATCATTCCAAAGTCTCCTCTAACAAGGGGATAAAGATGATCACTGAGGTAGAAAATTCAGTACATGATACAGGTATCATTACACTCCTAGCATCTACTTAGCATGATGTATGTAAGAGGAGATGTGTGTGTGTCGCTTCAGAGCTCACCATTCATCCTAGAGGAAGGCTGCATGCTGAACTCTTTGTAGTTACAGCACTCTTCTCTAAAGTGCTTTGTCGCCTGATTCCCCGAATACTGGATCTTCCTGTGCTGGTGGTCCATGTCTCCATTAGGGGCCATGCCTTTGTCTAGATATAAATACATTTGATATTGGTTTTGTCTGGAATGCAGATGCTAGACATTGATTATTGGTGGGTGCTGAAGTGATCTTTTAGCACAATTTACTCTGATTGGTGGAGATTTTTCATCAGGAATTAATCCTAATGACGTTTTTATAGTACAATACCTGACAAAGCGCTGGTGCCGAATGATTTTCTGTCCATGATAGCACAGCTCTCGTTCCGAAGTCTCTTCCACATCATGTTTTGTGATTTTGACGGGGATGGCTCATTCTAAAACATACAGAGAGCATGCGGTGAGATCACCCAACAATTAAACTACAATTACAAAGTGTTTCAAATGTTTGGATACACTTGGTCTAATTGACTTTTTTTTTTTTTTTTTTGCGATTTTATGAAACATTTAATAGAGAGGTTTATGATTAAATGCTTGAGTTTGGCTGGTCAACACAAATTTATTCAAAATGTTTGAGTCAGACTTGATAATGAAGGAGAGGCAACCAACAAATTCCCAGAATATCTTTAAAGCTAAAGCTTTTATTTGTTTTAAAAGGTCACATTTTTTTTTATTATGAGTTTATTATAATTCTAAACATTGGTACTTGATAATAAAAAATATTGCTAATAAAATCCTTTACCTGTTGCTTTTAAATGAACATATTACTGTAATATAACTTCCTTCATAAACTCTTTAGGCTGGTAAGAATATTTCTGGCTTTATAATAAAGCAAATTTTAGAAGGTAAATATGGCAAAAAAAATTAAATAAAATAAAATAACTCGAATGAACCCTCCCAATTTTCTTTTGAGGCACAATTAATCAATATTTATTAATGTTTAAATTAATTATTTATTGCATTATACACTACTGACCAAGCTAAGATTAAAATACAATAAATGCAGCAATACTAAAAAACATTATTACAATTGAAAATAATGTAGTCTAGTTTAATATATTTTAAAACGTGACTTATTCATGTAATGCAAAGCTGTATTTTCAGCATCATTGCTCCAGTCTCCAGTCATGATCCTTCAGAATTGTAATACTACAAACAGCGAAACAGTCAAATAACAACAAACCATTGTCATCTGTGTGAACGAGCGCTTGAAACTGTTGAGAGCAAGTCGAGCTGGACTTATATCTCTGTAGGGCTGCACAAAGTTCTCCATGGGCCTGTGAAACAAATACAGAAGTCATTCAATGCTAATCTAAAGACAGCAGCACGCCAAATGTTATTTTATAAGACTGAACCAAGAGAGACACCCTGCATGCAAAATCACCTTTGCAAATAAGATGGCATTCCATTTGCTGGCACAGTTTGGCAAGATCGCTTTGCAGCTAAAGGATCCATCATTCCAGCCTTAATGGGTAAGGGAGGGTCAGGCGGCCACTGCAGGTTCTGACGGCCTCCCATAGAGGACAGCGGGGTGTTGGCCGGGTCGTGGTAGGGAGGCATCTGCATAGGGCCCCTGCTGTAGGGCACAGACGGCCAGGACTCCACAGAGCCTCCACTGATGCTCTGCTTGTCCCCTCCTGAGCTTATGTTAGGCTGGAAGTGGGCGGCTGAAGGGGAACTCAAGGGCTGGAAGAGGCGGGTGATGTTGCTGAAGCTCTGCTGGTTGGTTCCCAGGGCCCCGATCTCGGATGACGGCTCCTCCTGGCAGATGGGGTTGAGCTGGAAGTCCTCACCATCCATGGGGATGTAAGGAGCCAGAGTCTCCAAGTCCAGATCACTCAGGTCAGTCTGAAAGGTCACAGGGAGAGGTCAAAGGTCAGCAGGACTGGATTCTATTGAGTCTTTTTCATAATTGTTAAGGATTAAAAATAGATCTGGAAAGATAAAAGAACTTTTCTTTTCTTTAATGAATTAAAAAGGTTCTGTTAAAAAAAAAAATTGATTTGATTTTTTTTTTAATCAAATAAAACACACAAACATTTGTTTCAAAAAAAAAAAAAAAAAAAAAAATATTTTTGGGATCATACCTTTGCTAGAATAGGTTTATAATAAAATACTTAAAAGTTTAGCAGGCAAATTATTTTATTTTAAAAAATGTAATTTATTTAATGCACAAAACTGGATAGTTCAGAAAAGGGAGCCAACAAGTGCATTATATATGTGAGAATTCTTAAATATATTTTTAATATTTTAAACATGTTTACTTTTAAATATGTATAATTTTTAAATATTCAAAAATATGTTTCTGAAATATTCAGACAATTTTAAAAAACATTTTTCCTCTGTCGTATTTCGTATTTCAGTTTTAAGCAGTTGGAATCTGTATACATTAAAAAGTGCTATATACTTCATTATTAATGCATTATCAATATTACAGTTTAAATGTGTTAACCTCTTGATTGCATAGAGTCTTTGTCTCCTGTGTGTCCAAGGAAAAAAGTTTCTCGGTCAGCTCTACCTTCAGGTCACTGTCCACTGAGGTGTAGTAATCTCCAGGACTGCTGGGCTGTTCAATATATAACACACTCTATAATCACTTACTGTACAGTAAACCAGTTTTCTTATGCAAACACAAGTGTGGTGATAAGAAGATGTAGTATTTGTGTGTACCGTGGAGCAGCTGCTCAGGCTGGGAGTTGTACTGCTGGTCGGCGGAGCCTGAGGCACAGAGAAAGTGGCGGCCATCTTGGCCATGTCTCCAGCGAAGCTCGTCTTGTGACCATCATTAACAGAGACAGCAGGAGTGACAGAAGACACTTTGCTGTACATCGGGTGCTCCTCATACTGAGAGTTGCCTGAAAGAAAGAAGAATGAATTGAGCATTTGGTAAGTGAGTAATAAAACAGAGATGCACCAATCAGTCGTTCTGATTAATTAGCCGTTTTTATTTGGCCATTTTTAAATGATGCGGTCAGTCTGACTTATTAAAGTTGGTTCTGCTTTCTACATTACGTTACTGAGAATATTTGGTAATAAAATTCTTTAGGGACCAGTTCTCAGTATTAAATAGTTGCTAATTAGAATGCCTACCATTAACATATTGACTGTTAAATACTTATAAAGCACATATTAATGCCTTATTCTGCATGACCATATTTTAGATCCCTTAAATCTAGGGATTACAAGCTGTTAAGAGTTTACTGAATTAATAGTTAATTAATATTGAGGAACTAAACCCTCAAACTAAAGTGTGTGTGTAATATATATAAATTGGTTAATAGTGAGAACTAATATAAAAGAACTGATAGTAACTAACTAATATACTTTACCTTAAGCTTCTGAATGATAGTGTATACTGCAATAAAATCACTTATAAATAGAAAGCAATTATTACTAATTACTTATTATTTATAATTCATAATAATGTACAGTGTTAAATACTAACATTCATCAGTCAGGTCAGTCAGATTTAAAGGCTTTATTCATTTTGATAAAAAAAAAAAAAAAAAAAAAGAAACAACTAATATTGTTAATATTTTTACTATTTAAAATATTTGCTTTCTATACATTTTAAAAATAAAAATAATTCCTCCCATACAAAAGCCAAATTTTGTCTATAGAAAGTTTTTAAAAGATTATAAAATCTTAAAATTATAAAAATAATAAAAATATATTTTTTTAAATTGTAAAAAGATTGTTCCTTCTCCTATTTACCTGTTGAGTACGTCTCATTTCCTTTCTTCCACCCTAGATATCGGTACAAGCCATTGGAACACCTGTATCAGCCCAAAACTACCAACAAAAAGACATTTCTCACCAAAGTCGAGAGAGACGATGGTGTCACCAGGTGTAGGTGCGAGCTGGTTGAGATCTTCAGGCTCCTCTTTGAGTTTGGTGAAGAGCACTTCTCCTGGCTCGCTGCCCAGGCCTCTTTTGCTTGGACTGAAGAAACGGTTCAAGTGCTGAGGCTTGAACAGAGACTCAGTCTGGTCCATAGAGAAGATCATAGACTTCTCCTCAACATCACTAAGAAAAGAGAGTCTGATGAGTACGACTGAGAGCTGTATACATACAACACTGCAGTAAAGTTGAAAGTAGATGTGCATCGCCAAACTTCAAATTAGCTGTGTTAGCATTCATCAGTGATTTTTATAGAGCTATTTACAGTATATATAGCTATTATTATATAACTATTTACGCCTAGAGTAATATTCTCTAAAATGGCGAAAATCGCAAGTCTCTCTGATATCATCCAAAAAATCTTAATTTGTGTTCTGAAGATGAGCGAAGGTCTTCTGGGTGTGGAATGACATGAGGGCGAGTAATTAATGTATTAATAATCTAGTTATTAATATTGTATGGAACTAAGAAGAAAATCCAAGGAAAACAATGGCCTTGAAATTAAATGGGTTAAATGCACGTATGGCACACTACACTTGGCCTCAAGTCACATTATTTCTCTTTATTTTTCTGATCTTTTATTATTATTATTTTCAATAAAAAAAATCTAAATGATTAACAGTGCAGAGTTATTTTCATTCGCTACTTTGTTCATATTTATAAAGGGTACCAATACTTTTGATGCATAAAGACTGGAAACACAACGCTACCCTTAAGTAGCCTTTCTCCAGGAAATCAGCCTATTAAAATCTGGAATACACCAAGTCTAAGATTATTTTAAACCATGAGTAAGAAAAGGCCATTTTAGTCTAGGATTAGGCTTAATCTCTGTCCAGGAAAAAGGGGAATGAGCCTAATATTATCTTGACTATTGACAAAGACATCTGCTATCGTTAATATCTCTGAGTATCGTTGATACATGATACTATCATCTATCGGCACAGCCCTATTTGCCCCTTTGAGTCCCACAGAAAGAATAGCAGCATAAATGGTTCGGAACAACTGCATTTTTGGATGAACTATCCCTTATAAATGGTATTTCTTGCCTATAATTGGATTACAAGCGTCGATGAGCAGGGCACAGAAATGTCCAGACTGCAGAAGCAGTACAAACATCACATCATAAGCTTTGTCACCTTTCTTTTTTTTTTTTTAGCCTTACCTCAGCACGTAGTTCACGCACACAATGCACTGGGGCTGGGAGTTGCGACTGTTGTAGATGACGGTACCCTGGGTCTCCACCCACACATAGCCCCCGCTCTTAGCCAACATCCTGTACTGACCGCTCACCGCCTGGCCCTTAGTGCACACTAGTGAGGGAAGAAGAGGAAAATAGCGTCTTGAGAACACATGCGTTTCCTAAAATCGACTGACATTTTGATTTAAAGCCCGCTCCAGATGTTTTCTCAGCCATTAGATATGTTGTTTTGATGATCTCTAAGAGGGTCTTGGGTAGCTATAACATAAACCGGGACAGACAGCCGGACTCATCAAGGGAAAGCGAACATAAGCAACAGGACAAACAGAGAGACGCAGACAATGAGGGATTGCTGATCTGAGTTTTGACAGTCTGTCTCCATGGCACGTTCGCCCTGGACTCGGTCCAGATCTGCCGTGGGAAAGCATTGGTTTCGGGTCAGGCGGTTCATGCATGCGCTGCTCTCCAAAAAAGTCCTCCAAAATATCACAGAATCATTTAAATAAATCATCTGCATGTATTCCTTCCCGCCTAGTCTACAGTGAAATGTTTTCTCATTCTTTCGTAGCGGAAAGATATTTTTATTCATTCCAATTAATCTCAATTAAACTGCAGTTGTTGTTGTTTTTTGACTAGGTTAAAAAAAAACAAAAAAAAACAAAAAACCAAAAAACATAAATATTTTTTGTTTGTTTTTTGTTTTGCAAATAAACTCATATTATATATTATTATATATTATATTATATTATATTACA
>JAUMHG010000055.1:5242231-5271902 GCA_032359395.1 Enteromius anoplus | reverse complement strand
TTTTAAGATTCTTTTTTTTTTATTATATATATATATATATATATATATATATATATATTTTAAATTTCGAACTGTACTGTAAGTAAGAAAAATAAAATAAAATAAAATAAAAAAAACGTCATACAAAAAACATGCTATTTATTACTCATAAAAAGTTTATCTTCAATGTTAGAGGTTTATATATATTATTATTATTATAAATAAATTATATAAACCAATAAACAAACGGTACCATAATCATAATGCTAAAACGTTTTTATATAGCATACCACTACCTATTTTATTAGGCTTTACACACATGCCACTTTTTATTTTTGTAGTAAAATGTGACCTGGACATGTTTTTGGGACTCACAAAGGCTTTGGATTTTGAATCTTTTTCATAAAAGCAATTTATCAGATAACAAACAGATAAAGAGCCACAGCTCTACAAAACAGCAGCCATGTGTAAGGAAGCAATTGGCAGCCATGAGATAAGTCCAAGAGCTTCTGCAAGGGTACGAAAAAAGTGACACATCCTTCCTCCCATACAGTGCTTGAAGGAAGCGGGCTTGTGCTGTGGTTAATAATGGCATCTTGTCTGACAACTGTTAAGTGAGCCAAGAGGAAACGAATGCTAAACAGACAAATCTCTAATAATAACAGGACTAAAGGTGAGTATCTGTCTGGATGGGGATTCATGTGTTACTGAGCATGTGTTCCTACTCACCTGTGTGAGACCCATGAATTTGTTGATGTTCTCTGACAAGAAGACCATGTCCCCGTCTGATGTTACCACGCTTACGAAGCCGCTCAGTGACTTCAGATACCAGTTGTCCATCAGTTTGTCTACGTCTGTCGTCTCTGTGGCGGTAGTACAGGCTGCAAAGGGGCAAAAACATGAGAGTTTGAGAATGCACACACTCGCTAGTCTTGTTCTGCCTCTCAAGTTCCTGGCGGACGTCCAAAATAAACAACAGCAACTTCATCCTGCTACTCCGAACCCTCCCAACAAACACTGACCTCCCTTCTGTCACTGCATTCAGCTCCACACACACACACCAGATACCCACATACAGTGATACACAGACACCCACAATGCCCTGCTGTTTGACCGCACTAAATCTGTGCAGTCTTTCAGTTTAAAGTGACAAACGCCAGCTGTTCTGTGGAAAACCCACATCTATGAGAAACGTATGGTAAGGGGCCAATATTTGTGGTCATGCTTCTCTGAAGATCACATGCTCTTTTGGAAAAATACATAAACTTACGCAAGCCAATGTAAAAGATATAGGAAGCACACGCACGCTTTAATCCATGCATGCTCCATTTCTGACGCATAAAGCATTAAATAATATAGTGGGGTCCTAAAGATTGATACCACACTGAAAATATAAGTGTATAAACATAAGAGGTTTATCCTCAATGTTAAAGGTCTATATTATTATTATTATTATTTAATTATATATTATTTTTTATTTTATACTTTAAAATACTGTATATGCCAAAATATTTTGAATCTAGTCAAAGAAATAACTGCATCTTGTAAACCCTGCTGTTTATAGTATACATGCTAATGTATAACTGATTGCACAATAATACAAACAGATGATTTAATCAAGTGATTGGTTGGTGATACCCTCACTGAAATGTGGTAGACTTTGGTTGAGTTCTGCAGTAGATCTGGCAGAGCTTCAGGAGGGAGGTGGACTGGACAAGGACATGGAGAACAGAGCGGCTCCACGCTGGGGGGTCGGAAGTCTGTGATTGCTCCAGTGTGCTTCCTCCAGATAAGAAACTTTCTCAAGGTCCATTGAGAGCCCAGGGCTGGATTTGGGCCGAGCCTAGAGACCACGGCCCCAGGAGAAATAGACTTAGGTCTTTGAAGGGTTCTTGCCCTTGGGCTTTTATTCTGAGATTAAACAAAACTGGACCCAAATTTTGGGTTTCAGAAATTGACCATCTGGAAGAGAAGTTTACTAATCTGAATACATCTGCTGCTGACAGACATGCACCTTCAAGCACATATGATCACCTGGGCTAGAAATACTGATATTGACTACTGATATCGCAACTTCATGCAGAACATCTGGCAACACTTTTGCCCATCAAGATTACAGGATGGTTAGTTTTACATAATGTGTGCTAAAGGTAATGGTGTTATTAATAACACAAAGCAAAATGAAACAAAATCTAACAAACTAAAAATACAACACTACAGGAAAACAAAAAACAAAAGCTATAAGCACTACCCAGAACAAAATGCATAAAAAAAAAATAAAAAAAAAAACCCACAAAAACAAACTAAATAAAACACAAATGATCTAATAAGCACGCAAAAATAAATAAATAAAATTAATGTATAAATATAAAACATTACTTGAAATTAAAAAATGTTAAATTAAATTAAATAATAATAAAACAAATTAATTTTTATTTAGTTTATTCTTAAGTGCTAAAATTACTGAAACTAGTAAATGAAAGGTAAAACAAACCCTAAGTTGATTATACTGACAAAAAAATTTTTTAAAAAGTTAAATATCAAAAATTATAGTATATTTTAGTATTTCAATGATACTAAAATATAAATGCCACACAATTTTCCAAGCACATCTTGAAAACAAATACATAAAAAAATAAATAAAAAATAATTGTCAAACAACAGAGACGGACGACCCAAAATACAATAATACAAAATAAACCAAACCACACACACAAAACAAAATAAAATGACCTCCAGAACACAAAACACACAACACAAACAGAAAACACAAACAATAAATAAAAGGCAAAACCCCCAGAACACACACACACACACAAAAAAAACAAAAAAACATGCGAAACACAACCCAACCCAAAACAAAACAAACACACACACACACACACACACACACACACCATAAAATATTAGGAAACAAAACACAATTTGACCCAAAAAACAAAACACTAAACAAAATAAAAAACCAAAACAAACAGCTTATAGAGACATACATCTACACACGTCTGACCTCTGACCAGAAAGAACTGGAGGAAATGGCATCTTGGAGTTTCTTACTGATATACACGCTCACAACTGTCTCCACATATAATTTTTCACACTTAAAACGACATACAGTCCATAATGACATGAAACATGAGTGTTTGATCCAGCCTGTTTGTATGAATAGGGCTGGGCAATACATGGCGCGATATATTCATGCGCATCTCATCAGTAAAGCCGATGAATTGCCCATCTCTATACTGTATGGGTCTGTAAAGCATCATAATTGGAGCGGCAACAGCAGTGAGTCACTGATTTGACCAAGATTACATCTCAACAACTATTATTTCATATTTTTTCGAGCCGCCCATGAAGGAGAAGAGCGAATCAGTTGCAAGCATCAGTGCATAGGTACTGTGGGGATCTTATGTAAAAGGTGTTTCCCATGCACCCTTAGCATGGGCAGGCTGATGGCGGGGGGAGGAGGAGGAGGGATGGGTGTGTGGCGCCAGGCTTGGCCTGTGTTTTGGCTGGCCTGAGACGGAGAGCGCCAGCCTTAAAGAAAGCACCAATCATGCTTCCAGCACACAGCTCACAGACCTGCTGATAACACTATCTGATGTGCCATCTCGTACTGACAGGGCTGCTTTTCAATGTCTCTTTCCCCTCCCTCTTTCCATTTCTGCATGTACTGTAGCATGAACATGAACATTTGACTGTCCAGCGGCGCAAACTCTGTCATTCGCTCCGAACGGAGGTGGATTCTGCGCTCTCACCGCATACTAATTTTCCGCGGCTCTCTTTAGTGTCTGTGCAAACACAGAATGGAATGTCGAATGCCGGGACTCCTTTGTCCAGCTTCCGGAGATTCCAATTTTATAATGAAGACACACAAACAATACGAACACGCTCATATCCTCTCGCCGTACCTGCTCCGGTCTGAGAATCTTTCACAAGATCTGGAGCCCGGGATTCGGTTATCATATACTCTCCCTCGGGTCAACCAAAACCCCTCCGAGTTTCACGAAAAATAATATTTTGCCTAAGGTTTTCATGAGATGTTGCATAAATATTTTCAGCAATAAATTCAGAATTAAATTACTATTATTATTTTTACTTGAGTTTTATTAACTAAAGTGTAATTCAATCTAAATAAAAATTAAATGAGTGCTGTCAAATGATTAATCGGATCTAAAATAAAAGCTTTTGTTTACATAATATACATACACAGAACAGAAACATATAGTATGTGTATATACAGTATATATATATATATATATATATATATATAAACACACACACGCTATATAAATATTTACATGTTTATACATTTATCTGTTCATATTCTTATGTTTTATTTTATATATATAATATTTAACATAAATAGTTTTTTCTTAAAATATATACACGTATGTATTTTATTTATTTATTTATTTATAAATAATACTATATATTTTGTAAACAAATAATCATGATTAATCAATTAACAGCACTAATAAATATATTTTTAGTAAATAAATTTAGGAATATAAATAAATACAAACACATGCATGTATACATTTAAGAAAAACTATTTACATATGAAATATTTGAGATATATTTTTCTTAAATACATACAAACATGTGCTTGTATTTATTGATAAAGTAAACTAACCTTAACTGCTGAAATAACTAAAAAACAAAAAAAGAAAAAACATAGACAACAACATTTCTTATACTAACTATAATTGCAGAAAAATATTAAAATATAGAAATAAAATACAAATGAAAATATAAAGAAAAACTATACTATATCGAAGATACTAAAATAATTTGTTATGGATTACTTTAATGTGTTTTTACAGCTTGAAATCACAAACCAGGAGATATAATACTATCAACATTATTCTAAAAGTCTCCTTTTGTTTTCCATGAAAGCAAGCAAACCCTAATTATCCAGAAAAACATATACATATAATACAAATAATAACAGTCAAATCAATTTTGCGTGAACTATCTTTTTAACTCTCAAACACATTCATATCTCTCGAAGTCTGCCATATCTATTATTAAACGTACTCTGTAGCTTTTCATTAAATTGTTGTATTCATCGTATGCTGTCTTTGAATTATTAGATTAGCAGTTACAGCTAAACATAATTAACCCAGACACCGTTACAGCAGGTCCAATATTCACTAACGCAATTATGTCCATAAAGGCACCTCCTCATTTGTATAATACAACAGTAAGTTTAATGCGGTCTGACATCACGACTAAAACATTTCCTCATAACAGTGCAGTGCTAATGATGGTGAACCCAGATAAAGATCAAACTACAGCTTTAGAATGCTTACCTAATACTATTCATAATAATAGAATAGGAAATAATTTTGTAAATATTTATGCAAATAAATTTATATTTAGGCAGTTTTACAAAATAATTATAATACTATTTATCATCATTATTATTATTATTTTTCTTCTTATTATTATTATCATCATCAGTGTTGTCACAGTACCAAAATTTCTTTATTAGGTACTGATACCAGTGAAAATTCACAGTTCTCTGTACCCATTTTGGTACCAAAAGCATTAAAACAAACACAATTTTTACTAATAAATCTTGACGGGTTGCCATGAATACCTTTACATTTCTGTGAACCGGTAAAATGCACATGAAGTGACTCTCAGAGCAGTTCTGGAGATGTTGTTTCTGTATTCATGCCCTCGTTGAGATGGCAAATGCTGAAATCACCATGAGCGTCACGCACTTGTAGTAACGTTAAACAAAACCGCGCGTCTCTGCCATTCATTCGTTAACACAGAGACGCACAGAGCATACAGGACTCATATATAAATCGACTTTTGCGACTTAGCATTTACAGATATTAGTTCATATAGCAAACTGTAGGCTGCATTACGTTTTGAAACTGGATTCCAAGATTCCGTCCGCATTTTCTGCATCGTAGAAAACATGGGGGCGTACGGGTCACCGGTACGCGGTAACCGGTACTTAAAAAATACTGGTGCCGTGACGTTTACATTTTTTTAGTACCGACTTGGTCTTTTTAAACATGAATTATTATTATTATGTGGTTACGATGTAACGCATAGAATGTACATACAGAAAGACACTGAAATGTTTCAGGGCGACCTCAATAAGTGACGAACCCATCTGGGACCTGATTATTTGTTCAGTAGTCTCGCGTTAGTCTCAGCCTCAGACGTCACGCCCACGGAGCGTTGGCTGAACGTCTGATACATACGGTACACTTTTCTGGAAAAGTGTCGAAGTCATCATCTGAAAAATCTGTTTGAACCATATCTCTCCACTTTTTAACACCCACGAGCAATTCTGGAGAACCGAACACAATACTGAATCGGCCAGCTGCAATGTCAGCGTCTGTTGTTTCATGTTTGCCCGCAAACGTGGCTGGTATCCCCTTCTCAGTTAGATACTTCACTTGATAATAATAGATAGCAGGGGACGCACAACTATTTCACTCATGTAAACACGACAGTTCTTTTTCTCCGCAAACACACGTCTGTGCTTTGTTTTCCGGGGACACTCGCGTCCCCTGGAAATCCAATAAAATTCAACCAATCATTTGATGACTTTGACATTCCTGAAGGGTTTCCAGTTAAGTGTACTATACGCGTCTGAGGCTGAGACGATTTGTTCAGTGGCTTTTGGTCAGAGCAGAGATGTTGTTGCTGAACTAAAAGGTGAGTTTTTTTGTTGTTTATTTTAAAAACCTGATCATACGGTCTTTTGGATATTATTAGACCAATCTATAGAATTACACTTAACTGTGAGACATTATTTTAATGCTACTTTAGCTAGAGTTACTCTCAGATGGGTTCGTCACTTTTTGAGGTCCCCCTGAAACATTTCCGTCGTGGTCCCTGCTATTTTCAGCGCGTTTCTGTTTTTGGTTGTGTTGCAAGAATTTGCAGCGCCTTTGTCGTCAAACTGAGGAAGATGATTTTTTAATGCGTTTTTTTCTGTTTGCATGTGTTTTCTTAAGTTGCAGCGCATTGAGCTTTCTCAGCCACAGTAAAAAAAATATATATATATTTATTTATCCATCCATTTGATTGCATTACAGAATGTTTTATCAAGTAAAGATGTCTGATTTAACTCTAAATATCTGAATGCAGTTATGTATACCTTCTAAGTGATCCTAGATGCATCCTGTAGACTACACACAGAGTAGGTTCTAGTAGGTGACTATCCCTTTTGAGTAATTTGATTATTGCATCAACCTTAAATACACATCTTGTAACATGTATGTAATTACAACCCAGGTCTTCGCTTTTATGATTTTTTTATATTTCAGGTACAATCAAATAAAATGTGCTTAAATTGCACTCCTGGCAAGTAAAATGTAACATCAATGCTTTGAGTTCAGAGTTGTGTGTGTTGAAGGCTCAGTGTAATACAGTTTGAACGGTCATGTATTATACATCTAGCTTTCTCCAGGGCTTTTCATCTTCTCCCTGGGTTTAGAGAGAAGCTAATGGATGGCCGATGTGAAAGTCATCTGCCGGTGGGACAATCTGTGAGAATGAAGCAGGCACAATGTGCCTTGAGGTAGGCCGAAGCAGCCCCTCTTTTTCTTCCATTCTGTATCACTGGCATCATTTTTAAAAGGTTATTGCGGTCTGCTAATGCAATTGCATAGAAACTTAATCAGACACCTAACTACAACCGTATAGAATGCTTTTATGTTCGTTTGCTCTCTGGAGTGATTTATTTTTCAACTTACCAAAAAGAAATTATGAAAAGTGTGCTTATACAAAAGTACAATTCAGTGCCGAATATTTGCATTTATTATTATTATTATTATTGTTTTTTCTTCAGAATCATGGGTAGTGTAGTTCTTAATCTTGAATTTGACTATTGAAATAAAAATGTTTCTCTTTAAAGCAGAGGCACATTCCTTTGAGAAGTAACTATAACTAATTACTTTTTTATTTAGCATTATAAGATGATAGAGCTTTAATAATTAGGATAGTGTAAGTATAAGCATGTCCTTTTAATGTAATAATCTAATATGTTTGTGTGTGTGTTAATATGTGAGGAGTGAGTGTGTACAGTACCTGAGGTGAGGAGTTTGCGTGTGCGCAGGTAGCTGATGGCCAGTCTCATGATGGAGGCTTTATCCAGATGTGAGCTGATGCTGTGTGGGAGAGGCAGCTGGCGGGCCAGTTCATAAAACACCTCCGTCTCCTTACTGCGCCTGCAGCGCGCTGCATCCCGAGACTTCTCCTTACGCCGCTCCGAGCTGCACCTACAACAGCCAAAGAAGAAAAGCTTTATGCAACAGTCAGAGGCTTTAAAAGACTGAAATGCAGGTACACCAATTACTCTCATGTTTGCGTCTAAAATCTGGTCTGTGCCTTAACATTTTTTTTTTTTTTTTTTAGATTTAGCCGACCTTGGCATACTGTTGACATGTTCTGTGACACTCACCCCTATATTTTCTCATGCATTTTCTCATTCTCATACAAACACAGACATGCTCAACCCATTTCTCATGAGGTTTCAGAGAATAACAGTCTCTTTGTGCCCTTAACAGTCTTTCTTATTCTCTTATTCTTATTCAACTCAAGTCACTCCTGCAGATTCAGACATCAGGCCCAAAAACTGAGCCAGTGGAGAAGAGCCAGTGTCCGGCAGGTGCGAACCAATGCACACACACATACACAAGGACACTGATATCCTTTCAGTAATGCATCTTGCTGTAAAAACAAAACTATTTTGTCTCTTGACCAACATTAAATGCTAAACTGAATAAACCAGTAATACTGACTCGGCAAAAGCCGCTCTTCTAACATTGCATTGCTGGGTTTATTCAGCTCAAGCTGTCAGTTAGCAGACGGGTCAGTGCCAGATCTCAAGTGGGACATTCCTGGCTGGTTCAAGTGCTTATGGGAATGATCACTTATAGCTACATCCTGGATTTAATAAACAAAAATGTTGTCCCAAATTAGAACACATTTGTTCCAGGACAGTAGTATTTATCCTGAATGTTGGAAACTCTGTCAACTCTCTGATTACAGATGTTCAGAAGTCAGCCATTCATCTATCTATCTTTCTATAGTCACAGAGCCAAGACGGGTGGAATTTATTTCCATAACTTGTACAAAATAAAAATGGTGTTAGACTGACAAAGACAAACAGAAAAATGAACCAGAAAATGTAGTTTTAGGACGGGGAATTTATTCCAACTTATTCACAACTTTCATGTGATGTAAAAACTAAAAGAAAATAACTATTTTTTAATTAAAAAAAAAACCTCAGTTATATATAATTGCAGTTTAATTTGTGTGTGTACTGTGTATATGTTATGTATATGTGTATGTGTATATATATATATATATATTTATACACGCACACACACACACACACACACACATGGAATACATTGTTTATATATAAATATATTTATTTACAATATATTTTGTAAATAAATTTGATTTACAATTATATTGATTTAAATATATGTAATAACATTTAAATATTTTCTAAATATAAACAGTTTGTTTATTACAAATATACATGGTACACACAGATTATACAAAACAAAGCCAAAAAAAACAAACAAACAAACAAACAAAAACCTTTAGTTTAGTTTAATTATATATAGCCTTTATAATAACTGAGGTTTAGTTTAATTGTTAAATATGGACTCAATAGCACAGAAAAGCCAATTTAAAAAAAAAAAAGAGATAAGAAATAAAAAAACAACTATGAGATTAGTTTAAAGTCTTACAAATGCTATGAATGATAAATTATGGTGCATTATTATCTGTTGTGGATCATTTTATCTTTTATTATATATAAATAAAAAATCCATTATTTTGATCCTTTGCCAGGTCATGTCCAAATTGCTCTTCATGATTTTTTTTAGAAACAATACTCCTGTCCCTTCTTCCTCTTGTCATATTTGAAAGAAAATAAAGTAGGTACTGGGCAGGTTTCCATGGAGACAGAGGTTGACGTCCACTTTTCCTGTCTTGCATCCAGTAATACTGCAGAGGACAAATGTGCAGATATAACGCAAACCGTTTCAATAGTGGTTTCAATGACTAAGACTCTTTATAAAAAGGTCTCTTCATAGAACCATACAGGCTAAGATGATCATACTCATCTGAAGCTGGAGAAAGTGCTCACGAGGCACCACATAATAGATGCTGCACACACAAGCGTGTCTTACACAGTCTCATATACCAAAGTAGTCAATACATTTAATAATTTGTCCCCGCACTCAAAGTAAACGCCCTGCACGTCATTCAGTCGTTCAGAGCTCTCTGGATGAACATGTTCTGGTTTGAAGTCCAGACAGTCTACTTCATTGTTAGCGCAGAGAGCCAGAGGATCCTGCAGGACGTTAAACAATAGAGGTCCAGCGCTCGTTCAGGTCCTGAAACGTCCAGTGAACCCTCTGAACCCTCTGCAGCAGACACGGATGTCTACAGATCTGATTTAACCCTGTACCACCACCAATAATGAAAAACAGGTAGTGACCTGAAGAATAGCTATTGTCAGAGGTTCTGTCACACCAAAGATTACAAGTAACCCGTAACCCCTGACGGTAACACTTTATTTTAAGGTGTCCATAACACAGAGTAATTACCTAGTAAGTGCTTAGTAGTAGCCGTTGTACTTACATGCTAAGTACATTTATTTTTATGTAACTAAGTTATGGAGCAGCCTGAACTTAAAGTTTGTAATTATGTAGATGTAACAGGCTGAAACTGTTGCACATTTGTTACACACAGATACTTGTGTAACCAAAAGATTGCCACAAATGTGCTTAAATACATGTAATACCTTACTAATTACAGAATATTACACAGACATAAGCTACTTAAAATAAAAAAATGCCTGAAGATTGTACTTAAGTGTAAGTAACGGTGTAACAGACTCTGTGTGTAACATATGTGTAACAGTAGCTGTCTGTTTCATCTACATCATTACAAACTCCATATCTTAAATTAAATGATAAGTACGTTTTATTTCACGCAAAAACAATGGCTGCTACTAAGTACCTAATTAAGTAATTACTCTGTATTATGAAACCTTAAAATAAAGTGTAATTTTTATACACACATATGATTTTATATACACATAGAACTAGGTCAGTGGGTGGAGCCAACAATGAAACACCAAGACAACTGACAGGGAGGGCGGAGACATGGGTTCGTGGGAACGAGTCCATGAAAAAAAAACATAAAACATGGAGAGCCATCCATTTCACATTTGTGAAATTCAGTCACATTCCATGTTTTTATAACTGGATTCTACAATTCCATTCCATTTTCCGCATCCGAATATAATAGTTGTAATGTATGTAATCTTTAGGTACTAATAGGTCTTTAAAGGAATAGTTCACCCAAAAAATTTTAATTGTGTCACCATTGTGTCCCAAACCTCTATGAATTTATTTGTTCTGCTGAGCACAAAGGAATATATTTTGAAGGCTGTTTTGGTCACCACTGATTTCCATAGAAGATTTTAAAAAACAGACAACGGAAGTCAATGGTCAAGCCTGATTAATACAAACATTTTTTCTAAACACTGTTGGCAGAACAAAGAAATAAATACAGGTTTGGGACTATTCAAGGGTGAGTAAATGATGACAGAATTGAAATAACTTGGTCCATTTATTTGGAAGTGAGATGTTTATATTAATTCAGATTAGTTGACTTTTTCAATGGAGAAAACAATATTACGTATAGAGGTCTCATATTTTAATCAACATCTTGATGTATTTATTTAACAAACGAGCAATTTTTGGCTTGACAAGATGTTATTTAATTAACTGCAGCCATGAGGATTATTTGTGGACTATTGTGATGTTTTTAAACCACTGTTCTTACTTTCGTTCTGACAGCACCGATTCACTGCAGAGGATCAGATGGGCAAGTGATGCAATGCTAAATTTCTCCAAATCTCTTCCCACGGAAAACAAACTCATCCACATCTTAGATGGCCTGAGGCCAAGTACATTTTCAGCTATTGAAATGAAGAGTTATTAAATAAATAAAATGATTTATTGTAAATATAATTTAAATAATAGATATATGTAATAAAAATATAAATAAATATTTCTTTAATTAATTGTTATTAATTTATAATTAAATTTTAAAAAGTCAATATAATGAATTACACAAGCGGTTTAATTGGTGTATTTTATGGTTACACCTATTAGTTCCTTATTATCATGCATATTACTAGAATATTATCCATTTATTAGAAGCAAATAAGCACATATTAATGCCTTATTCAACATTACCTTATTCTTTTTTTGTGTGTCTGTTTTCATACCTGGACTCCATTCCCCATAATGCACCTCTCCTCACAGCTGTTGCTAGTTAGGTTCATCATTCAATTAGCACCACCTGTATAAATACTAGTCTGTTTGTCTGTCTGGTTGCTGATCATTGTGTATGGGTTGTCCTACCTTTGTTAGCGTTTTCCCCTGTCTTTGCCCGTTTGTATTCTTTGTATTTTGATTTCCCGTTGCTGACTTTTGCCTGTTTATCGACCACGATTCTGTCTCACCTGCATTGTTCTGTTCACCGTTGATTTGTTTATTCTGTTCTGTTTTCTCACATTAAATTCCCTTGCACATGGATTTGACTGTTCCCGTCTTCATTCATGACACCCAATACCTAAACCTAACAGCAAATTAAGGTACTTATTTTGAGGGAAATGTCATGTTCAATAGTTAACAAGTGTCACCTATTTTGAAGTGTTACCTTCTTTTTAATTGAGGCTCACAGCAAGACAAAACATCCTTAAATATGATTGCGTTCCCGCTCTCCTGTCTTCACATGTCTATCTGGTGCGATGACACCTGAAAACAACAACTGGGGCCCATTTTTTAAAAACTTTTAGAAAATCATTCTAAAGTTCAAGTGGTTTCAGGGTTTATTTTCTATTTGAGCTCACTTCGTAATATCACCTTTGTACTTTAAGCAAATACCAGCATCAATCTCAATCCAACTTGAACGCAGCGACAAAAATCAAACAAACTTCAGTGTACTCTTAACTTCACATGCTGTGAACCGTCCCGACCGAACCCAGAATTCAAAGTATTTAACTCAAGAGCGACAGACATCAGCCTGTCATGAGGAACTTATCTATTTCAGTTTGACAAATGAGCTGTTGTGTGAGATTCCTGAAGTCACGCAGATGAAGCTGAAATATGAGCTGCTGTCAGATCCTAACAAAGCCACAAATAAACAGATTAACAAACTTGGCGGAGCGACGGACTTGAACTATGTTTAGCAGGTGGACCAGATGTGGTTAATGATAAACCCTCGCATGGCACAGGGGCAGCCATAAACATAAGCAGCAATCCTGACGAAGCAGTCTTGACCAATTCAGGCATGCAAACAATGACACGCAGCCTTATGACTGGAAGAATGGTCATTTGCCTTGCGTGAAATGCACTAAATTAAGCGCTGACCCCCAGCTTTTCCAGACTCACATTGAGCGGCCCTCTCCAGGAACCTACCGCTGACCTTCACCGTCCAAACGACTTCTGTGAGGCACAAGACATATATACAAGACATATATATATATATATATATATAAAATATAGAATGTTAATACACACACAATAATATTATTATTAATATAAATGTGCATTTAAAAAAACTTAGTGAATATATTTGACCCTGGACCACATTAGTCTCAGTTAAAGATTTTTTTGAAAGCTGAATAAATAAGCTTTCCAGTGATGTACGGTCAGTTAGGACAGGACAATAATTGTCCGACGTACAATTAGTAGAAAATCTGGAATCTGATGCAAAAATATGTGAATACTGATAAAGTCACCTTTAAAGTTGTCCAAATGAAGTACTTAGCAATGCATATTACGAATCAAAAATGCAAAGCTGAATTTTCGGCATCATTCATCCAGTCTTCAGTGTCACATAATCCTTCAGAAATCATAATTTTGATAACGCTAATTTGATGTGCAAGAAACATTTATTTTTTATCAATGTTGAAAACAGTTCTGCGGCTTTCTGTAGAAATTTCTCTGATGCATTTTTCACCAGGGTTTTTTGATTAATCGAAAAATAAACGTTTTTTTAAATAGATATCTTATATATATTTATTGTCTTTACTGTAGGTTTTGATTAATTTTACTAATTATTGCTATTAAGCCTTAATTTCTTCAAATAAGTCAACAAACCCAAAAGACCCTAAAGGTTTAAACACTATATATTTATACACTGCAATTATATTATATTATATTATATATTACCCTCTGTGCATGAAATCACTTCACCGAGTCGGTGGATGTGGGTCTCAAGGAATAGCATGAGCATGAGATAAAGAAGAAATTATGCAGTTTTGGACTTGCGCAATGAATCACTGTGATTCTCCTATCAGCGCAACAGCGTATTATACAACCTACACCTCAACCGTATCTTACTCAGCATCAGAACATACTATTTTGAAACTATTTTGGAGTTGCTAGACACTAATGGTGCATGAATGAAGCGAGACTTAACTTCAAATGATCCCTATAAAGCACATACCATGCGTATGTTTCTTTGCAGCAATTGACAGTCAACAGAAATGATTGTTTTACATTGCATTACATCATGCATCTGGGAAAGAGTCAAGAACTCAAACAGCAACAGGCTAATGCCAGCAAACCACTGTGACGCAGTTCACTAAACGTTCAACTCTAGCTCACTGCATTTCAGATGATGGAAAGGAAAAAGTGCCACAGCAATCAAACAATACGGCCTGCTAAAAAATAGAATAGTCACAACATTATCTTCCATGACTTAAATAATTCAGTTCAATATCTACATTTTCAATGAACATGAATAATGCAAACTTGTAATAGTGTTGTTTTAGGATTATTTACATGCTATTGTCGTATTGATAAATATTTTGAATTTAGCTTTTGTTGAGGTTGTAGTAATACTATGTGCTTTTATTATTGTTGTTTTTGTTTAAATATTTCGATGTAATTTTATTTTCATTTCAGTTTTTGTACTTTCATTTAACCTAATTACCATTTAATTTAATCTAGAAGTGACGCCCCCCAACTGAAAAAAATAGTGTTTTTGTTTGTTTGTTGTTGTCTTTTTATTTTATTCCAGGTTTATTAAAATGACCAAAAAGTACTTTTTTAGTTTAAAATTCTTGTGCACACTGCACAAACATAAATTAAAAATAAAATAATAATAAATAAAATAAAATAAATGAATAAAATGCATGTTTGGATATGTTTTTACAAACAAAATAAAATATATATTATTTCAGTTAGTGTTAGGTTTTGTTTTTCAGCTAACATTTCTCTGTTTAATTTAGATTTGCATGCAGTACTAAAATAACTTAAAATAGATAAAAATAAAGACATATTGACAAAACAATAAATAATAACGAAATAATAAAATGATTAAAAAAAAATTAAAATTGAATAAAAAAAAAAAATGAAACCCTGTCTATAACACTGCTTGAGAAGACATGATGTACATGGATCACGTCATGGTGTGTGTGTTTGCTTTTATCAGAAAAGAGCAGAGGAAATCAATAGAATCAAATGAAAGAAAATGACGATAGAAGTTTTATTAATGGAGTGAAAAAACGGAGCAGTTTGATTAAATGTTAAAACAGGTTATGTAGTCCGGCGGGCCTCAGTGATCACTGATCAATACGCACAGTGTCTGTGCTTGATTTAATCATATTGTGAGTAGATGTCAGAGCGTAGCCTCAAGTAGAACTAGAAGTGTCGCCGCAGCCATCTGCTGTCCTGTCACACACAACTATTTTCATAACAAACAGCTCATGCAGGACACAGCAGCCAGATGCTAACAGTCCAGACTCATAGTCCAGACTCATACCCCCAGGCCGTTGAGTGTTTGTGAACAGAGCAAACAGTTGATGGGTAACAGGGTGCAAGGTGCAGAGCTCTTCACATCTCGTTTACCCAACAGTCCCACAAGAAAGACGAAAGTTCAGCACATTCTCACCCTCATGTCTTCCAAACCAGTCTGATTACAGATTTGCTGTGACACAAAATTTTTTTTTTTTTTCCGAACAACAAAATCTTTTAAAGTTCAAAAGGACTCAGAATAACTGATTTTTACAAGTTTTCAATATATTGGTTCTATCAGTAAATGACATCCTATGATGGATTATCAATAGCACTTTATACATCACTTTATGCTTAAATATGCACTAAACTGAAAACAAAGAATTAATTTTTTTTTTAATAAAAAGTAACAATAAAAATAAATAAATAAATAAATAATATAAATATTATATATACACACATTTTGCATATTATTATTATCAAGTAAACTATAAATATAAAATAATAAACAACTAATTGAATGTGTCATTGGACATTTTACACAAGAAAACTACTACTAAAAAAAAAAAATCTGCATAATATATATATATATATATATATGTGTGTGTGTGTGTGTGTGTGTGTATGTGTATGTATATATATGTGTGTGTGTGTGTGTAGTTTATAATACATTTTGTAGTGAATTTTCATTGAACTTTATGTAATATTTCATTTATATTTATTTATTTATTTGTTTGTTTGTTTGTTGATTGCTTTAGCTTCTAAATCCAAAAAGTCGTTTATGGCTGCTCTCGGCTTACATTTAAATATGGTTTGTATCTACATCAGTGAAGTGACATCAAACTACAGATCTGATCCATCACTGCCAGTCTTCGATGTATAGAAACAAGTAGCTTAGGACTTCATTATTTGGATGATGGATGACCGCATTTTGTCTTTTTCAATTCAGCACAGGCGGTATATGTTTAAAGACATCAACAATATACAAAGCATGTGTCCGGCCGCAAGTTAATTCAGCTCAATTCCAGACTGGCTTTGTTAATGTATAACACAGAGGCAGGGCGCAGGTGCCTGACCACTCATTCTAATGACAAACACCAAAGCTTGCTTACAGTCTGTTTTCCTGTCGTTTTGGAATCTTGCTAAACACAAACAGAGAACAATGTGGTCCAGGCTAATCTCTGATCCTCTGGAACAGAACGTTCTCAAACTCAACCAAACAAGCCTCTCGAGCAGAGAGAGAAGATCATGGATCATGGCAAAGCTACACGGCAGACATATTGCGACACATGCAGACACAATCAACACCAAGCACAAGCTTCTTCAGAGACACCATTCAGTTCAGTTCATACACCATTCAATGATGCAACGTCTTATCTGTTAAATTCATAGTCATAAAGCATTTTAATAATCAGTAAATGACATGATTTGGTATATTGCATTGTAAATATGCATATTTATTACTGGACATTTACATTACATTAAAGTGCATAATAAATAATAATAAATATTATAATAAAAAATATTTTTTATTTACTTATTATTCTTATTATTATGCACTTCTGTATAGGTTTAAATCAAAATGAATGCTACAATTACAAAACTATATTTATAAACTATAATATTTCCAATTATATTATTTTGGATTGGCATAGACTTTATTTGAACAAACAGGAATTCATTTAATTTTGAAAAGTGGACAATTTTGACAATCTTGACTTTATTCATGCCATAAGCAAATATTACATCAATAACTACATTTCTTCAGGATTGTCTGATTCATTCAGTTTCGAACCGATTCATTCAAACTGTTTCAGTAAACCAAACTCTTTTGCATCATAACACTGGTCATTTATTTAAATGCTTTAAATGACAATAAATTGCTATATACTGCCATAAATTTTACTTCTTCCATTTTTTGTAGTGGATTCTTGACTGCTTTTAAAATATCATTACCAACAATGTCAGTCGAAACGGTCAATGCAAACATAAATCGTTTTAAAAAAGCATATTGCTTGATATCGTATGTAAAAATATTAGGTTAGATGGGAGAGCCCACACTTAATGAATTAAGATCATTCAGAGGAGGCTCTATTTCAGTCACACTCACGTTTACTCATAAATCTCATTTTCAGGAATTCTACGCACTTTATAGGAAATAGGGGCCAAAGTTCACTGTGATTGCCGATGACGTAGTTAAGTGATGGGGACCAAATAAGGGTAATGGGAGTAAAGTCATCTGGAAGCAGCTGAAGTCAGAAAAATTGATGTGACTGTGAAACATGCAGCAGGAGGAAGAATGGGGCTGGCTAACAGGAAGTGACAGGAGACAGTGGTCTGGAGGAGCTAAAGAGTGGAAAAACACTGGTAAGGATCAGTGTGCCTTAAGAAAGAGAAGATGGGAGCGATACGGAATCAGAGGCAAGCGCAGAGACTGGAGTAAGAGGGAGAAAAACATGAAAAAGAGAAGGAGAAAATAAGCTCCCAGACCGAGAGCAGCGCCTCGCACCCCTGCCGTTAGCCGAGGGTGGGATGATGAAGTCTCCATTCAGACCCTCTCTAGAGATCCTGTCACAATAAACTGCACATTTCTGTTTAGACAAGTCCTACAGCTGGGAGGCTCTTTGAATTTCTCCACCAAAGCCTCATATCTTGGGTTCTCCTGTGAAAACAAATATCTTAAATGCCCACATCAGTCCTGCTCAAATGGCCATCACTGATAACTACAAATGACACAAAGAGGAAAATATAGAAAGCATGCGGTAAAACCTGCTGCCTTTTGATGATATCTGATCGATGAGTCAAATATAAATGCTCTTGAAAAGGCTTAAACGTAGATTTTTCAGAGGAACCATCATTGCAGTATTGTAAACACTGTTGGCTACAATCATGCACTCAGAAAAAAACATCTAAATCTATATGATCCAAAAAAGCAGTAGTTATCTACATAGACTTTGAACAAAACATTCTGATATGAACAACACGAGGTTTCTGTCAGGCTTATTTTTAAATAATGGCACCAAAAAGTTGAAGCACAAAAAATTATATGACTACACTTTTTTTTTTTTTTTTAATCAGTCTATTACTTATATTATTACTATTTATTTTTTTAAGTAATACTTTAATTCACACGGATGCATAAAAAATGCATTAAAAACGTTATGCATGAATTGTTAGAAAAAATAAAATTTTTTATCATTGCAGCATTTTATTTTTTAGGTTGCAAAAATATTTCCCAGCATAGTTTTTACTGTTTTATTCGTGAAATAATTGCAGCCTGTTGTTCAGTTGTTCTAAAATCTACCAAAAATGTGGATTGACTTAAGTTGCTGACAGCAGGAAGAGTGTCAAGTGCGTCATTTTGTATTTGTGAGCCATTTATAGTATTTTAACAGCTAAATATATTAGGGATCACGAAATTGCAAGCATTTTGCATTCACAAAGGATGTTACAAAACAACAGATTTCGAAGATGATCTGAATTCATTCTGAATGTTCAAACACAGCCAAAATTCTTGCACAATACTCAGAGACCCCTGAAGCTGCTCAAGGCGAAGGCCAGAGGCTGACAGAAACCGTAAGTGATGGAGCACAACCAAGCTTTCAGGCTTTTGGAAAAACACCTTTATCTCTAAAAACATGCGCGGTTACCAGCTGAAATGAACACTAGTGGCAGTAAAATACCACCATCTTTTATTCCCTTTCATACAAATTATGATTACAGGGACTCAGCTCCTTGTGCAGTATTAAGTTACAACCTTAAAACACATTTATCACAGTGCATGATATGTAAACGAACACATTTTGATGTTTGCATCACAATCATATCCATAAGGCTTTTCTAGTGCAGTAAACTTGCTTGATAGTGCACCCGGTACAGTTAAAACTGTTGCTTCAGCAAATAAGTTTTCATTTATTGTTCTAATATTTTGCATTCACTTTTGCCCATGCTTGCAAGTGCAGTGTAGGTCGCACATCAATTTCAAATGCAGGAGCAGAACATAGCAGAAATGTCATCACGGGTTCTTTTTTCCTATTAGCCTGGGTTGGAAATGATTGTTTTTGTCAAAACAAGGCCAGCAACTTTCTGTTTTAGGAACAAATTTACTAACACTTTGTGCCAGGAAAACCCTCTCTTGGTTTTAAAAATTAAGCAACGAAAAAGCATGCAAAAGTTATTTTTGTGGGTTTCATAGGATTGCGATCTGGTGTTAATTGGCCCGGCCCTTATACTCCAACCCCGGGTTAGATAACTCAACGCAGGTAAGTGGTTATGTTGCAGCAGAGCACAGAACAATGCACAAGTTAGATCAGGCTAATGGCCAGCTCTCAGCCTGAGGGAGTTAACAGAGCCCATCACAAAACACAGCCTTTCTCTTCGTAAATGAACCACTGCACCGTTTTCTAACTCAGCACAGAATGAACCCGAGACAAAGGCCGTTGATTCAGGGTGACGTAATGGCGAATGCAACAAATGATGAGCAAAAAGTGCCCGGAATGACCATCAGAACGCCACCATGCATGATTTATAACGCTACAGCAGTCAATTCCGTCCTACTGACAAGCACACAAATACTGTACGTAACGCCCAGTCAAAACGTTACTTCACCAATGACTTCATTAGGGGCTTGATTAATTCTGTTGTGCCTTATAATTACAAACAATTGCACTTCTAATGAAACATATTAGTGATGCACCAATTGTGAATGAATCTGGTTTAAATGGGCAGACTATTAAAATTATTGAAAACATTTACTTATATATACACCACTGTTCAACAATTTGGGGTCAGTAAGATATTCTATGGTTTTTAAAGATGTTTCTTCTGCTCATCAAGGCTGCATTTATTAGATTAAAAATCCAGAAAAAAACTATAATATTGTGAAATATTATTTCAATTTAAAATAACTGTTTTCTGTGTGAATATATTTTAAAATGTAATTTATTCCTGTGATACAATGCATCATTTTTGTTCATTTAATAGATCCTTGGTTTATAAAAGTATTAATTTCTCTCAAAGAAGACATAATAAAAATGAAGAATTTTTAAAGAATAAAAAACTTTTGAGCAGTTGTTCATTTATTGTCAATTTTAAATAAATGCTCCTCTTTTTAATATTTTAATGATCAAAGAATCCTAAAAAAAAAAAAAAAAACTATTAAGCAGCAACTGTTTCCAACACTGATAATAATAAATCAGCATACTAGAATGATTTCTGAAAGGTCTGAAAGTGACACTGAAGACTGGAGTAATGATGCTTTGCATCACAGGAATAAATTACATTTTAAAATATATTCACACAGAAAACAGTTGTTTTAAATTGAAATAATATTTCACAATATTACAGTTTTTTCTGGATTTTTAATCTAATAAATGCAGCCTTGATGAGCAGAAGAAACATCTTTAAAAAGCATTAAATATCTTACTGACCCCATATTTTTGAACGGTAGTGTATATAAACAGCTGGGAAAAAAATAATTTTGGTGGATCATTATGATCTACTAAAGCTCTTGATATACAAATGGGGCAATGAAAGGGGACTCTGGCTATCTTACACAACATGCATGAATAAAAACATGCCAAAATATATATATATAAAACATGTCGGGGTTGATCTAATCTCTTTCCTACCTACAGTAAACCACCAAAACATATGGGTTCAGTATAGACAGACACAAACATCCCTTCTTGGCCTCTTGTATTATCTTATGAGACAGGATAACTTGTGTCTTGATGTTAAAGGTTTTGCACTCTTCCTGAATCAGCCAAATGTAGAGATATATTCTCTTTTTTTTTAGTTTAGTAGCAATGTTTGGTTCTGCTCTGCCACTCTGAGATTCATCAGATAAGGGTCAGAAAGCTTGTTAGGGAAGAATTGTCACGAGGATGAGGCAGACTTCAAGGCGCTCTCAGAGCTGATACAAACGCACACAAATGCAGTCTCTATTATTCTCTCATTAGCACCCTCTGATATTCAATAATCTTCACAGATACAGTTACATGATGTATCCAAGGTACCAGTGTTTTCCAGACTATATTCAGCTCATTTTATAGCCTATTAACATGCTGCCTGATAAGTAGTGCTTGGATAGCTATATCCCGCTCGCTGTAACAAACTTTAACCCACTACAGCTTATAAACTATAAAAATAAGTTTTATTGCTACCTTAAATGTGGTGCTATCTTAAAAATTGATACCTCAAAACGGTGCCAAAGTCATAAAATGCACTTTCAGTAACTCCAAGTTCAAGTACTGATAAAGGAAATGTACTTAAAATTCATAAAGTTAAGTAGAGATTACACAAACAATATAAATTAAATTGAGAAAAGTATTTTTATATATATATATATATATATATATATAATGATGAAAATTCTTACAAACATGCTATTTACAATGTACTAAAAATATCAGAGAATAATATAAAAAAGTCATTAATAATAATTTAAATAATAATAATAATATAAGTTTAGCGCAGAATTCTGTTGCATTTTAAAACAGGTCACATGCTTTCAGTTGATTTCTGCCAAGGGCTATAAAAAGTAATTTCTGAAATTACATAAATAGATTCACGAATAAAAATAATAAAATATAAATAATTTAAATACAATTTCAAGAGGTTCTCTGACATACACACACACATATATTAAAAGTATTCATATATATATATATATATATATGAATACTTTTAGTATTCAGGAAAGGATATTTAATAGTCTAACTTACTTGCAACTTATGTTGCCTATGTTAGTTTTCGTGCGTTATTTTAGAATTTAAAGTAATATTAAGAAGAAGCAGCGCTCTCTTCAGTTTCACAGAGATCCACTTGTTGCTGCAGCTCCACAAACCCCCGACCTACATGAGAAAAGATTACTCACAGCCCGCTGAACTCACCTCTTCTTCTCTTTCTCCGCTGTCATCTCTCTGCCTCTCGTAATTCCCGCAGCAGTGCGATCTCTGCGCAAACGGGACGCGCTCCAAACCCCCGCAGACGTTTGCGTTAAAGCACAGAAAAAGACGCACAATTGATCGTAAAATATGCAGTAAAGTCCACCAGTAGGGCAAAAGTGACTGTACAGTCTCAGAACACTGCCAAGGATCGTACAGTCTCCCGTTTTTGTAAAATCCAAGCGCGGTGGGGCTCGTCGCGGTGAGGGAGTTTCTCGCTTGTTAAATGGTCAGTGAAGTTCACAGCCCCGCACTGAAGGGCGCTTGACAGCTGAGCAATCAATCACTGCTTTCTGATTGGCTGGAGAAGCCACTGGGGCCCGCCCACCGCCAGAGCTGACGGCATTCGCTGCGGCTCTACCTTATCCAAGAGCCAGCATCAAAGTTTAATCAAACTCATTGCAATCAGTTAAGTGTTGTAGTTTATTTGGAAATAGCAGCCACATGATTATACAGTAACTCTGAACTCCACAAGATGACATGTCTCTCTGGAGCAGGAGTGGACAAGGGAGATAAAAGGCTAGCGAAAAAGACAGTAGCCTAAGAGTAATGTTGCATTAGTTATTTATGACAATGTATGGGATTCCTAAGAAGCAAAATTGTTTTATAGCATATTTCTGTATTTTGATTATAAATGTAACAGCATCACTATTTCAGAAAATGCGCAACATGCAGCACATAGCTGCAGAAATATATTTTTTATGTGTTTTCACTTGGTCAGTGTAGCATATTAAAATACTTCAGAATAGAAACATGAATAGGTTCATTTTTAAAGAATTGTTTTTGGTGACCACAGTCTGCTGGCCCTGGTTTTCACTGTAATTTGGGGTCAAATCTATGCAAAATATGTGTAGTGTATTGTGAATCAGAACGGAACAGGGTGTTAGTGTGTGTAGTTTGGTTGTATCTATTTTCAAATACCATCTGCTGCAATTTAAATTTAATGTAAATGTCATTTAATTTCTATTTACACGTAAATAGCCACTGCACTTTAAAATATCGTTTATTCCTGTGATGCAAAGTTGAATTTCTTTTAGCCATTAATAAATGAATACTACTACTATATTGAAGTAGAAAACCGTTTTCTATTATTTTGCATTGCAAAACCTACCTAAAAAAAAAAAAAACTATGCGCAAGTGCATCGAGGGTGAAAATCAAGCTTTTAATAAATTTCTATTTATCTATTTGTACAGCATTTTAACACAAGAGCCTAAAGCTTTTATTAGTAGGCTACTGTAGCTTTGCAGGTAGGTTTTTTGAAGCATCTGTCACAGTTCTTCTGGATTTAGGTTGTCTCAGTTTCTTCATGTGAATCCAGACAGATTGATGATCAGATCAGATCTGTGTGGAGCTCTGACTGTCGTCAGAATCCTTGTGCAAACAAAAATCTAACTGGATAAGGCCTATTACAATTAGTGAATGTTTTGCAAATAACATAATTTTGAGAGGATCGCTGGACGAATTAATCATACAAGGCTGGCAGCCCATCATCTAATCATTCCCTCGTTAATTCGCACCCAATCGAGTCCATTCCTCCTCGCTATAAATATCCCCGCTTTTCCTTCTCCCACATCTCGCTTTTGTGCATTTTTCGGAATGGCATGACCGAAGACACATCACACAAGACACAGCTCGCTCCCCGGACAGCACGCCAAATTCGCTATTTTTCTATTAATGAGGAAGCGTGAACTCTTGAAATGGCAAAATGTTTGGAAATGTAAACTGATATTTATTAATGACACAAAAGATAAAAATAACTGACCTGTTACTTGAAATAGGCTACTAGTGTCATGATATTTTTTTTTATGTCATATATTCTGCAAATACAGCACAGTAACTTTCACTTTAGTGAACTATTGCACTCATTGTTCATCTTACAGAAAGTCTTAAGCATTCCCACAATGACAAGCATATGCATTTTCTCATGTCCTTGGACATCTATAGCCTCCAACTAGAATAGAAGGTCACATTTGACAGGACTAATCCTTCACTCTTTGTTTTGGTCATGATGACCCTTATATTTAACCAAAGTTCTCCCTCTAATTTCTCTCAGGCTTAAGTACTTGGTTTGCTCATTACTTCCTCAACAGTTCATTTATTCATAGCCTATGACAATCAAACACTCCTGTCTTCTCCAGCATTCAGTACCAATACAGAGTACAGTATGCACTTAGATTCATAAAACACTTTGTCTCAGCTACAGTACTGTGCGGTTGGAGATTAATTTGGACTCATTTTGGTTCATTTCTGACATCGTATTTAATAGGTTCAAACCAAACAATGCACATTCACATCTTTTGAGAACAGTACATTTGGCACACAGTAAAATGCAAATAACGACATGACAGTGACTAATGGCAAAGATATCCAAATAAAATAAAATAAAATAACAAATAAACTTATGACATACTGTACATATGAAGCTGCACAATAAAATAAAAAAGAAATACATACATATATGTGATACTTACAGTGACATAAAACATTTATATAACTTATATTAATATGCACTGTACCTCTGTATGTACAAATATGTATTCCTTTGTGAGACACAGATTCACGTTTAACCAAAGAGGTATTTCCATCTTTTGCTTGAACATGTCAATGTGTTTCCTAAGTAGAGTCATTTCAAAAAATAAAAAAGAGTTACCCATGAAGTCCGAAATAGCCTTGAAAATTTCAAGTCAGGGCACAGGTGTAGCTGTGAGAGGACTCCATCCAAGCTAATAGATGGCAGTTCAGAGGGGCACGAAAAAGGCCAGGCAAGCTTTGAGAAAAACGACCAAGCAAATGAAAGGTAAACTCAAAATGAAGCAACAGATCTGTAAAATGTATGAAATGAGTTAAGGTCTCAAAGTAAACATGTGACGCTGATCACAACCAACTTTCACTGCGATAGGATGTATTAGAAAAAATATAAAACCCAAAATAAATATCATGCAACAAGAATTGATTGGATTGTGAAAAGTGAATGTTTGCAGCAACATAAAAGTGTGTGGATGCAAAGGGAGACATCAGAAGACAGATAAAGTTGCTTCAAAAATGTTTTTTTAAATACAGATAAATCTGGCAGCAAATGAAGAGTTTATATGCAAGAGCAGATAACTCAGATTTAAATTTTATATATATAAAATGTTATCATGTTTTATTGTTTTTTACTGTGTTAGCTATATTCTTTGTTATTTTTAACCTAATTAAAAAAACTGCAGTTGGACTGGTATTAATTGGAATGCAAAATGAAAAGAAAAAAGTTTTTTGAAAAAATTGTTAAAAACTGATTTCCCTTTTTTTGTAAAGGTACCGTACCTAAGAAATTTATTGTAATTATCATAATATGTCTCTGTTATGTTCAACAGGCATTAAGAAAACATGTTAATTTCAAGTACTCGTATCGCTGACTGCAGTAGTACAGCCTGGATATTCTCGTTTAAAAAGCGCAGTTGCAGCCCTCAACTGATGTTTATGTTGTCATGTTTTGTTTTGGTCTGAAGCGCCACCCTCCATCTATCTCCCTATCACGAAGTCAGTAGTGTTTCGTCATCCAGGCCCCTGTTCCATAAAACAAGTTTACCAAATAAGTCAGGTTTATTTCAGTTAGTCTGACTGATTGCCAGTTCATTTGGTTTAAAATAAGTCGGACTATCTGCCAAAAGCCTGGCTTATTTGGTAAAGTTGTTTTATGGAACAGGCCCCAGGTTGCATGCTCTGCATAAACACAGCGCATTCCATCGTCATTGCGCTTGTTCTAGTTGCTGTCTTCAATTTGGCAACCTGCGCATGCGTCAAGTCTGAGTAGGAGGGGCCGGGTGAAAAAAACATCTAAAATATTTTGAATTTGAACTGCAATAACTAGTTCAACCACTCAGTGTCAATCCTACATACGGTACCTTTAAACCCAATGTGTAAAAAAACTTTTTTTAGCTATTTTAACCTAAAAAACACAAAACAACAAAAACTAACAAATTGCAGTTTAATTGATATGAATTGGAATTGCAAAATAATACATACACACATACGTTTTTTAAGAAAACTGTTAAAAAGTTATCTGTTTTAGCAAATAAACTCTTCAAATTCATGTTGACTTTTAAACCTAATTTTAGCAAGAATATGCAAAAAGTCTAGTCTTGTTGCAGGCATCACTGTTTTCATATTAGAAGAAATTCAAGGGTTTTTCACTTGTGCCATATTTAGAATGGAAGATCAATTCGATGTATTTTACTTTTTGTCACAGAAGCGTAATATTTTGTGTCTTGTCTGACTAGAGTATATGAAATACAGAGATTATAGCAGCTGAAATAAAGGACCCATGTTAGAAATTGCATGACTTGGCAACCAAACGATTACCAACCAAAACAGACAGTGGAAATCAGAAACAGTGAAAGTGAGATGGAGAGACTGAATAAAAATGTTAAACACACGCACACACACACACACACACACACACACACACACATAATATTGCACATAACAGTTTCATATAGTCTAATAATACACAAGAATATCATAGGCATAACCATGCAGTAGATGATAAGTCTATTTTCAAAGTTCACAGGCTAATGATCGGGGGATAATCAGGACTTGTACGTATTGTAGACTGTAGAGACGGGATTGGCTACTGTCCTGACCCGTTCATAATGATAGGTCTTGTTGCATTGTAGAGTTACCAACAAACTCCACATCCAAGCAACAAAACAATCCAGTAATATAATGAAACACACACACACACACACACACACACACACACCGAAACACTAAAGAGGGTACATGTGTAAGCTTACCCTTCAGCAAAACACACACACACACACACACACACAACACTTGTTTTGGTGACTTGTCAACACTGCTGTTTCGAATGGACACATTGTGATGGTCTCATCTCAAAGGCAGTTCTGAGTCCTTCCCAGTACCGTCCAATCACTGATCAGATCCCAATGCAGAGTGCTTAAAACTCCCAAATTCACACATTCATATGCATCGCATCTGCAATACAATCACTTGTTCTTTGCATTTGGTTTTTGCATTTCAAAACGGTGCTAGTGTAAATGGGTTGGAGAGATGATGGGAAAAGTAAAGAAAAATTCTTTAAGGAAACTTCTAAGGATCTCTATCTAGCTGCTTTGTTGATGTCACATGAGCTCCCTTAAGTGTTTTACATACATTAAATAAAGATGGTGCGGATGTGTGAGGTGAGTATCTTTTTTGGGGGGGATTCAGCAGAAAAGATTGTAATGCCTAACTTTCTACTTTTTAAAGCATCAAATAGTAGGTAAATGAGGTTCTACGATCAGCTCGTGGGCGTTCACAGCGTTCTCAGCACACGTGTGCACCAAGTACAGCGCAGGAGATGGAGGTTTTAGTATTAGGACAGGGTCTCTTCGCCGAAGTAAGAGAAGCCCTTGAACTCATCCTGGTTGATCTGCTTGATAATGGCGTCTTCCACCGGGGTGAGCACCGGTTCCTCGCGGGTGAAGTCCTGGTCAAAATTGTTGACATCCCTTTTGGTTTTCTGTTAATTGGAGAGGAAAAAATGTGCTAAATGAGTAATTCAGAAAAAACAAACAAAAAAACACACATACTGTATGTGTGCGTGCTGTGAATATTTATTATGTTATTTTGTTATGATGTATAAACACATACACATGCATGTATATATTTAAGAAAAATATGTTACATTTAAATATTAATTATATATATATAATATTAATATTTTTTAATTATTAACAATATTTACAATTATTAATATTATTAAATATGATCAAGAATATATCATGTATGTGTGTCTCTTTATATATACATAAGAGATACACACAGATAAAAAGATTCTCTTATTGAATCGTCTGAAGCAGACTGTCAGTCAGTAAAACAGAGAGTATCAAGATTTTTAAGGAAACAGAGAACAAACAGCGCTGGATGAAGTGGATATTCACCTACTAACAATTGAAACAAAAGGCTTCTTTCTGCGAGATAAATGAGAAAATTCAGCTACTGCTGTGTCATGTGAATAAGTGGCCATTCACACAAAGAGTGTTTTGTGCCCGCCTACACTGTTTTTTTAGTTGTTTTTCTATGCGAACATGCACTAGATGGATGTCTTTCACCATTTTGATGCTATATAATGTTTTTGTGTTTTAAAACACGCATAAAGACCATTGCTCTCATTGATTTTAAGAGTTTTAAACCTAGTAGAAGTATGTAATAGAGTGCTAGACATACTCAGAAAAGTTTGACTTGAACAGAGTTGAACTTTGAGGATGCATACACTGTATACTGTATGAAGAGGGATTTGCAAAACCAAATAAATAACGGCATTTGTTTAAATTTCCAAAAATGACGTTTTTTTATTGTGTTATATTGTGTTGGTTAGATGTATTTTTTAAATTTTTTTTTAAATCTAATCAAAATAACCCAACAATTTTAATTAGATTAATAGGAATGCACAAGGAAAAAGTATGATTTGTGAAAATTTTAAAAAAGTTATCTGTTTTTGCAAATGAACTTGTCTTTCTTTTCAGTAAATAAATACTCTTTTCAGTATATATATATATATATATATATATATAAATATATAAACACACACACAGTACAAAAAGTCTTTGCACAGTACTAGTATTTTCACCAACATAAAATAGTTTTAAATCGGTTATTTCTATCTTTTGCGGAAGCACAATTTTTTGTTGGTAAAAATACTAGTGGCCAAAGACTTTTGCACTGTATATATGTTCATATATGAGCTTTTCAGTGTTCTTATTGCAAAAAAAAAAATTTAAAATCCTCACATGGATACCCTCAGATGAAATCCTGCAGGTGTCCCTGTCCAAATGCATTTTTTAACATCATTTATTATTAATTTTTTCAAAACAAAACAAAACAAAACAAAACAAAACAAAACAAAACAAAACAAAACAAAACAAAACAAAACAAAACAAAAC
>JAUMHG010000055.1:5222603-5233658 GCA_032359395.1 Enteromius anoplus | reverse complement strand
AGAAAACGTTGTTTATTGTGATTAAATCACACTTGTTTAACACAATCTAAATAAACGGATGACTTATTGAAAGTTTACATTGTGACAGCATCAATATGGCGGATGTAGTACGTCCGAGATCCATTCATACTACCGCTATTCATACCATATAGAACGTACTGTTTTAACGGTCGGGTAGTATGTTCGGTTTTAAATGTAGTACCTACTTAAGCAGTATGCGATTTCGGACGCAGCATCTGGCTTTTATGTGTGTGTGTAATCAGTATGTGGGTGTGGTGATGAGGTGCAGGTGTGTGTGATGCAATGAGGTGCAGGTGTGAGTGATCAGTCCAGGAATGAGGCATGATGGGTAATGGAGTTTGTGATAAAGGTGAAGTTCTCCCTCACTCCAACGGGAAATCACGACAGTTACAAGGTATCTTTTTCAAATGTATTAAATCATTTATACAAATGTTTTTTCCCCATAAAATATTAAGAAGCAAGAGCTGTTTGTTTTTACATCAATGATAATTACATTGGACTGCTCTATGCTAAAAGTATTACTATTATTAATGACTTTCTACACAAATCTACACAAATGCATGCAGACACATTTTACACAAGCAACATCCACATGATCTAATTAATATTCATGCATAACAGAGAAGAAAAGACTCTTGAGCATGAGCATGGCCCCAGAAACAAGATCACAGTTTCTCTTCTGATTTGATGTAAGTGACCAAAAAAAAAAATCAACCAATCATGTAACACACAACTTGTGTAAAAGGTTACAGTGATTAGTAATTATAGGGGCTGTAAGTGAGCCTCTTAGTCCAAACTTAGCACACAGAGGACCTTGTTTACTAAAAGTAAGAGACTATTTTTCTCTGAATTTGCTCTTGGCTTAATACAGATCAATTAACTCTTACAGAAAGAGGATCACAAGGATACTTATTGTATGAAAATGAACAGCACCTCAATCTTACATAGCGTTTTAGATGAAAGGTCACAGAAGAGCACATCCAACTGACAAACAGCTCTCGCATGCACAAGGTGTGGAAAAAACTACAATAACAAACACGCATTGTTCCTTCACAAGTCCCAGAGCTCTTGTGTCCCTGACACTCCCATACACCGTAACAAAATCCCTCAAGAGCCACAGGTCAACAAAAGATGGGTAATCAAGCAGAGGAGCCACATCTATGCCACCTGCTCTTACTATCTATTTTTAGAGCGCTGAATACGTACAAACAAACATGCAATCTACAGCAGGCAAGTCAAGCTCAAACGTGTCCTCTTTAACCAGATCAAACTTCTGCGGTTTCAGTCAAAACTGCCACCATGTCCTTCTCTGATAGGGAGAAGAAGGCTGCCCCTGCACATTATGTTCTAGAATGCTCTGCCTTCGGGTTTTTTTAGGTCCTGGTATGTGTGGCAGGTCACAGAGAGGTAAAATTGGTTCTCATGGGGGAAAAATGCAGTTCTGCCATGCGCTTGCATGCAAAAGCGTTAACACGCAGACTGCGTTTCGACATGCAATTCTCCAGCAATGTAGGGCTTTCCCAAAACGCAAGGAGACCGAAGGCTGAAGGAAGGATAATCTGGGATCTTTATTTATAACTGGTGATTTTTTTTATTTATATAAGTTTTACATGATGTTGGCGTAGAACTCTGCTTAAACTTCAACTGAAAACTGGAGCAACCTAAAGTTAAAGTGTCACGCATGAAGGTATGATCGTGGCTCGTGGCTCACTTCAGCAGGGTGGTAAGATTTAGGGGTGACCAGGGGCACACGTTTTAATCCTGGAAATAAAACCAGTATCACAGTTTCCACAAAAAGCAACAAGACTGTTTTCAGCATGTTTTGTAGACAGCAAATCGCAGTATGAAACTTAACAGTATGTTAAATTAACGATTTCTGAAGGATCATGTGACAATGCAGATTTGAGTTTAGCTTTGCATCAGGAATAAATCCTATTTTTTGGATATATTTAAACAGAATACTGTGATTTTAAATTGCAATATTATTTTATAATATGTATTTTGGTCAAATAATAAAGCGTTATTGAGCTGAAGAAACTTTCAAACATTAAGAAGGCTTACCAACCCTAAACTTTTCAATAGTCCTGCACATAAATAATTTATAGGTAACATGCAAAATTTGTAACCATTGCTTTGGCCAACTGAAATGCTAAAAAAAATTAACTTATAATTTAATAATTGTTCAAAAATATGACTACTTAACCTCAAAGGTGTCATAAGTGTCTACTAAGAGTTCAAAGATTTTTATAGATTTGTTTTTTAATCCAACAGCTGGATATATATCTCCAAGTCTCCTGAAGGATTGACCAAAGATGATTCACACTGGTTGGACACTTCTTACAGTCCAGAGTAGCTCAACTTTGACATATATACAGTATATTGTCATTATTGTGTAATCAAAGTGAAAATTATTATTGCTGGTTTTCAGTGATAATGTCAAGTTACTTTAATGTAGATGATTTGCACCAAAAAATGATAAGGATTTATGCAGATATCATCCAAAACCACACTTTACCTGCGGTGTTTCCAAACCTTTGGAGGGCAGTGCATATATACAGTAGCCAACTGTGGATCAAAAAAGTGCATCAAAGTTGTTCTAAGCCAAGAACACACAAGTTTTGATCCACTTGTTGATGTTGACAACTGTGAACAAATTCTAATCTATCAGTCTCCCAGCATGCTTTGCCTGAAATAAACCTCAGTGATGGCAGAGTTCCATCAGGTAATCCTCAGAACTGGCGCCAGAGCTGAATTTTAGGTGTATGACTGGAAGTTCATGTATGTATGTGTGTGTGCTGTTATTCTTATAACACACAATAAGCCATTCATATCGACCAAATCACATCCTGTCAATTTTTTTTGACAAATAAATGTCATGTGAGCAGTCGCGACCGTAAACTAGGGGTCAGACGACTGTGAGGTGGGTAAGAGACATGACTGGATGTCATGGCAGGCATCCAACTCTGTGTTCTTAAATAGAACCTGGTCACGGAGTGAATGGAGAGTTTTTTTTTTCAGGCGCCCTCCAAATCAGCCAAAACATGACGAGAAAAAAGCACAAGTATCAGATTGTAATGTTAGCAAGTTCGATGTTGTAATTAATATTTTGGTTTCTTGTGCATTGCAATTTAAAGCTCATGTAACCAATGGTTTCTTTTTGTTAAACACGCCGGGAACGCAGTGTAGGAGGCTTTAGAGTAGCCAACAGCAGAGATTATTGTTCATTTTAAAGGAAAAAATAATAAACTCAGTGTAATTAGAACCACTGGACCTTTGCTTGACCTATTCTCCTTAAGTGTCCTACTTTCATAAGAACCCCCATTTCCCTTCAGTCTCTGAAAGTCTGGGTACAGGAAGGCCGGTTTGGGGAGGAGATGGATTTAATTCAATACAACATTAAACTCCAAATGAGATTCTTCCTGTCTGAGACCAGAAAGAGTTCAGGACCAGGCTGTGAATGGGTGGGTGAGGAAACTCACAGGTCGCTGGGTTCAATGAGGGCCTGCGGAGTGACGAGAAGAAGAGGTCATGATGACTTGTGAACCTAGCTTTATATTCCAATGAACCAGCTATAAAGTGACAAGCTGAACTTGTGTGAATGACAAATTAATCTATGTTACATTTGGCATTTTGTAGATTCACCTTGTTTAAAAACATAGGTGTGCGTATTGTTTGCATGCAACTTTATTTTGTAGCTCTTCCGTCATGCATATATTTTTATAGTTTTTAATACAGATTCATTTATCATTTGTTGTGCTTGTCATTTATTGTAATAATGTCCAAAAACATCATACAATTATTATTTTTTTACTTCCAGTTTTATTTTGCAGTGCTGACATCATGCATATGATTTTAAAATGAAATGTCATGAATTTGTATTCATCTTGTCATATGATTTTATAGCGGAATGACAAATGATTCTGTATACAAGATATTTTTATACTGTCCAAATTTTTTTATATAAATTTTCTTTTTTGCACAGTATAGGGATGGTAAGATGCACTGATTGCCAAATGCCAAACAAGTTAACAGTAAGATGCATGAATTTAAAAGAGTGTGCAATGCATCATTTGTACCGTGATGCCTCATTTCTAATATATTTGCATAGATAAAAACTTATATATTTATATATAATTATTAGTAGATGCGCTATATATTTTATTATTTAGAAAGTGACCAATAATTTGTGACTAATATTTTATATGTATAATATTTTATATTTATTGTATCATTGATTTCTCCTCTCTAAACTGTTCTCTCTTCACCACTGCTGCTACATGATTATGACGTATCACAACACTGCATAAACCGATGCATGTCAAATGTAGATTAACATGGCAGCAGTAGAGTGCATTATATTGAACTGTATAGCATCATATCTTTTTTAATAGCACCATATAGTCACATTGTATTGAACTGAATCAAAATTGGATCTCATTGTATTGTAATAGGGGTATACGGTATTCATAAATCATATCAATGGCGTTGCATCGAGATGCGTGCAATAACGCATCAGACTCTGTTATAGAGATGCGCAATTTTGAGGTTTTGGCGACATACTGTAATGTATGATTAAAATGTGATTTTATAGTGGAATCTGTTTGCAGCTTTATTTTTTAGTGCTGGCATCATGAATATGATTTCACATTGAAATCTATATCCCAATCTGTATTACAGATTCAGTCCTCATTTTGCAGATTTTACAAAACTTCTCGTTTTGTAGTAATATTATCCAAAATATTACCGGTTTACAAGCATTTTATGTACATCTTTATGTTGTATTTTTTTGTCACGATGGAAAATCATGTGTACAACTCTACGAGAACTACAAAATACTGCTGCACATAAACAAGATGGAAACTTAGGATATTTTTGGACAGTTGAGAAAGAATCCACATGAAAAAGAGCCAGTGATGGACAATAATGATCCCAAGGAAAGCCTGGCCTTCCAGCCCCAAAAGCACTGCCCGTTGTGTGTGGTTAATGACACACAATTGAGAAGGTAAACAAACTGTCTGGGAACGGATAAATCATTGCACATAGCTCATCAAAGTAAACAACCTGAGGTAAACAAGGCAGACAAGGTCTCCAGGCAAAATAGCTCCTAAAGATACAACGTACCAAGCCAGAGCCAGCTCATGTGATACAGACTCCATTTGATTCGCTTCAGACCTAATCAGTTCAGGATTGCTTGACAGCCCTCTGAGAAAATAAATGATCTGGAGTCCAGATTAAACTTGAGCAAACACTTGGAACGGATGGCTAATTTTCCATCCAAAAATGATCAGGCGAAAACCTCACTAAATTTGGAATGTATCTTTTGTGCGTTACAATGGTATTTTGGCTTGAGGTGTTTTATTCCATTCCATTCTTTTTGTTACTTAACAATGATGCTGTGTCTATCAGTGAGACAAACAGAAGAAGGTTTTGGTTTGGAAGCAAACACTGCCTGAATGTTGTTTGACCTTTGGCCTTTTTCAGCGGCCAGCTGCCTCGCAATGATTTTACCTGTAAATGACCCCATTTTGGTGCAGGAACATGAGGGCTGATGTCACCTCAGCAGCGTAAAACCGCGAACGAGCTTCATCGAATTTGCGCGAACGCTGGATCTGGAACATCAGGTCTCCGCCATTCACATATTCCATGACGAAGAACAAACGGTCCTAAAGAGAAGAAAAGAAGTAAATTAAAGGGTTATTTATTTCACTTAATACATGCTAATTGTTTACATTCCTCATTGCTCAGATATATTCTTCATTAAGTTAACATCAGTGCTCCATGAAATCAAGGGCTTGATGTCTACATACAAGTATGGGAATTGCAAGGTATGTACAGATTCTTGATCTCGAGATGGAGATTTAGGGCGCTACTAAACAAACAAAACTAACAACTAAACAAACAAAAAATAAAAAGAAATGGACATTTAAGTGATATACTGAACAGTTGGAATCATTCATATTGACTCAAAAGCCATGAGATGGAGATTTGTGGGTCTTTTTAACAGAACCGCTACAAGGAAACATCTCAGTAAAGTAAAGAAAACCAAAATAATGATTCGTTTGTGAACCGGACACCACACCAGTTTATGGATTACAGGTTATAATGTTGTAAATAATATTCTGTTTCTTTCTGCACAGACAAGTTGTTTCACTTCATAAGACCTTAATATATTGTCAAGAGCCAATGGGTAATATTTTGTGTTACATTTACATGCTTTTTTTGACATGATTAAGCAAAAGTCTGAGGGTGAGTAAAAAGACAGCGAAATTAAATTTTTGGATGCACTATCCCTTTAAAAGTCATTTGATTCATTTACATTTTAATACAGTGATCCAACTTTCACAAACCTTTAACAGAACCATAAAAAGTCATGAGTTTTTTTTTTTTTATTTCTCTTTTTTTTTTCAAGAATCTGTTTCTTATTTTTCAGCTGAAAATGATTGAGACATAGGGGAACGCACTTTCAAAAGAAAATATTTTTTTATTTTTATGAAATTATGAAATTATGAAATCCTACTGTTAACCACAACTGGGTTTAAAAGGCAACGCTGTATAATAGTATATACATGTTGGAAAGTTCAGAGTCAATGAGAGAAGACAGCTTTAGAAGAATCCAGCAGTCATTCTCAGAAAACATGAACCCATTGGCCTGTACGGCTGAATAGAGTATATCTCATTATCTTCAGTGGGTCATGCACATAATTTCAAAGAATCAAGATGTATATCAAACCCACACAAACTGCCAGTCCAGCTATGTGACTCATGTCCTAGTCAGTAGACGTAAAGATTGGCTGAGGAAATATTCTGAAATACGCAATACTCATTGATGTTCATTTGGTTGGAGAAGAAGGAGAAGAACCTGATTTGCATCTTTTTGCCAAAACAAAAAACATACCTAATAATGGAAAAGGATGCTTTAATGTATTGTTTGTCATCTGAAAAAACAAAGCAAAACAAGAAAATCCACAGAATAAACACAGGAAGACATGCAATGAGTACATTGAGTTCATAGTGCATTTTTCCAGGAAATTTTGACTTAAAAAAAGACTTCAGGCTGTTAGAATATTTCCTTTATTGTTCAATCCATTACGTCCTATATTTCTTGCTACCTGTTTCTTTTCTCCGATTTTAGACAAGAATTATCCGAAGAGAAATGTAGGTGATATTTTCAGCCATTGCAGGCTTCATACAACTGGCTCACTTTGGTGATATGAACGATATGCTGATATTCTTGAATTGGAATCATGATTTCATTGTAATCATATGTCTTATGTAATTGCGGTCCAGTCTACCCTGCTTGTTCTTTTGCAAAGAAAGCGAATTTAAACAGGATGCTGAAATAGTTTGTTTAAAATGTGCCCAGAGTCACAGCAAAGGCCCACCCAATCAAATGCCAATAAACATTTCCTGCCTCTAATTAGAAATGTACAGATACTGGCGTCCCCGCCATGCAAGAGAAAAGGCCCGATCGACAGATAACAACCAAGACCCAACAAGCCGGTCTAACAGAGTGTATCATATCTGCACTACATATGAATGAATGTTAAAGTACAACTTAAGGCTGGAATACACTGCACTTTACCAAGATTTTTGCCTTGATTTACAGTCTGGACAAGTTAAAACTAGCTGCAAAAAATCAGAGCCAGTCTGCAGATTTGAGTTGACAGATTTCATAGAAAATCCTGTTGTGTGTGATGGTCACACACTGATTTTTAGCTTCTATGATTGCTTACTGTTTGAGGATATTAAAAATTTATATTTTACTCGAGTAGTCGACGATTCGATTCGAGGAGCCTGATTGAACTACCAATCTCACAGTCAAATGTTCGCGGGGTGTTATGATCATACTTTGCGACTCTATGGGGGTGCTCAATGTCTGATTTCATGCAGAACTACAGGTTTTCTCCCAATAAGTTAATATACAGCCTATCTCCGACTCGTTTGTGCTCACTGTTCCAGCACGGACGAGACATCGAAGACTATGTTGAGTCACGGTTTGTTACCGTGTCAATGTAGAGGAATATTTTATCAAGGACTGTTTCATGTGTGGCTTGGATTTTAATGTGCTCGTCCGAGTGCATTATGAGGATCCGAGCTGGTCGCTCGAACAGGTCATAGACAGTGTGCTTTCCATATGCGGTTCCTCTTTCACCGTTGGGGAAGTGGAGAGGGACAATTGCGCACGCGGCTCAGGACCGATTAATCGTCGTGTGCTGAACACCAAATATAACCCGTGGCTTGGCACTCGTTTGGCCATACGGCGGACACCGCCCTCGCGCAAAATGCCAGCCGATCACGAGGCACAACGCAAGATGGACGCCGATCGCAGGAAGCCGTGCAAAATGGCGGCCGATCGCGAGACGTAGCACAAAATGGCGGCCGATCGCAAGACTCCGACAGATCTGTGGGAGGATCTACCCAGCCTGCTGCTTCCAGACCCCGTGCAGCCATGCCAGACCCAGTCGGTTCCAGTAAGGCAACAAGGTGAGCTGTCATCGGTCTCTGCGGTTCCCAGCCCCGTTTCACTGTGTAGTAAGCCGTGTAAAGCTCAGTCGGTCCCGGTTCTACAGCTAGAGAGGCTGTTTCATGCCCAGTCAGTCCTGGTAATACAGCCAGGAGTGCTCTTTCAAGCCCAGTCGGTTCAAGTCTTACGGCTTGAGGAGTTGATACCCGTCCTAGCGATCCCTGGTTTTAACACCACAGCACGACGAGAGGAGTCGAGTTTAGCTCAACCAGTCCCAGTTACACAGCCAAACGAGCTGCAGAAGGTCCTCGCGGTTCCTAGCCCGCAAATAAACGGGTCCCACTCCCGTTACACGGTACGAAGCGCCGTGTACTGCCCAGTCGGTCCCAGTCGTTCAGCCTGACGAATTACTGAAGGTCCTCGCAGTTCCTAGCCCACAAATATCGGGTCCTACACGGTACGAGGAGCCATGTTCCGTCCTGTTGGTTCGCGATTTAGGGTTTGTGTTCCCGGATCCGCCAGACTCCGTCTGTGATCCAGATCCTGTGTGGCTGGATCCGCCAGGCCCTGTCTGTGATCCTGACCCATGGTGGCCGGATCCACCCGAGCTGGTTGGTGAGCCAGATTGGGTATTCCCAGAAGTGCCAAAACCAGTGGTGGTACACCGACCACCCTAGCTCCATGTAGACTGTGAGGTCCCTGGGCCAGAACCTCCGAAGCCTGTGGGAGGCTCAGACACTCCAATGGGTCCACTTATGGCTGCACCATCGCTGGAGAAGTCGGTATCGGCCGTTGATTCTCCAGAGCCCCCATTCGTGGCTGCTCAACCCATGGAGGTGGCTGTGTCTCAGTCTGGAGGGTTCAGAGGGAAGTGACCATTGTCTGTTTGGTCCAGGAGGGCGCTTCCATAATCGGTCCAACCGCGATGGGCACTTTCATTATCAGTTGAGTCACGAAGGGCGCAATGTCTGTCTGTTCAACCCAGAAGGGCACTAACACAGTCTATTCAGACTCCGAGGGCACGTTCATTGTCTGTATGGTCCCCGAGGGCGGAATGTCAGTCTGACCAGCTCAAGAGGGCGTCCTCATTGTCTGTCTGGTCTCTGAGGGCGCAATCACCGTATAGTCAGCCTAGAAGGGTGCTAGCTTAGACTGTTCAGTCTCTGAGGGCGTTTCCATTGTCTGGCCGAACCAGAGGGGCTCCGCCGCCCTTCGCTCCGCCCTGGAGGATGGCCTTGCTGTCTGTTTTGTCCAGGTGGGTGTTCCCACCACCCGATCCAACCTGGAAGACCTCTCTGCCCCAGTGGGCTTCTCCGCCGTCTGCTCCGCCCTGGTGGGGCAGTTAGGTGGGCTTCCCCGCCATCTGCACCACCTTGGAGGTCGACTGCTTGCTGGTGCTCGATTATGCATGTCCTGACCCTGAGCCTGAATAAACCCTCTTGTGCTTGAACTCATGTCCTGATTCATGACAAATATCCTGCTTCATTCTACTGATCATCTTCAGCGTGCGCAGCTCAGAACATTAAAAACTATTGTCATATACATAACGTTGTAAAGAGAGCACTACAGTAAAACAAAAATGTTGTGAATTCTTAGGGTTCTGATGATGTTTATTTAATGTAACTTTTAATGGAAACATAAAACATTATTTACTCCATTTGTATCTGCGAGGAGTCTGTTAAACATTTTCCCTGTTAACATCAGTAATGATGACTGTCCATGACTGACTTGTATCTTATTTTGCCCCGCCCCCAAACATATGATTCGACTATCAGACGACTGTTGGCAAGATTCGACTGTGAAAATCCTTAGTCGGGGATACCCCTTATTTCTAGCCGATTTTTAAAACATGTATTGCTTTCATTTTTATGCATCTCCTAGCAACAATCAACATGGTCTCATAAAAATATGTATCCGTGTGCTACTTTTTGCAACACCGTTTTTTACATACCTTACTGCACGTTTGCTGTAGTTTCAAAGAGAAATGTCCACTGAGTGGGATTAAAACACAGGTTCAGTATGTGAACCCTGGCACATTTTATTACGCTGATATTGCTGCATTTCAGAATTAAAATATATCTGTGGACTGTTGCTAAAAGTTAATGCTCTATCATGAAATATGCCCTATACACCAAATCCAATTCTAAACCTAACCGTTAATGTTAACAAATGCAAAAGTTATATAAAAAGGCATTTGTTGATGCAACCGTGTCATTTCAACTCCCTTCTACACAGATTTGAACTTTTGTTTTGCTGAAGCGTAGTTACACAGGATTGACCCAGAGCCCCTCTCCTCTCAAGTACATCTCTGTACTTCATGAGCTACTGAAAAAACCTATCGTCTATGAAAACCCAAAGATATGAAGTCATAACATGATATTTATCAAGTAATTGTGTGAACATTGTGCTTTATTAATCAAAACTCTTTGTGTTAAAAGGAAGTTTACTGCCTCTAGTATTCATTTCTTTTGAAAACTGCAGTAATATGTACTTAGTGACCGTTCTGACAATAACGGAGTTTCAGGAGGAGCGTGACTGAATTAATCACAGCTGCTTCGCATCTCCTAATC
>JAUMHG010000055.1:5149272-5163698 GCA_032359395.1 Enteromius anoplus | reverse complement strand
TATGTTATGTCCATGTACTGAACTATTATTATTCAACCATGCCAAGGTAAATTCAGTTTTCCATTCTATGGCACCTTCAGGAAGAAACCAATATTATCTATAGTTCACATTTGAGGCTTAATACTACAGAAAAGCAACATTTTTCAGTTGTTTTTAGATTTGCTTCAGGTTGCTTCAGGCAATGGTATAAACATTCAGTGTACATTGTGATGATCGTATTTAATAAAAGCCATTACAATTTCAAGGAAATAATCGACAATTATGATTTTTGTCATAATCGTGCAGTCCTACAAACAAGCCTTACAACTAAAAAATCAGCTATTTTACCACAGCTGTAAATGTAGCTCATTTCAATTTTAATAGCAGTTTCACTTTTATTTATTTCCTTTTATTGTGAATAATCACTGTGGCGATTATTGCAAACGACTGCAGACTTCAGCGCATTTTGTTTTCTACAATAAGTTACTGTTAAATACCCACCTTTATCCAGCACTCTTTTTTTGTTTCCTATTCTTAGAAAAATCCCGCCTCTACTACGAGGTGAGAATTCACCAGAGCGCGAATTAACACTCCTAAAAAATTAACAGAATCACAAACAATTTCAGACACATTAGAAGTGCGATTTGAGTCCTTGAGTTTTGACACCACATTAAAAATTACTTAAAAATTAATATCATTCATCACTTACCCCTATGTCGTTCCAGACCTGTAAAAGCTTTGTTGATCTTCGGGAACACAATTCGGAATCGGGCTTGTGACTTTCCCGTTGAATTGATCAAGCACTTACGAATGTCAAGGTGCATAAAAGTGCATTGTTGCAGAAAGTTGTTAAGGTTATGGTTGAACCACTGATGACAGATTATTCTGACGATGCCTTTCATACTTTTCTGGACCTTGATAGTGTTCATTACTTGGCAGTGAATGGGACAGTCACAAGCCTCCCAGTTTTCATTCAAAATATCTTAAATTGATTAACAAAGCTATTACGAGTATTACATTCATCAGTAATATCTTACTTGGGCACAATGAAAATCACAAACATCACTCATTCAACTATGCGTTGAGGATCATTACTTCTAATATTAAGTTGAATCTCGTAGAGTCATGTCTGCATGTTATAAAAAGCAGTCTCAGATTATTAGCTGCTACTTCCTGCAGCAAGAGCATCCTAAAACAGACACTAAGGGCAAAGACAGAGGGCATGGATGTCGTCGCAGAGGGTGTGTGTGTTGTGTCTGGAGAAGAGCTTTGAGAAGCAGCCACGATACTATTGTTTTCTGCAGATCTGCGTCAGAAGCTTGAAGGTAAGTGGAATAAAACCTCTCCCAGTACTGCTTCACACAACACTGCCCAGTCCCCAGCCTTTCCCACACAGAAACAAGCCAGTGAAGAACACAGATACCCAGCTGCTTTATGATAAAGCTAGCACTAAAGCTCAATTTCATAACACATGATTCAATAAAATCGTTCAGCAATCCATTCAATAAAATATGAGGCTATCTATTTATGTTAAGAGTTTCATATCCAGGAGCTGAGAGCCCATCCTGTGTGGTTAACCTTTCATGAAATCCAATCCTTCAGTCAGTGACATGACTTCAATGTCTTTGGCGATATTATTTACATCTGCTCCTGTGTCGCTCCACAGGTTTACATACAGTTCACACACTGTTCTGTTCACAACACAGATCAGGCTGTATTACGGTCAGTCAGCAAACACGTGAATTAATGAATAAACGAACAAGCAAATGAACGAACCACATGTAGCCACAATAAAATGATTAAAACTAAATGAATGAACAAAAAAAATAATAATAATGCAAAAACTAAAAAATAACAAGGCATGAACCAAATAGTAGTCAAAAATAAATGAATGAATGAATGAATGAATAAACAAAAAATAATAATTAATTAATTAACAAACAAGATAATTTAATTAATGAACATACAAACAAATGCCAAATAATTGGATTGGCAAATTAATAAATAAACAAATTGATGGCTGAACAAAAAAAAGTATAAGAAATAAATAATTAAAAATGAATAAATAAAAAAAATTAATGAACAAACAAATCGGAGAAATAATAATAATAATAATAAATGAACAAACTAATAAATGTTGAACTAATGAAAGAACAAATGAATGAGAACGAATGAATGCATGCATGGACACTAAATGGGAAAATGGACAAATACACTAATGAATGAAAATTGAATGTATAAATGTAAATAAATTAATAAACAAATAAGCAAAGAAATGATTCGATTAATTAACAAAATGAAAAAGAATGCAAACTAAAAGTAAGAACAAGCTAATGCACAATCAAAAAATTAAAAACTAATTAATAAACAAACGAATGAATGAGTGTAAGAATGGATGGACAAATTAAAAGAAACTAATACACTAATGAATGAAAAACGAGCAAACAAAATGAACAAAAGCGCAAACTAGTAACATAGTAATGCACCATCAAAAAATGAAAAACGAATTAATAAATGTCCAAATTAATGAACAAACAAAGTAAACAAATGATTTATTGATTGATTGAGTAAATAAACACGCAAACAAGTGAGTGAGTGAGTGAACAAGCCAAGAAACGAAGGAGTGTACAAGGTCATCTGCGGCTGCTTTCAATTTGTTGTCTCATTTGTTGACAGTACGCTGATTGGTCTATTGATTCAACAACGCAACCAACCAAATGTCAAAGAAATGGAGACAATAACTGTATTGCCACAAGCCAAAAGAAAAAAATAATCGATGAATTATGATATCTAAGAGAGGCGTTAATGGTTAACGAAAACTGCAAATTATAATGAAACTTTGATAATGACAGATCATGATTAAATAATGGAAGAGAAGGTCAGAGAAAGAAAGAGTGTGTGAAAAAGAGAGCTCGTTGATAGCTGGATTGCACTCCAATTTAATGTGAGCCATTGCCTTGCAATTTCTGACATTACAAAAGGTACATGTGTAATTGAGCAGAAACAGAACAATGCTTCTCTACTTGAAGGTACTAATTTGGCAAATCAACAATTAACCATTGGGATGTTAACCATTAAAGGTTAAGGTGTCACGGGTTGATACAATGAAAACTGTTAATGCGTTGCATCAATGGCACTATCAAAATATACAGAACACAAGCAAGTGCAAAAATCACACACTTCACCTTTAACCCTTCACTGTGCAAAGATCTTACTCTCATAGTTCACACTGGAGAATGATCAACGGTAAATAGCTTTGTCTCATTTAGGTGTTGAGTATGAAGGGGTTAACCTTTGAGCTGAAGGAATCTCTGTTTAGACGTAGGAGTAAGTGTTGGTGCTTTACTTTTCTGACCACAAACACACAGCAGCTAAATACGTTTGTCACTTTTGAGTACTTAAATCTGGTTTCTTTTACGCAGGTTTTTTAAGGGACGATGGCGTTCATAGACTACTCTCCAGGTTTTAGGAGTCCGTCCTCCACTACTATACGATATATATTTGTCTGTGAAGGCTGAAAGTGAAAAAGATACAGATAAAATGAGACAAAAAAAGACAAAAAAAGAAAAGACACTTTATTACGAATTAAGGTGAAGAATAAGGCGTTAACAGTTTAGTTTCCAGTGCCACCATTTTCCAAAACTGCAACTTGCATAATCCAGAAGTGTTCTCGGAGACTTGGGGAAAAGTGTTAGGCTTTATTGACAGATACATTCACATCCAGCATCACATTATCTTGTACTACTCTTTCAGGAGTTTATCTTTCATCTCCAATCCTGTCTTGCAGAGATGGCTAAAAGTAAAAAAGTAAACCTGCCTAATAATTATGCACACATAAATATAAAGAGTTTTTCACTTTCGGTCTTCATGGACAGTTATAGTGGTGGCCAAAATTATTAGAACACTAATACTTTTACCATAGAGAACATGGTTTTAAGACTTGTTATTTCTGTCTTTTGCTGTAGTGTGTTAGTAGGAAATATCAGTTTATATTTCCAAACATTTATTTTGCCATTAACTCTAATTTAACTCTGTTTGTACAAGGAGTCTGACGACAGCCAGTGCTCCACACAGATCTGATCTTATCCAGTCTGTCTGGAATGACATGAAGAAACAGAACAAACTGAGACAGTCTAAATCCAGAAGAACTGTGGCAACGTCTCCAAGATGCTTCAAGAAACTTATCAATGCATGCACTGTAGCTCCTGCTCAGGACCAATTTATAAATAGCTAACAGCCAGCTCTGTCCTAGCTTAAACCATCTTATGACCAACTAACGACCAGCTTAAACCATGCTTCAAATTAACATGCCTAACCAGACTATGCTGTTTTTTTGCAGCAGGGGTATTTCTGATTAAGAGGAAAGCTCTATCCATTTAATCTCTCTACATTCCTATCCTCTAATTTACTTGGAAAGAGAGAAAGATTCAGCCTATCCACTTTCTAAAGTGTCAGGCCGAGACACAGTTTAAAATCAAGTTACTCTTCTCTTGTTTTCTGTCGTGTTGGAGCATGTCTTACACAACTGAATGCAGACCCTTCTTAGTGTTTTAGTACAGCGTTCTGTTTGAATTAGCAGATGCATACCTCGTTAACGAAACTGAACATCAATCGGTTCTGGAGCCAGTTCTGAACAACTCAGCTAATAGGCCCACTGAGGGCAGATAAAGGACAGTGCAGACAGACATGGGGGGCGGTGTGGAATCAGCCCAACCTCTAACTTATTCTGAAGTTTACACAGCCGGCAGACCTCGGCCTTCACACCTCCAACTGGCCCCACCATGCAGCTCTCGGTTAAAGCAAATGGAGATGAAAAGCTCCTGCAATGAGCTGCCTGGGACGAACAACATAACACTGACATGCCCTTTAGAACAAAATAAGCCTACAGCGTGCAAGTGCAGGCACGACCGGAGAGGAGTTGCCTTTGAAATAGGTGTGTGTTTGTGTGCATGTACAGGGTTCGTGGGAAAATGGGTGACTGAGTAATTCTCGTGGTCTGACCAAACCTTTCTCACACTTTCACACAAATTGCTTTCAAATTACGCAAACGCTGCCTGTGAGCCAGTCAGAGCCTACTTCTGCACACATCTGTCCCACAGATTGATGCTCTTTTTCTCTTCGTACACTATCAAGCACTTGCTTGTCTTGACAGATACTCACTATGACACACACACGCTCTGCCAGGAATCCTGCTCGCCTGAGGACGCAAGGCTTGGGAAGGGTTCTTTCTTAAAATGGGACATTCTCAGCAGGGCCTTATAGCAGCAACTAGTTTTTTGTCAATACCTCTCTGGTTAATTAGGTTGCATTGTTTGCTTTTAAAGTATTATGTAATCACATAATATGACATTTGCATTTATTGATCCAATGAGCAGCTAAAAAAACTGAGCACTTCAGTTTGACCTTAATATGAGTTAGTTTAAAGCATAACGTGCCTCATGTGACTCTGGTAATAAATCAAATTACCATAATAAATATATTTTAATTCATATTCAGTTTGACTTTTAGTAGATGCTTTTATCCAAAAGTGCCGAAATAATCATAAAATGTAATAAATAATATTTGAATAAAAAATGAATAAATACTGCAAATTGAATCAAGCAAATTACAATATTTAAAATTAAGGATATCAATAATTACTAATACTATCAAATGTTTCCTTGTGCTCAATGTAAATAAGTCTCAGTGTAATTACACTGAGTGCCTCAGTGTAATTCAATAGATCAGCCATTTCATTCCAACTGCTATGCTTATATATCATATATATGTACAACGTTTTTCAAGTGCATTGAATGTTTTGAAGCTAAGCTGTAAATTAGTGCTTGTGTAAGCCCCAATTAGTGTACATTTTAACTTGGTTTGCACTGGCATTAGCAACTGCAAGCAGGATTTACTTTGTGAGCTCTACCTAAGATGTCCTCAACTTTTCATGTGTCAACAAACTGAAGATAACGTATGTATAGAAGTAAATTAACGGGAGAACAGATTGGCTTGAAGCATTGCTTGCAGCTTCAGTAAGAACCAAAGAGCTGTTGGAAATGGAGCACATGTAAATTAGATGTTTATACTATGTCTATGCACGAATCTGCTTATATTCATAATCGTATTTCAACTCACATTTCTCTGTATATGAACCCATTTGAACCCATAGCAGATCAGGATGCCCAGATTATCCACACAGGAGAATTTATAAAGCTCTCGGTCTTTAATAACGGAGGTCAGTCCTGTCTGAGATGGCAACATAAAGGCCGGCGACTGTACTTCTCAAGCCCACAACGAAGCTTATGACAGCACATCAATAATTCACATCTCCGTCTGTGTTAGACTACAAAGAGCAGAGCCGTTTCCAGGGTCCCTTGGAGTTTTACTGCACACCTGCCATATCAAGACTGATGCTGTATACCAAACTATTCCCTCTCTTTCAAAAGATAATATTCTATAATTGCATTACTTAGTGCACAGTTCAATGATATTCTATTGCTCTATTATACTACTATTCATTGTTGTGACGGAACATGAGACAGGGCACCCAGGATATGACCTGTGACTGTCATTGTGCTCGTCAGTGATGCTCAAATACAGATAGAGGACTGATTTCAATGCATTTAAAAAGGGTGTAAAGTGACATGAAAACAATGTAAACGATATTACCGCTATTGCATACTTCAGGCATAATAATGATGTGATTTTAGATAACTATGACTGTTTTCAAGTTAGCATCACTAAAAAGTAGCTGCAATTAATATATTTCTAAAACCATCCTAACTTCAGCATATAAACAGATGCTAGTTGTCTGACCATTTTGGCACTGGATTAACATGTCTGCATTAATGATGGCTGCATGGCTGCTGCAGAAATATTTATGACAGGCAGCCAACCTCTTTCGTCGTCTCTATGCAACCGGGGTTATCTGAGCATTCATCTGAGGCCTTTGCTGCAGAAATGATGCAGGTGGCATCAGAGAAAGAGGAAAGCACAACACACACCTGCTGCTGGCGCGCATGGCACGGATAATGTGAGGAGACCATGCATGTGTTTTCATTTTGGCGTAACCATATTTTGAACATTTAAGTTGTTTACCAAAGTCAATAAAATAGCCTACCTTAGTATTAAGCTGCGATTATAGCCTACACTGGCTTCTTAAAAGGAATTTTACAGGCATGTTCGGGTGTAATCTGTTTAAGTCTTGCGCAACACAAACTGTCATTTGGCGCCACTATAGTACAATCTCTATACAGTTTAAAAAAAATGTAAAGACAAAACACACAAAAACAAATTTGAGTGTTTGCTATTTTAATATATGATAATTATGAAACTTGTTATATTTTCGCGGGTATCAATGTGTTGTTCCATACTATAGCAAAGAAAAGTTTGTTATGGTTGCCTTGTTATTTTTTATGGATGCTCTTAAAGCATCTAGTTGGCCACCAAAGGTGATGCCTCCTCTGACTTGTAACTTAACTTTTGTAGCTAATGAAATTGTAACACTGAAACGCAAATGCACTTGTATATATAAACAATAAAGAGCCCCCTATCCACCCAACAACTTTTGTTTCGGCTGGAGAATCCAGCTGTTGACTGTGTTTTGGAACATGGGAGCCAGTTTCTAGCTGGCCATTTGCAAGTAGACTAGTTTAGACCAGCGAGAAAGCAACTAGTTAGTCCTACTGCTGGCTTTGGAATATGATGGCAGTGCAGTTAATGATCAATCATTTAACCGTGTTCCAAATCACAGCTGCCATTAAATGGATTTTCCAACATGGTTGGAGCCAACAATTTGAAATATCCACAAAAAGACATTACCCAGTCCTCGAAGTGTTTGCTGCCGTTTTGCAGCAATTCCTCGAACTGAATGGTGCAGTTGGCTACAAAGTCATCGTAGCCAATCGGCGCGTCGTGAAACACCGACAGCTCGATCTTGCGCCCGTCGTGCACCTCGCTCACAAACTCATCGTGCCAGACGGGACTGTTGGTCTTCTGCTTGGTCGAGGTCTGACCCACGCGAAAATCATCTACGTTGAGGGCGATGTACGTGTCCAGCAGGAAAGTCTGCGTCTTGGGGCCGACGGCGTGTCTCAGGGACCAGGCTGTGGGCTTCAGGTCCAAAGCTTCGCAGATCTTAATCTTCAGCAGACCGTTAAAAAACACCATGGCCACTTTTGAGAGCTTTAGTAACAATATTCCACTTCGGCGCCTGGTTAATTATTCAACCAGTGTATGCCACGGTCCACCGGTTTGAGATAGTTTTTCCTTTATGAAATAACGGTAAATGCCGTCCTCGTGGATGTGCATGCAAAGTGTAGAAGGTCCAGACAGAAAGGGAATCTATTGCTATGACCTACGGACAACCTGCATGTGGTCTTGAAGCTGTCCAAACCCGCTGTAGGCAGTCAGCAATGCAAGTGTGCTTGAAAAGGGACAGCTACAGTGTTTCAGCAGCGATACGACCAGCATTCCACACCTCAAAATACGCCAGAAATATATGCTGGATCTCCTCAGGATGAGAAGCCCGTTGCCTCGTCTGACTGGAGCGCTGGATGTGTCTCCTCCGCGCATTTGGAGGAAAGTTATCCCCGAGAAAGCGTCTTTCGGTTCGCCCCAGACAGGAGAAGCAGTGTTTACAAGGGTTTCCAGGATCCTTGTTTGTCCGTCGGTACTCGGTTTCCTGCAGACCTGCCTCTTTTTCTCCCGACTGTGTGTGTGTGTGTGTGTCTGAAGGCTGGTCCAGGAAATGCGCAAAACACGTCAGTTATTGCGCGGAGAGGGCTGAGTGAGTGCGGCCCTGCTGGAACCGCTGCTTCGGCTTTCTGGTCAAGCATCACCCACAGGGCTGTAAAGATGAAGCGTTTGTGTGTGTGTGTGTGTGTGAATACCAAGCGTGAATAAGGCACCCTGCTCAAGTCATACAATGCAAACGACCATCGGTGTTTCAACTCTTAGTCATTTTTTACTTTTTTTCCCTTTAAAATTACATGGTTTACCCTCAATGCCAGTAGCGATGTATTATTGGTATTTATGAGCGTGCATAAGGGTGTTTACAAATATTCCTGTCCTGTGAGAACTGCAGTGGAAAATAAAACTACTGTCCTCCGCATTAATTATTTTTTTCTGACTGAATTCACAAAGGCGAATACAAGCGACAGGAGTTATTGTAGCATGTTAAGTGGATGCAAACCCCAAGATCACCTAATTTTAAAGTGTGTTATTGCAGCTAGATGAAAACATGTTTACAATAAAATGTGTAGATATCATTTGTAACACCTTGTCCGAGGACTTTGGACAACAAGTGACAAAAATGTGATGTATTGAGGTCCACCTTCTCCATATCATTAGTCGACTAAAAGCGCCATCTCGTGGATGGAATTTCTATTACAGCATATATTAAGATTGTTGATCAAATACAGTATTATAAAGAAATCATAACTAATGTGTGATGCCTGCTGTTGTATAGGATATTTAAATGCTAATGTGCTATCAGTAGCGTCATGAAAGCACATATACCTTTCTTAAGCGTGTTTTGCAGATGCTTCCCTGTTTCTTCTCTTTTCTTGAGATGCTTTATATGTAGAACATTTTATTTAGGCAACAGATTTTGTTCAGAGTGAATATAAATTGTGACAGGGGAGCTCTGTCTCTATCATTTAAACAACTTTATAAAGACTGAGATTAAAATCACATTGGGTTAAAAACTCCAGTAGATGGCAGTGTCCTTATAGAAGTTTTAGGTTGACATTTACAGTATCTGCATCATATTGCTTCCCGTTTGAACTGTTAGCATCTTTTAAGTTGATTGCTTGATCAAGTTAGTTCGAGTAAATGTTATATGGGCATACATACTGTACATATTTCATTTAAAAATCTACAGAATTTATCATATATAATCATCATATTATAATTTTAAAAGATTATGTTGCAACAATACAGGCTGCTATCTATTGCAGCCTGCTTTATTACAAATGCTTTTAATAATCTGTTTTTGTCTTGTAACCAACATTTTGGGTTAATTAATGCTTGTATCCCTTTATTTTGGCTCGTGGTGTAAGTATGTTTGCTCAGTTCTCAACAGATTTGCAGTTACCAATACAGCTGTGCCACTGGAGAAAAGCTCTCTCATATATTACTTATTGAACAGCATATGGTTAAAAGGACATGGGACCCATCTGAACACTAATCCGGTTGACCAAGAACTATTTTTGTGAAATTATTTTTATTACGTATAGTTCAGAATCACTAAAGTGCAAAATGATGTTGAATAAAATAGGGATGATGCTATTAAACTCATATAACTTATATGTTAAACAGATTTTGCATATCAAAGGTTGACAAAGTCTTTTAAATGTTTAAAATGGCATCAGCTTTGGAAAATCTCCATTTAATGCATTTAATTTTGAGCTGTGTGTCCTTTTGTTTCAGACACAATAATTAGATGAGTGATGTCTGCTGAAGAATGAATGGTGATGTTGTTTCGACATCAGGACTTTCCCTCAAGGCTGATTCTCAGCCTGCAATGACATTAGATGTTCTAGCTCACACTATACGGCCTCACATGAGTCTAGCATGTGGTGTGGCTCTAAATGATGACATCACCAGTAGGAGGAAAATGAATGCCCTTTTGAGACACTGATAGTGCAGGGTTTATGAGTGTGTAGGCTCTGTGTTGCAAGAATAGAAGCAGCCATTTACTGCTCTTTGAGGGTCTTGAAGCTTACTTTAATCCACCCCCAAAATGCCAGCCTCGATGTTCATATACTTAGTACATTAGAAATCGCTGTCGGCCACTGCCAATAGTGGAAATCAGACCTCTGTAGACAATGCTTCTTTGTTTGGACATAAATAGACACACGAAAGGCCGTTCTGAACAAACTTAAACCTCATGAACAGAATCATATGTAACATGGCACATTCGATTCTGTGCATCAGTTTGGATTATGTTAAAAAACAAAAAACAAAAAAACAACTCAGCCCTCCCCATATGTGAATTAGAATACTGGCTCTTCTCTAATAAATCATATAGGCATATGTTTATGGGTTAGCATTTTTGCCCTGCTGTACTTTTAGTTTCTCTTAAAATATAATATTAATAAAATTGTGAACTAATAAAACTGTGAGAACAGTATGATTAATATGAAGGAAGTTCCAATATAATAGAAAATATAACATAAAATGTATTATTACTTTTAGGCAAAAAAAAAATTTTCATGCACATTTCAAATTAATTATAGTTAAACAGCAAATGACTAAAAATGACTAAAAATATTTACTTAAAACCAAAAACTTTTATGTTTACCTTTATGATTTGATGTATCCTAAATATGTAAAAGAAAGACAAATTCACCCTTTTTGACAAAAGAAGCTTGATTGCTGACGCATAAAAATATTTTCACTGTTCTAGAACATAGTCTAAACATACGTATTACATGTATTATATTTTTATTAATTATTTAATTCATAAAACCGAATACATAACAATACTATTTTATGTTTGAATGCTTCAGACATTTTATTTGTTTATATCTTTTTCATTGCAGTGTGTGTAGACACACACACACATACACAAACACATGCATATTACATATTTATAGTAATAGTAAGTCCTTTTTAAGATTTAATGACATTATGGATCACTCTCCTATTGATAGGCTATATACTAACGCACACACTGAGCTGTTAAATGCAACAGATGGCTACTTTGTCTGATTGACTATAATCATTAATCATTCATCCCGCGGCACTCATGCATTAGAGAGTCTCCACGTTTTCAGGGTGGCAACCGAGGCAACGCTCTCTCATTCTGCGATCTCATTGGTTGGCCACACGCTCGTCACTCCTCCATCCGTCGGAAGTGCGTTCTGCTCCTGCGTCTCCCTACAGTCTGAACCCGCCTGCGAGCTCGCGCTATCGGCCTCTTCCTCACGCCTTTGCTCGGCTTGTCAGGCAGAAGCAGGGGCACGGCGGATCAGCGATCTGGCCTCGGATTATGCTGCCATTCCAACCGACCAGAACGATGCGGGATTCGGCTGCTCTCCTGCTTTTTAAAAGCCGACCTCAGGAATGAGCATTTCAGTGTTTTATTCGCCAGGGCTGAGCGTATGTGGGACAGCAGCGAGTCTAACAGCTTTAACAGCCTTTAGACAAAAGACGGCTGCGAAGTAATAATCACTAATAAAAAGGGTGAGTACGCCAATTTCTCTAGATTGCGATGCGCCATGCTATACACCCATTATTTCTAGTCGCTTTTATGCGTGATTTAATATAACGGAACGCGAGTGATGTCACCGCTGCTTTTGCATGTTTCCCCTCTGCGAATGTTACAATGTAACATTCCAACATCCTCCAGTGTGTGAGTCTCTCTCCCTCCTTCCACGTTGCTCACTCACTCGATACCTGCTCGTCACTTAAATTAATCTTAAAAGAGATTAAAATCACCAGAAACACAGCACACGTTTGATACGGACTGTTATGTACCCTCATGCGTTGAGTAATACGAGTGTTGTTACGCACCGAAGGACAGTAGGCTATGCATTACTGTAGCATTTTCGATTATATTCTTTGTTGAGGGCTTCGTACAAAAATGCAAACAAAGTAGCTAAAGAATCTACTACGCAGCAGTCAGTCGGTTCAGTTTCTTATCAGAGTAAGCTGCATGTAGTTTGTAGCTAATAGATATCAGTTATGGTAGTTAAAACGGTTCGTTTTAAATGGTCGTTGCGAGTATAAATACTCCATATATTCACCTCAGAAATGGGGCAGTTTGTACTTGACTGTTTCTTACAATCCCCAGTTATTTGGCACTCAATTATTTCAGTAAGTAAGGTTACGATGCAGGGTACTCGAACTCTTGCCCCAAGCCATTCCACTTCTTTGTCTCTGAAAGTAATGATCCACAAATAACTATTCTTTACTTTTTTCCTTTGCTTTTTTTCTCCTTTCGAAAGAAAATATTAACGTTGTCCAAGAGCCAGGCCACTCATCTGGACCCCATGAGAATAGGCGTGTCGAACTGAGAGAAATTGCAGATGATATTTTCTGGGTTTAATATGAGGCTGCTTAACAGTGGTAGTCTAACTTTTTTTTTAACGTTTTTCTCTTTAGGGTGAAGCGCTAGGTGTAACTTTCTTTAGCTGCTTCTTCAGGCGGTCCTTATACTGGATAAACAGATTTTTTGTGTATTATATTTTTTGCTTCGATAATGACTCTTTTTCTTAAACCATAGTAGTTTAAATTAGGATGTTTTGCTTTTGAATAGAAAAATCTCTTATTACATTTTCAGCATGCAATTTTGATATAGCACCCTCTACATTTATATATATTTTTTTCTGTTTGGACCAAACATACTGTAGCCTACATTTGGACTGCATTTATATTTAAAATCACTGTTTAGGTTTTATATGTTGATTAATAAAAAAATGTCTTGCTTGCACATACTTCTTCAGAACTCTTGCCACACATTGCAATACATTGAAGTAGTCCATGCACGATGTATTATTTCAAAGGTAATATTAACATAAATAAACAATGCAAGCCTATGATGAGTCACTTCTTTAGAAGGCTTTAGATTTTCTTTGATATCTGATCAGAGTAATGAGTACACAGGGTAGAGGTAGATGAGCTGCTGAGCTCATGACACTCATTCACAATGACACTTCATCCACGCACACGTGACCCACACCGCCAAATTAAGGTGCCTTTATGCAGGAGAGCTACTCAAGAGGAGTTTCATATCCCAAACCGCTGGTCTGATAATGACATGTGCTTGAGCTCTGGCCTTGTTCATTTTGGGGAACTCTCATGCTTTTCTGCATTTTCTCATCCGGGAGAGAGCTGGATCAGAGCAGTTTTCAAGAGAAGACGGACTGTCTAATTAGGAGCCTGTAGAAAAGGCTTCTGAACAGAACTTCCACACGACATGCACAGTCACAGAAGTGAGAGTTATCCAACACTCTCATTATGTCTCATCTCTGCACTCGTTTATTAGCAGAAAGTGCATCAGTCCAGTGTTCTTAAAGGAGTAGTTCACCCCCCACAAAAATGTAGTCACTCCAATGACGTTCAAAATATAGGTGAGTTTGTTTCTTCACCTCAACAGATTTGGAGAAATGCAACATTGAATCACTTGCTTATCAATGGATTCTCTGTAGTTACATTGGAATAAGAGTCCAAGCAGACAATTAACACATGACAGTGATTCACACAACTCCAGTCCACCAGTTAATGGCAAGTTAAATGAGTGTTTGTAAGAAACTAATTTATTAATAAAGCATTTTTACTATAAAAATCTACTACTCGTTTGCCATAATGTACAATTTTACAATGAATGTCTTATTGCTGGATTTATTTCTTGCATATGTGCAGCTTTTCATTTCACAAGACCTTAAAGGTGCCATAGAATGAAAAACTGAATTTACCTTGGCATGGTTGAATAATAACAGTTCAGTACATGGACATAA
>JAUMHG010000055.1:5132962-5143497 GCA_032359395.1 Enteromius anoplus | reverse complement strand
ACTTAATGGTTTTGTTCCCCCCCCCCCCCCCCCCCCATTTACCTTATTCATAGGATGTCAATTTATCCCCCATATTCTCCACATGAGTCATGCGAAGTTAGTGTCAAGAGTCTCTTGCCTTGCCTGTGCGTATGGTATGTACACAAGACTAATATGGTTATATATGCAACAGCCGAAAGTGGACAGAGAAAGTCCTCTGTAAAACTTGTATAGATACCTCCCAAGATATTGTTGGAAACCAGACAGATGCCATCACTGCGTATATATTTAATGTTTATTGGATTGATGTTATAAAATTTTATTGGTTCCACTTGATAATGTTGCACTTTTATTCATTATGAAGCATGCATTTGTGCTTCTTTCATCATAATTGTGAGCACTAGGGATTGAGATTCCCTCAACACTGTAAAGATATAGTTATAAAATTCTATACTTTCGATGTGCTTGGTCCTACACACACAAAAAAAAAATAAAAACATCTGATGTACGGTATTGCAATAGTAGACTTTTAAGGCCCAAGCAAATCTCAGACCATGCATAAAAATATTTAAAACTGGTACAGTTTGCCGTATTTGATAATCAGCGACCAAAGGTGTGCATCTCTAGGTTATTATTGTGAATGAGAAATCTTCCACCATACCTTTTGATTATTTATACTGAGCTTTTTTGACTTAATTATAGTGTCCAGTTTTCTGGCAGAGTAGCACCATTTTGAAGCCATTTATCTGAACTGCAATTAAACAATTTTAAAATACACCGCAGTTGTCACTGAAAGGAAGTCATTTTGTTAATTTTAGAATTTTTTTTACTCCATTTTTCCGCTCGAATGACCGGAATAAATACACAAAACAACCATCTTAAAATTTCTTCCACCCTACACACTGTATGCTCTGTATACAGGCAGACATTATGTCAACTGTGTAGCGGTACACGTCAGATGATGTCATCTGCTTTCAAAAAGAATATGCCTTTCATTGGACAAAATAGGAGCGCATGGTCACAGCAGACAGTTTCACAGTCTCTGCCTGATCCATACATGCTGTGTGTGAGTATGTATACACACACATATGTAATATATAAAAAACAACTTGCAATTTTTTTTAAAAAGTACCATGTTTTGGTAACATTGTAATTCCATGGGATTTGTACATGTGCCATGTTTTTAGAATGTGTACCATGGTTTTTTCATGATATGTTGATCATGATCATGATATGTTGATCATGATACCATATCATGATACCATGATATGGTATCACCACAAGAGAATTCTGTCCCTATAGTAAAATATGAACGATGCTGAAGGCATTTAGCAGACATTTGTAACGCTTTCTCCTGTTTAAGGAATGAGTTCAGATGATTTAAGCCGCTGCGTTTTGACAGAAAGCTTAATTGTCGAGGATGTATTTTTAAGAGCTGTTTAACACTTAGTGATGGCCTGGTCCTAACCAAATCCTTTTGGATTTTTTTTTAAACACTGAGGCATGCTCATGCAGACATTTGGGACTTTGTATGCCACTGCACAGCGAGCGAGTCTCTCCTGGCAGAGTTACACCCTGCCCTGCCTTACAGGCACTAATCACAGGCTAAATTTAATGTGCTAGCCTCTAAATTTACCACCTGCTAAAAGGACCACTCTGTGTTTCTTGATGGGTGCTATGAAAATAGACAAGAGAAGGACTTTTTGCTCTAATTTTTCCTCTTCCTCCCTGGTCTGACCACATCCTCAACATCACCCTCTTTCTTGGATATGTAGTGCTGAAAGCAGTGAGCGTGTTGTTTGTCTAGTCTGGATACTAGCTAAAGTTAGCATTAGCAAGAGGCTAACGCACACAGTGCTCCATTGAGGAACACTGAGTGCTGCAAGGAACAGGGCTGTGTTTGAAATTGCAGTTGTTATTTAGTTAATAGTTTAAAGAAAGTATGACGAGGGAAGTAACACACCAAACTAATCCAGCACAGTATTCTCCAGTAACTCAGGCCTGATTCGTTGCGTTTAAAATAGTGCAAATAAAATAGTAACGGTGGGACTGCAGAAGTCAACAAAGATTACAGTGAGGAATCTTGTTTTGAGACTTCTATGAGCTGTGTCTTGTGCTTATGGCCTGGGGATGCTTTGTCCTTGTTTTCATGGCTAACAACTTGATTATTTTGAAACCGCTTCTCTATATGGAGGAGTCTGATGTTCTTTCTGCCCTTTTTCCCCATGGGAAATTTCTTATGTCAGCCACCGTAGCACATACGTACTGACCATATGGCCATGTCAAGTACATCCTGCTTGCAAGCTAGCCGGTGAAAAAACAGTTTGGTACATGCACGTATACTCGTGTACCCATAATTGTTAAATGTAGAGATTTATATAGATTGGACTTTATGCTGCAGACTGTGGCAGGGCAGCACTTGATCTTGAACTTACTCCTTCTGTTTAGATCGTAACTCTTTTTTTTTTAGCTCAACTTTAGTGCCAACGTGTAAAGCTCTGGGGCCTCATTTGTTACACGTGCGTATAATATGAAAGCATGATAATTGCATGATATTTCCCCCCACCAAAATTTGGATATTTCTAAATGTTGGTTAATGTAAATGTGCTCGTTTATTTACTCATTCAATCAGCAAACACGCTTCTCACTCGGTTTCCATACAAGCATGCTGCCGTGACAGTTTTAGCTTTCGTAAATCCCAATTTGTTTCTACGCAGGATCAAATCCATGGACTTTGGGATTAAATCTGAACTTACATGGATTTTATAAATGAGGCCTCTGATCTTTTCGACTTTGGTGCCAAATTATGTTGCGAAAGGAGTTGAATAGTTTTATGCAAGCAAAGTAGCATTTAACGAATTGTTATTTTTACATAAACTGTATCTCTAATACACATTGAGTGTGATGTAACCATGGTTGCAATCTTATGTCACTTTAATGCTATACGTGCACGCTTGTAGCAGTATGTATGTGGCCGCTGTGGGGACATGGCTTGACGATGATGGAGACTAATGGTTGTCATTCTGCCTCCTCGACCGCCTTATACGTTCTGACCAATCACAACAGCCTTCTCAGCTGCCACAGACTAACCAATCTCTAATCCTAAAGTATATCACCAAATATTGTTCTCTGTTACCTTCGATCTTCTTCTCATTTTACAAACTAATATCTGGGTGAAAGATGATGTTTTCAGAAAGATGTGTTTTTTTTTGTTTTTGTTTTTTTGTCTTCTGAATATTTTCTTGGTCGTTTTATTCTTTGCATAACCTGTTCATTGTTACAGCCAATGCACTTGTAGATGTCACTCTTGGTGCTTTGTGAATTCTTCATTGTCTTAATATTATTAATAAAAATTGAGTGTATTCCATGCAGTAAATAGATATGATCACAAATTGGTTTCTTCATCTGGTCATTATTGTTTTCATGCTTCATTTGTCACATTGTGACATTCTTTTACCATAAAGTCAACATTGTCCCTAATGTATGTTATACTGACCTTCTTGTGCACAGTGAATGTCATTGTGAGGAAATAAAATTATTCTAATCAGGATCTGAAATCACCAGGCCATCTTATTTTTTAACTACTTTCCTTCAAACAGACATTTGACTTCCCAATCAATTCTGCTAAATGTAATAATTAGAAAAATGTTATGTCACTTCATTCACATTTTAGAAGAAAAATCATATTGACTTTATTAGCCATAATCATCAGAACTGCAATTCATATGAGCTTGTCGTGGAGGTCTGCGGTATTATTTGTCCTTTTGAAATGAAATATAAATAGCATCCAGGTTATCAGTTACACATTACCCACCCAAAGCTTGTAAATAATTGAGCATATCCTTTGGAGTAGAGGATAGAGCAGAAGAAGATAGGCCATTTATGTTTACTGTATTGAAAATGGCATGATTCAAATACAGCCAGGCCATTGATGGAAACCGATCTTTGAAAACGACACTTTCTCAATTTCTGCTCTTTATAGCACACTGCACTCACAGATCGAGTTCTATCCGGCGGATTCGGTTTATTCTCATTTTCTCCTCTTCTGTGAATGCGAATTGGTCAATGGAGGGGGGGTGAATGAAAAGCCTAGTTCAGAGTCTCTCATTCCCGACTCCTCTCGTGCTTTCCATAGAAAGCATACCTCTCGCTCCAAACACATGCGTGAGCTTTTCTCATGCCTCATATCTCGCACATCATCCATAAGCAGAGCAGAATGAGAGAGGGAGAAAAGGCCGCTGTCTCTTTTGCGCTGGACAGCCTCCAAGTCTGTGGCGGCAAAGTGAACGCTGACCTCTCTCTCACCTCTCCCTGCCTAAATACACATGCACAGGCTCCCATCCATATTTCATACCAGAAATACATCCCCTGACAGTATTTTACACCCAGTCTGGAAGGCAGCCGTCAAGTCAAGGAGGAGAGGGCAGGGCCTAAATCAGCTTTGTGCGTGCCAACCTGGCCAACAGAGCCAAGAAAAACAGCCATCACTATCGCACTGTCATCTGGAGGAACGAGCCTCACTGTTCTGTTCGCCTACAGCGGATTAGCCACAAGCTCGTGAAAATATGACGACTCTGCCATGTACTGGTGAGATTAAACTGCTTGAAATGGGAGGTGTGCTTAAGTCCTCTTGGCACAGTTTTAGTCCTCGCTTAACATGTCATATTCACAACTGCTGCAGTCCCTCTGTCAACTCCATGTGAAAATACATGACCACATATATGCAGTATACAGGGTACAATTATTCATTAACACGCTCTCGTCATACATAATAAGAAAAGTGGTCACACCACCTGTCTGGGTGAATTATATGGGGTTTCTGCCCACTCTAATTAGAGAACCAAAAAAAGTGAAAATGAAGATTGGGGTCTTAAAAGTGTGTTCTTTTTACCTGTAGTAATACATCTCAGTAAATCTTTAGCATGAAACTGAAATTCCACCTTAATAATCTTATAGATCGATTTTTTAAATAACATATGGTAAAGCATCTCGCTGGTTTCATATGCAGGACTTCTCCAAACATTGAGTTTGCTTTAACCCCGCTTCATTCTTACTATTGTCTGCGAGCTTGCATTCAGATCTTTCTATGTCCAATCACATTGATTAACATTTTACTTTTTTTTACCCTACTTTTTTCAATAAGCTGTTTCACTCAGATATGTCACAATATGGCAGAAATGAGATTACAGACATAAAGTGGGTTATGGTTTAGTTTGGGGATTATGATTAACTATTGATTATGAGTCTTTTTCTCAGTAAACTCCTAATTTGCTGCTTATTAATAGCTAGTAAGGTAAAGTTTATGGCTATCGAGTCGAATTAAGGGATCTAAACCATTGTAGGAGTTATGCATGCATTAATATAAGTTATTAGTTATATGCTTTATAAGTACAGTCAATATACTACTAATATGCATGCTAATAAGCAGCTAGTTAATAGTGAGAACTGGTCCCTAAACTAAAGTGTTACTGTTAAATGGTTTGCGAGCAGCGTTTCACGTTGTCTTCAACCTTTATTTGACTTTTTGGCAGAACCTTCCGCATCTGTTGCTTTTAGTAATATTCAATAACTGCTTCTTTTCCAATCCAGTATTTCATGTTTTTCCAATTTTTCAACCTTTTGTCATTTTGCAGTCTTACCTGGCAAGTAAATGATATGATCTGCCATCGTTTGTTCCATTATCTCATTCTGCCATAACTCATCCTGGATATGTCCTACCAAGGGTCTGTGTTTAATTTACCTCAAGCTGAATCACGCTAAAGTTTCCTCAAGCTGAATGTATTGCATATTTAAAAAAGCTTTAACATATGCTTAGGGTTGTCAAAATGTGCTTCTTTAAGCTTTTTTATTTATTTATTTTTTTTATATATATATTTTACCACTACAGTTGTGTCCACCTTCTCACTAGTCTTCTCACTTGTTTGGCTGGCCTTACTGTAAACCCAAGGACTGGGGGCTCTGGTCTCTCTCACTTTCTCTTGCTTGCCGGCAAGGCCCAAACCAGCTCTGGAAAGTTTTCCTCAGTCTTAATCCTGGCATAGTTATTCCACTCTATGTATGTGTTTATGAAGTCCTGACAAAATCCTTCCTCTTCAGCCTCTCCCTCTCTCCTTCACTTCCCCTCTTTCTCCCTCTGGGGCTCCACTTGCAGAGATTTAATTTCAACTCTCCTGTCAAAAGAGAAAGATTCTAGTACTTTGTAGGGACAGAAACCGGACTGTTTTGAAACTTTTGTTTTTGCAGACTGTATGTTATAAAGTTTAAACAACTATTATGGGTCAAATACAAGTTAGACCCCACGCATGATCACATCCATGATCAAAATATGATTTTTTGTCTTGTTTAGTTTCAGTATGTAATAGCCATCAATACACTATTGTTATCTTGAAAGTTGACCAAATTTCCTTGTTAGCATATACATGCATTTAAAATCTGCAGTCTTTCTCTTCTGGGAGAGTGGACTGAACTCTGAATGACTCCTCTTGCACTTGTGGGCGTGTCTAGACTATATACCAATCAGATGTCTAGAATGAAAATGTCCCTCCCACTAATACCACTTGCCTTTGACTAACAATCGTAAATTCTTGTGTTATTCATATTTTTTTTTTTAACTGAAATACAGTGCAGAAATAATGTTGGTGTCACTTCATTAGGATAACTGGAAGCTAGCTAATTAGGTAGATATAACAATTATGAATTATGAACAAAATCGAAGAAAATATGATTCTAGACTACATCACAAATGGCTTTGAGATATGGCACCAGTTGATGTCCAATATAAATCCCGGATCCTGAAACAAGACCATTGGACATATAATTGCATTACTGTTCATGTATTTTTACATAAATGAGTCATAATAAGGCTCAAAATGCATGTAGCCTATGGATATTTTGGGGTTATACACAATTGACTTCTTGAGAAGATGTGGTGTGCCATTTGACGGAGCTGTGAAATATATTTTGAGGAAAGGTTTGAGAAGATTAGTAGGCTCTCTGCTAAACGTGTTCATGCAATACAGTTTAGCTGCCCTTGTGGCAAAAATATGTATGGAGATGGATTATTGTGAACCTTAAAATGGAAACGTGTGGTTTCTGAGATGAAGCTCTCATGGCCACAGTTTAGACCACTGTTAACTATGTTTTGGAGATGACTTGGCCCTGCCTTGGCAGGAGATGTTTTCACCCTCATTAGATTTTATATCCAGATACTGAGAATCTACTGTGCCAAGTTATAGTGTTTAGAAAGCGAATTTTGATCAAATGTTACAGCTCTGGCCACAGCTGAAATGATGTGATTCATAAACCCCTTGGTAGGTCATTTTACTGCTTTCATTAACATGTGAAATCACACTGTAAATCACAAGGTTTTATGAAAATTTATGTTTGTTTAGCATTTCATTCCCTATTGGCTGCATGTCATAATATCTGAAATCATGTGGAACAGCTCCACGAGCCGGAGTGAATTGGATGCAAGATTAAACCTCAAGGACTTCTGGACTATCTCATTTTTTAAAAGGCACACTTGAGCAATGAGGGTAAGAACACTTTCACACTGGAGCTTTTTGAAACCGAGTCTGTTTGATGCCAGTGCTTGCTTCGTTTGGCAAATTGATATTCACCAGTGAATCTAGACTTCTTGAAAAAAATAGCACAGGGTTTTGTTCGTGTTAATTCTGAAATGCTAATATGAAAGCAGTTGACCTAAACTAAACCCTTATAAATTCAAAAATATATTTACTTTGCGGATTTTTTTTTCCACCCACATGACATTTTATAACCTACCAGCCAACAAACTAATTTCCTTGCCATAAGAAGGTTAAGTGGGACTTGATCTTTGGTGCATTCCAGTTATGTCAGATAGAATTTATAAACAGAATATAAATGCTGCCGCCACAAATTGGGGAACATGGGTTTTTTTTGTTTTACAAAAATAAAAAAACAAGATGTTGCATGTACAAAAGTATTGCAGAATTACACTAAAATATAAAGGTTTAATAACACCTGATGTGCATTGTTATTATGATTTTTTTATATTTTAATGAAGTCTCTAATGCTCACCAAGTCTGTATTTGTTTGCTCAAAAATACAATAAAAACAGTAATAATGTGAAATAATGTTAAAATGTAAATAATCTGTTATTGTAATACATTTCAATTGATTTATAAATGTATATTTAAATGTAATTTATTTATGTGATGTAAAGCTGAATTTTAAGCAGCACTACTGCTGCACTATTGTTCCAATATGCTGATTTGAAGAAAGAAAAAAAAAACAGGTAATGTTTCCAAACCTTTGTCAAATAATGTACATTGAACAGTGGCTCTAATGTCATTTAAGTTTTTAAAAAGGCGCATATAATGAAATGTGAATGTAAAATAGTTTCCTAAATGTTCCCCTTAAAGGGGTCATCCGGTACCACACCCACTTTTACAAGCTGTTTGGACTGAAATGTGTGTCGGGTGTGTGTGTACTCAACCACTGTACAATGATAAAGATCCACCAGTAGTTTTCTTTTAATTTAATAAAAATAAGTTGCCCCTTTTTAAATCAAGCCATTCTCAAATGCTTGTGGGTGTGAGGCCACTCCCACAATAGTTGATTGACTGCAGCGTGTCATACAGACTGAACTGGTGTCTTACCTACGCCCCGCCCTGAGTGAGCCGTCATCAGACCGAGATGCAGAGACAAGCAAGACTTCGAAGAGATTGAGTGTTAATTTCGTTTGGAAACTGCAGTAATATGTACTTATTGGTACGTATTTTGTGGCTTGCTAATAAGCGCACCAAGGTAAGTTTATGCCAAGAGAACAGTAAGGAAAAAGTATGGCAGTCATCCTCAACAGACAAGAAAATCCAATTGTATGTGAATTAGGCCCCTGGTGTGTTAATTACAACTTCCCAACTCATAAATTCCAACTTCCCTGGAGGACTCAACTGAGCACATTCATCGCATACACTGCAAACTGTTGCCATGATAGTAGTTGACCTGAAGGAGAAATCTGTCTACAGTAATGCCCACTAGAGCAACCCTGGGAATGAGAGGTACACGTGTGCTGCATTATGAATTGCATTTCTAAACACAACTACACACAAAATTAAAATTAGCCAGAAGTGTGTTTTGTTCACAAACTCGCCTTGGGTATGTTTCGACCTCAGTCTATCTCTCTATGCTGTCTTGATCGGCCTGTCAGAGAGATTGTAGCTCTAAAGAAGGAGGGAGCCTTCTGTGGTTTTCTCTCCCTCTGCTCTTTCCCAGAAAGATGAATCAGAGAGTGGTGACCGCTGAGTGGCCCAGGTTCCTTTCATCCTGCTCTTAAATCTCCCAGTGCGCTGAAGGGGGTCTAGGACTGCACCATCTCGGCTCCCCCGTAGGGGATAAAGCTGTTTAGAGAGTCCTGGCCCTAGACTTAAACTCTACAGATTAAATTAGACTCTTGTTTTCTTCTTAATGTCGGTTAAAAAATGGCAATTGCGTTCATTAGTTTTGGGGTTGTGTTTCTAAAACATGGTTTTCAGCTTATGACTTTCTTATTTCGTGCAGCATAAAAGTAGAAATGTCATGCAAAAGAGTCAATAATGGACAGAAAATAGTCTGGGAAGAAATCTTCATCGCTGTCTGTCACAACTCTGAATGAAATAATCAAAAAAGATTTATTGCGATGTGCTATATTATAAAACTAACTGGAAAAGCCTATCTACTTGCCAGATCTGTGGAAAAGTGTTGTTCCCCTCTTCCTTTATGTTCTTCTCTGGAGTTATGGGTGGATATTTTCCTGGTAATGGTGATTAATACTTTTCACTCCATATTACATCCAGATCCGCCTGCAAACATGAACTCCAGACACAAACAATAGTCTTAAAGAGTTAGTTCACCCCAAAATGAAAATTCTGTCATAAGTTACTCACACTTATGTCATTCCAAACCCATAAGGCCTAATTTTAATAGGTATACTTAATAGTTACGTCTTCCGCCATTTTGGGGATTACTTAAGAACGTATTTGACGTACAGTAATCAGCCTGGTTTATTCCTTTGGGAATGCATGCGTTGTGATACTCTCTAAAATGGAGCAAGACGTAACTCAAAGTCACACAGACACTCTAGGAAAGTTTCAGTTGTGTTGCTGTCTGTGGAGGTTCAGATGGCTCTCTAATTTCATCAAAAATATCCTAACATGTGTTCAGAAGATGAACAACATTTGAAATGAGGGTGAGTCATTAATTACCGAATTTTCATTTTTGGGTGAGCTAACCCTTTAAAAACTTGGCCTTCAACTATTACTCTAAGCCTAAATGAACCGCTGGTCACAGCTCGCATCATTTGGACAAGAACCATAACCATGAGCAGCACCTCCTTTAAAGTCCCAAACTGCAAACGTCACACGACACCAGCCGCAGGAAATGACCAAACCCTGCATGCAGCTAAAAATAAGGCTCGTTGTTAGAGGAGAATAGGACCAGGAAGGCGGTAAAGTACAGCAAATATTATTCCTATTCAACCGCTGCTCGACCACAGCACTGTGTTTTGGACTGGACTGGAGGGGGGGGGGGGGGGGGGG
>JAUMHG010000055.1:5077536-5092104 GCA_032359395.1 Enteromius anoplus | reverse complement strand
GTTTCGTTTACATCATCCTGTCTATATAAATAAACCTTTTGTTTACATTTACCCCTTTGAGTGTCCGCTTCGTTACATTGGCAGCCTACACATATATATATATATATATATAATTAGTAGAATTATAATGTATTTTACTCAGTTTAATGAATTCATTCTACACAAAAGCATTATTAAAATCAAAAATTTGGGCCCCATAATTTGGAATGGTAGTGGACATTTATGTAACCCTTTATTATCAGGTTTGATAATTTTACATCACAGATACACATGTAGTGCTGTAGTTTATTACTTGCTATTATCTGTGTTTTAGTCTTCTCTTTACCAAAGTGAAGCTGGAGGAGGTTTTGTTCGGAGCTGCTGCAGCATTACAGACCTGTGCAGAAATGCTGCAGCTGTGGCAGAGTCGCTATGATTTGACCCGCCTCAGGTAACATGCTGAATGTGACTCGTGAGAGTGAATCGGTGTTGAACGCTGTGATTTCATGCATTTTGCTCTCTGTCCCAGTGAGGAGGATGACACTAGCAGCATACCTCCTGAACCCGCACCGCTCAGCAAGAAACCCAGCGGCCTCCATCTCACGCTCCCAGACTTCCAGGAGACCGAGACTGGTGTGTATCACCAGAGTGTGTGAGATTGTGTGTGTGCTGTTTTGACTGAGATGTGTGTCATGTCGTGTCAGGGTCCCAGAGTGCCCCATCCTTGGCTGTGTCCCGTCTGGAGCAGGCCATGTCAGAGGTGTCTGCCATCAGCTCCGCCCACAGGCAGGGCCCTGCCTACATTTGGACCACCCTGGAACGCATCTGGCTGCAAGCAGGTACTGCATAATCTCTTTTTTCAATACATAATTATTAAAGCCTATAATTTCTGGAAATTTCATTAACATTACCCAGGATTAAATGACCCATTATTAAATATTTTAGAAAGGCATATATAGCGATTTGGCTGTTCACTGATATTACTTTCCAGTTATCGTACAAAAGCTTTTTTTGAGACTACGTTTTACTTGTTGACCCTGATACATTTGGGAAGTCCCTGAGTACTATGACAGTATTTGGATGTTATTTTTGCAATATTTATATGCTGCTCTGCATGAAATGTGTTTCCCAGGGATCTTATACTGGGTGTTTGTGCCCTCTTGTTCCCATTCCCAGCATTCCTCTGGCATGGGTTCATTTCCTGTCTAAAATGGGACACATCCTGATTCTGTGCAAATGAGTGAATGTGAGAGCACAGGCAGAGCAGCCCATTGATATAAAGAATGGGCGTGATGTCATACTGATAATCTAAAATAGTAAGAGCCCACTGAACGCAGTCCATCATGCAGCAAACATAATTTTTTTGTGTGTTTTTATGTGCTTTGTGTACAAATAGCACATTATAACAAACAATATTCCATTAAATTACAAAATTACCATTTTGTATTAAATTAAAATATAATAGTAATCTATTAATAGTAATAGTATAGTATAATAGTAATCTTTGTAATGAAAACAAAGCGTTACATTTTATTGTTTTCTTCATTTAGCATATGTAGAATGAATATGTTAAAGAATCAACACAAAACCGTGCAGTAATACATGGTTAAATACATGCATTGAAGGCTAGTTTACTATGCAAATAATTATTGGAAAAGATGACCAGGATGCAAATATTACAACAAGGCCTTCATTGCCAGTTACATTTTGAATGTTAAATATAGTAACAAAAACAATGGAAGATTTGCAGCTTTCAACTCAACTCAACTTCTCAAAAATATGAAATGTGTAAAAATACATTTGTAAAGTTTTACAGACAAGAAAGGTCCATAATCTATTGTCAAAAGTGTAGCAATGTATGAAATCACAGTCACTTTCAAACCAGTATTTTAGCATTACTGATATTCCAAAATATTATATATTATATCATATATTCCAAAATATGCTTTAGTGTTTTTATACTTTATTTTATTTTTAATTTAAGAATCATATTTACTTGAGCTTGTTGCCAATGCAGCAAAAACACACACACACACACATATATATATATATATATATATATATATACTACTGTTAAAAAATGTATGGCCAGTAAGATATTTAATGGTTTTTAAAGATGTTTCTTCGACTCATCAAGGCTGCATTTATTAAAATAAAAATCCAGAAGAAAAAAATGTATATTGTAAAATATTATTTAAATTTAAAATGTTTTCTGTGTGAATATATTTTAAAATGTAATTTATTCCTGTGATACAAAGCATCATTTTGTATATGTATATAATATGATGTAAATATATGTAGATATTGTTCCAGCCTAACTTTAATTAGAGAAAATCACTACTGAGTTTTTGCACAGTTAACATAACCAACTCTAACTCATTGCAAATTCTTATGGAAGCCATGGGGAAATCTTTTGCAAATCACACTGATTCCACACTGAACACACTTTGAATAGATGTTAAGCAGTTCAGTCTGAATTAATTTGGAAAAGTGTAAAGAAAAATGTCAATACATTGATGTCCTGAAAACACTATAATGAACATGTACGCCGTTTCCAAATCTTTCGAAACCCTTCTTTCTTAGTGTAGTTGCTGCCTAAATTGTCCAACCAGGGATCCTGTGTAAGCAAACACACAACAGACAGCAGTTGATATGAACAGTTTATTTGCTGTGGTGAGTCCTAAATGCCAGAGTAGAGCCGCAGATGCTTACACAGTACGCTCCGTACATGGCCTTATTTAGACATGACCATGAATATCCCTCGATGAGCATGTGTGTGAGATTTTGGGTGGAGGGGGAGGTCAGCATGTATTTGCAATCGCAAATGTTGCCAAAGCAGCATTTAAAATCCTCTGTGCAGACCACAATGCTACATGCTTGTCTGAAATGATGAAGCACGTCGGTATTCATTAGCTGCGTTTCCATTCACTTATTTTATACCTTTGAGTAGGATAAACTTTTTATCCGGTTAGAAAAAATGTGCATAAACTACGATGGAAACACATGTACCTAATGAGTTCCTCCATAGGCATCGAAAAAGTCAGGTGACTTTGCGCTATGAGACGGAATAACTTGAACGATCTCGTTCAGACAGCAACTATATGTTGTTACGTCATTCTGAAGTCTGTCGTGTAAGTCTTTCTGTATAATAACTTATTATTATATTCTTACACAAATGCGTTCCAAACAACAGTATCCTTCAAAAGCATTGACTGCATTTATTGTGCTCCGCCAGCTCGCTCTGAGGCGCAGGTAGGCTAATTTCATATATGAAAATGATTGCCAACACTTTATTTTAAGATGTCATAATCCAGAGTAAATATCGAATTAGTTACTTAGTAGAAGCAATTGTACTTACATGAAGTAAAATGTACTTACAGTATCATGTAACTACGTTATGGAACAGCCATTAATTAGAGTTTGTAATTATGTAGATGTAACAGACTGTTACACATAAGTTACAGACCGAGTCTGTTACACAGATACTAACAATTAAGTACAATCTTGATAGACTTTATTTCAAGTCGCTTATGCCTGTGTACTTGAATTTATAATTAGGCTGTATAAAGTCTGCAACACATATGACGTAATCTTTTGGTTACATAAGTATCTGTGTAACAGACTCGGTGTGTAACAAATGTGTAACAGTAGCAGCCTGTTACATCTACATAATTACAAACTGTTCCATAACCTAGTTACATGATAAGTGCATTTTGTTTTACGTAAGTGCAACAGCTACTACTAAGTACTTACTAGATAATAACATGGGATAGCTATTGCTTATTGCTTAGCGAGTATTTATGCTGTGGCAGCAGATACGTCTTTGAGAGAGTTTATATTCCAGATGGCTGTGTCACGGCCGTGAAATCAGAGAAGTTTCTTAAAAATGAATCATCATGCACTCGATGATATCAATGAGAGAATCTCACAGTATAACAAAGCGGTGGCTGAAAAAGAAGAGTTGGAACTGCAGTACTATGATTTTTAGTGTATCTCGTAATGTTGTTTTGTGTTTTGTGATGTGGTGTCGAGCAGGAGAGTTGTTCATGGCTGACGGGCGGACGAAGGAAGCTCAGTTCTGTGTGCAGGAGGCAGGATCTCTCTTCCCCGCCTCACACTCAGTGCTGCTGCTCAAGGGCCGTGTGGCCGAGCTCAGGGGCAACGACACGGAGGCCAAGAGCCTGTATGATGAAGCTCTCGCCATCAACCCCAGAGGACACCACATACTGCTGCACCTGGTGAGTGACACACGCTGTACATCACACACTCATTAACATCTTCAACCCACACCACTGCTGTTACTGTCAACTGAAACAATAATCCAAGTCATTTTTGACCAATGAATTGAAGATGAAATTACAGGTAGGTTTCTTGAAGCATCTTGTCACAGTTCTTCTGGATGTAGTCTGTCTCAGTTTGTTCTGTTTACACATTTCAGTTTCATCATGTTCTTTCAGACAGACTGGATGTCAGATCAGATCAGATCTGCATGGAGCACTTTCTGTCACCAGACACCTTGAGCAAACTGAATTCTAGCTGGATTATTACAATTAATGGCAAAATAAATGTTTGGAAATGTAAACTGATATTTCCTACTACAGCAAATAACTGACTTAGAGCCAAACAACAACGAAACCGTAAGTTGAAGCAAATATATATTAACAGAAAGATTTTTGATAGAATAAACAACAAATTTACTCATTTACATGAAGTATATAATTAAAAGTAAAATTACTAATTTAGTCAATTGTGATCATGTGACCTTTTATACAGACAGTGAAATGTTCTTGCTGCCATTAAAGCTCATCATGTTCTGATCATTCTCAAAACTAGCATGCTGCTGTCATTAAAGACAAACCAAATATCTAGAGATTTATTAATTCACATGAATAAATATTTCATGGTAGTCAATCAGCGTAAAAAGCTTTAAAGGCCACTGGAGTCTTGGGATATGGTGATTGAGTCATTGCATATGCAACTTACTATACATATAGTACAGTACGTACATCTTTACAACCCACAGTGATGTGTGCTAACATTAGCTCTGCCTCCACTCTCTGCTCTCATTGTGACTGCATAATGTCAGGCCCTTCATTACTCATCTTCACTGGAGTAACCGGAGTGAAGCTGGGCCATTTTCTCCCTATATCTGGCCAATCAGAGCACACATCCTTGCTATTTTTGGACAAAAGACGTACAATATCAATTCCCTGAGCTGATGAGAACTAATTCTGAGCTGGCTGGTGATGCCCTGCATAGTTCACCCACACACACACACACAACTGATTTCTCAGGATTAAGCAGATATGATTAAGTTTTGAAGGAGTTGATCAGCTGGATCCAGAGAGGAGAGGTTAAACATTTCTGTCCATTTTGACACCTGTGACTCAAGAAGCGGTTCTCTCATTACTTCTGTCCTTCTTCTGAGACACTTTATTTCAGAGCCTCTCGGTTCACCCAAAAATGGAAATTATGACACAGTTTACTCACATGCTGTTTTAAAATCAGGTAAACCTCGTTCAAGTCACCTTAAAGTTGTTGATTACATTCAAATTGTGATGAATATTGTTATTAGTATTGAAAACATTATTGAAAGAGAAAAACATGTACAGCAGGGCGGCGCTTGATTAAATCAGTCAGCAGTTGATTGGATGGAGGCAGATCTGAACGTGAGCTTACGGTCAATTGTAAGAATAAGTGCAGAGTTTACTGATGCGGTATACAAGAAATTTTTATGGATTGAATTGCAATATTTTTTGAAACATTACAAGGTCGAAATAAAAAAGAGAGACAATTCTGAATGCAGAATATTTTTAGGACCAGATATTAATTAAGGTGAGGCATCTGGATGCATTCCTTTATTTTGTAATTCTCATTTATTCTAAATATGGATTTCATTAGAGTATTTTTTCTATAATACCTAAAGAAAGCTGTTATCATTCTTTTTAGTCAGTATAACCAGTCCAAAGTGCAACCAATACTACAATTATGTAAAATATGTATATTATAGTTTAGTGCTGTCAAGCAATTAATTACTACTGTAATAAAAGTTTGTGTTTACACAATATATGTTTTTTTAATATATATATATATATATATATTTATATACATATACATACAAACACTTGCACATATATATTTAAGAACATTTAATTTTTGCACTATACTACTAATAATAATTTATCATTATGCTAAATATGGGTGCATCCTTAAAATTATGTTAAAAATGGTAACAAAATGCTGAGGGAACAAATAGACTTTGTATTCTTTAGGCAAAATATTTTATTTCGTTTGATTTTGGCCTCAAACAAAACAGGCATGTATGTAGAAGCTTTTGTGAGATTCAAATAAATATGGTTGCACCATAAAAGAGCATTCAGCAGTGCCAGTTTTGAGGACCTACTCCTTTAAATAAGGGTGGGAGAAGACAGGGTGCAGCTGAGGACACAGGAGCTTTGCTTGATCTAACCATATGCAGTTTGTCCCATTTTTATACAACTCATTTGGTCATGTCATGAAAACTCACACTTACAGTATATTTGAATCTGCGTCTGTGTGGTTCAGTCATTGCTCAGGGCATCTGGTTGGGTATTTTTCATTTAGGGGTGTCAGCTGAGGTGAGTCAAACACGGTCTCATGTAGAGTGAGTTTACTGAGCTGTGACTCAGCCTTTCATTTGATTCTCTTTCTGCCTATACATGTGCTTTTGCATATCTTTGGGTCCTTACTCTGTTTTTTATGGCTCTTTCCCTCCCTCCTTCTGTCTCTCGTCTTTCTGGCTGTCTTCCATTGGCCTGACAGTTGATTAGATAATGCAAATACATTATTTATAACACTTCACTCCTTCTGAGGCCTTTATAGGATGCCTAGCAACCAGGCAATTGTATGATACGGTGCAAGAGAGCTGATAATGAGACATAGAAGCAGTGTTAAGGCCGTTTCATATGAGACGTGGCATGCATTAAAATCAGTCGAGACTTGGTCATCAGGCTGTTGTTGAATTCAGCCTGCTAGGATCCTTTAGGATGCGTAATTGTATTTTATATTTTGATAACCACTTGGTGTGCCTGCACTTTCACTCCCAAACTCACAAGACATAAAATATAGAATTGAATTGCTTTTTGTTGCTGTTAGAATAAAACATGCAATATAAAATGAAAATAGGTCACCATTTCCTCTGCTTTTACTTTTTTCTTTGTTGTAGAGATGCTTTGCCCAATTTGGCAAAAAATTTGTGATTGTGCATCAATATTATTTTTAAAACAACAAAAACTATTATTATTATTATGCAAAGGAAGAAATATGAAAAAAAGTTTGCATTTTAGAAAAATAATACTTGTCAAAAAATACAATTCAATACAAAATACAATACCAAAGAATTTAATTACAATTCTTATGTTTCTTTTTAATTTATTACTTTACAAATGGGAGAGAGATCTAATTGAGATTTTTGTTTATAAAATTTGTGATTTAATTCGTTGTTTTTTTTAAAGGCTCTAGGTGGCACAATTGATTAATTTATCTTTTTTATATTATGTCAATATGGGTTTTTCTCATTACAAATCTGATTGCATTCCCAAATGCATATTTTACGCAACCTGAAAGAGCAGAGCAAATATAGAAATTAATTGAAACGAAGTAACATTTATTACAAACAGTCTAGTTCTGGAAACCTGAAAACACTGGTTGTGAGTTGCACATGTGGAAATGAACACAGCACCATGCTTTGCTTCAAAATAAGCAGATCATTTTTTTAATCTGAATTGTTGCTCAAGTCAAAATGCAATTCCAGTTTGAAACGTGTAAATGACTGCTGTGTTTTTCTGTAAATCTAGTTGTGTGTTAAATCAGTGGTTTGTCTGCTTGAAAACACATGAATTAGTGTTTATACTGTGTGTGCTTGTATTGTCCGTCTAGTAGCTGACACTTGTTATCCTAGATGGGATCAATATCCCGTTTCAGATGCAGGTCTGTGACCCTACGTCAGTCCTTCAAGTGGCTCATCTACATCACTACATAAAACTGAGCTCTTTTATGTCCACATGTGCTAGCCTGGAGTCTATTGACATTATAAAACCGCCAGCTTGTGCTTTGCTGTTCAGCCCTCCAGGTAGAAACACCATTACAGCCTCTTGCTGAGCTGTGATTGGTCCACAGGCCTGTCAGTCGGTGTATTCCTGCAGCTGTGTTATGATCGTTCTTTCAAAACATGCTCTGCCCGTGGCTGCTTCTTTCACTTGTGTACGCCAGAGCCTTATTTCCTGCCTCGCTTTTCCCTCCTGGCTTTTCTCTCTCCCCAGCGGAGTCATTCTCCTCTCTGATATGCTTTTGAAGTGCCTGCATAATCAGCCTTCATGTGCTGCCACCCAGAAATACAACTCTGCATTGGTGTGTGTATGTGTGCTGAAAGAGGGGACGACGAAATGTAATTGGAATGAGTAAATCATGCTGTTGTTGGCAGGATTAGGGAAAGTAACGCATGCATACTGCTGTTCTGTGATATATAATAAATGGTTGTAGTTTGGTTTTAAGGGAATGAAGACTGTACACTTTTTAAATGTAATAGTAAGCTGCAGGTATGTACGTGTACTATATTTGTAGGCCAAAAGAATCTAATAAAAATACAGTAAATCTATACCTTACTGTTTAACCTTCAGGAACCTCAATAATCATAAACCATCCATCCATCCATCCATCCATCCATCCATCCATTTTCTTCCGCTTATCCGACAACATATGCCCGAGCCACCTAAGCTGGCCTCTCTTGACGTGGAGGAGCAGTGGGTCTACTCCGAGCTCCTCCCGAGTGACCGAACACCTCACCCTATCTCTAAAGAAGCAACCAGCCACCGTACAGAGGAAACTCATTTTGGCCACCTGTATCCGGGATCTCATTCTTTCGGTCATGACCCAAAGCTCATGACCATAGGTGAGAGTAGGAAAGTAAATTCAGCGGTAAATGGAGAGCTTCACCTTGCAACTCCTTCTTCACCATGACAGACCGGTACATTGACCGCATTATTGCAGAAGCTGCACCGATGTGGTCCCCAAACCAGACCCTCTCCAGCTCCCGACTGCACCTAGAAATCCTGTCCACAAAAATAATGCACAGGACTGATGACAGGGCAGCCCTGCTGGAGTCCAACACGCACTGGGAACAAGTCTGACTTATTGCCGGCAATGCGAACCAAGCTCTGGTTCTGGTTGTGCAGGGACCGGACAGCCCTTAGCAAAGGGCCCCGGACCCCATACTCCCAGAGCACTCCCCATAGGACACCGCAAGGGATACGGTCAAATGCCTTCTCCAAGTCCAGAAAACACATGTGGACTAGTTGAGCAAACTCCCACGAACCCTCCAGTACACTACAGAGGGTCCTAAGAGAGCTGGTCCAGTGTTCTACGACCAGAACAAAAGCCGCATTGTTCCTCCTGACAGTTCGACTGTAGGACGATAGTTCCTCCTCTCCAGTACCCTGGCATATACTTGTCCAGGGAGGCTGAGGAGTGTAATCCCCCTATAGTTGGAACACACTCTCCGATCCCCCAAAGAGAGACCACCACCCCGGTCTGCCAGTCCAGAGGTAATGTCCTTCCTGACAGGGGGCTCTGCTAAACATTCCCAACAGACCCTCACAGTAAGTTTAGGCCTGCCGAGTCTGTCCAGCTTCCTCCCCCGCCAACAGATCCAACTCACCACCTGGTGATCACTTGACAGCTCCGCCCCTCTCTTCACCCGAGTGTCTAAGACATATGGCCGGAGGTCAGATTAAACAACCACAAAGTCAATCATCAACCTCCGCCTTCGGGCGTCCCGGTACCACGTGTACTGATGGACACCTGTATGCTCGAACATGGTGTTCGTTATGGACAAACCGTGACTAGCACCGAAGTCCAACAGAACACCACTCGGGTTCAGATAAGGCAGGTGGGGGGGGCCTTCCTCCCAATCACACCCTTCCGGGTGTTACTCACTAGCATCGCCCACGTGAGAATTGAATTCCCCCAGTAGAACGACAGAGTCCCCAGTTTGACTGCTTTCCCAGAGACCCCAAGAAGGTGGGGTACCATTCGGCCCTTATAGGCACAAACAACAGTGAGAGACCTAACCACGACCCGAAGACGTGGCTAATCAACAACCATTGACCATATTTGATTCATTTTTTATATTGGTTTGTGCTCCAAGTAGCTTAAAAAAAAATTTCTTTACCTTTACGCTTTTATCCAAATTGGGGAATACACAGAGCAATTCATCTTAAAGAGGCAAACAGATGTGGAAGTGCTCATAATACCAAGTCTTAGGCAGTTTTCAATCAAGTACAAGCTAGAAATAGAAGTAATAAATGAAGAGAAAGATACATTTCTATTTAGGATTTAGTCAAAAAAGGAGATGAGCTTTCAGCTGTTGTTTGAAGATTGACAGGGATACAGCAGTCCAGATAGAGGTGTGAAGATCATCCCACCAGCCAGGAACGGTGAATGAGAATGTTCTGGAAATTGATTTTGAGCCTCTCTTTGATAGTACCAGGAGACGTCGCTCACTAGACCTCTGAAGGGGATCTAGATTCATAATAGTGAGTAGGCAGCGTAGTCTCTTGCAGTTCTATAAGCAAGCATCAGTGTTTTGAACTTGGGAGCATGGGCTCTTTTGGACTTGTTGAAGACCAGTCTTGCTGCTGCATGAATAATAAAGCATTTTTACTTCTGTCAAGACAACTCTTTGATTTTCCATAATGGTATAATACATGGCAATGTTAATGTGTTTGGCTTTGGCAGAATAGATCTGCTATGTTGCTGCTGCTGTAAGTATTGGGACTTGCTGCTGTGAGCACACTGCTGCTGTACACAACATACATGAAATAATCCCCATATATAACATTAGCTGTTGCAGATCTAGGCAGGTGGAGCTGGGGAAGGTGGACGTTTCTAAAGTGCTATAACTGCTATAGCAAGCACTAGCCAAGTTTTTAAATGTCAGCAAGCTCAAGGGAAAAGAACAGCAGCTGTGCCACGTAAATGATGATATGATGTTATAATATCAGTTTAGAATCTATCAGCCTGTGCCTTCTAGAGATTCATGACAGAAGTTTGTATAGAATTTTTTTGGGGCTGTACAGTTTAACACTTTGTACCCATACAAACACATTTATGTATAGGGCAGTGCTTTCCAAATGATTTTTTGGTACTTGTGGCGGCAGGTCAATATTAATTAGCATATTTATGATGTCATTAAAGCTGTTCACATCATATTTTACAAAACATGTAAACATGGCCCATTAATACAAGTTTAATTGAGGAACCACTCTCACTATACTATTAAATCATGATTTATTATCAGACAAATTATGTGCATTTTTGCAAGTCCAAACACTCAGTAAGCAACAGGGGACAAAACAAGTCAAATGTTTAGTTTTGTAAAAATGTGTCGTTTCAAAACTGTACCCAAAAAAATAGCTTTTTCGCTCTTTTCCTGTCTGCAGGGGAAATTGTTGGTGCGCACAGGCCGTGTGGGTCTCGGGGAGAAGATGCTGAGGGACGCGATACAGGTGGAGAACACGGCACATGAGGCCTGGAGCGGTCTAGGGGAGGCGCTGCAGAGCAGAGGCAGCTCACAGGCTCCAGACTGCTTCCTCACCGCACTGGAGCTGGAGTCTAGCTGCCCTATACGCCCCTTCACCATCATCCCACGAGAACTCTGAGATGTCTCTCACATACATTTGTACGAATGACTGGAGCGAATGCTGGTCTCCAATCACTTTTATGACACATAATGTATAACAATAACATTGCACCTTTAGGCTTTTTACCCTCATGAAAGGGAATTGTCTAAATTTGTGGTCGCTTTAGTGAAATATCAGCAAAATTTGGGGGGCAAAAAAGTCCATTGTCAATGGAGATGTATAAAGCATTTATCTCCCAGATATCTTTCAAGTCAAGCAGCTTTCTGTAGTTGAGCTCTGGGATTTCACTTGACCAACATGAATATGAATTGTATATAAAGCTACTCACCCAGGAATTAATATTCAAACCTTGCAGATTTTAATTGCTTGATGTGGGGAATTCACATATAAAACTTGAATCAGAAGAGAAATCTGCATATGGATTGTTTTTGCCCTGACACAAAATTCTTGAATTTCCATGTAAATGCCTACAAATTTTAGCAACAGTAAATTTGACCTTAAACCCACTGCCACTTTCAAACCAAGCAGTTTTCTGTTTGGTCAGCACAGCATTTGCGTGATCAAATTGAACACATGCAAAATGCGCATAGGCAGCTTACTTAAAACTTCCAAACTAAATGCCCAATCGGATTCCTATTATAATGACTGGATTTCGCAAACCCTCTTTTCGTATACTGTCATGAATTACTGATGATTCACAGTGAAAAATAGTTGAAAAATATGTGATTTTTACGGATAAAGTAGGCTGCAAATTTATTCAAGTAGAGTATTTAAATGAATCATGATGATTTACTAAGATTTGTGGTGGTGAATTTTCTGTTTCGTTTGTTCAATTATTTACCGCCCCCCCAAAAAAGCATGTTTTAACACACAGACATGACTATGATTGTTGCTGCCAGTAGGAGGCACCACAGAGAACAGAGCGCAAAGGGAATTTTTTTGGGAAAGACTCTACTTGTTTATGATCTTATGCAAATTTTTCTGCTCTTAGTAGATTGCGTTAGTCATTATAGAAATAAGATGTTGCGTCTGTGATATTTATTTAGAACAGCGTCAGTAAATCACTTACAGAAATGTCCACTTCCATTTGCGTTTTTTGCTAATTTGCCTTGTTTGGTAAATCTGGCTCTCAGTCTGACAGAAGTTAACCAAATAGCTAACATCTTTTAATTCAGCGTGATAAAAATCACGTTAGCCCAGGGTTATGTGTAGTGTAAAAAGTCATTGTTTTTATATAATACACTGTCCACACTGCACTAGTATTGACGCTCTTGTGACCAAAACACAGAATGATTGAACACAACACATTTACTTTCTGCAATAGCTTCAGCAAATATGCTGCAGCATCTTTAGATACCGAGTCTTGTTTCTCAGGGACAAAACGGTTGAATTCTTGACTTAAATTCTTTAGTATTTATAAATCTAATGATATGCTGTACTGTATGTGGTTTAAAATGTGTTCTTCTCATAAAATAGTTATTTTGCAATCCCGCTTTCTCTTGTATTCATATCATCTCGTTTTCAGTCCTGCAGCTCCAACACTTAAGATCTTATGTAATGTTTGCAGTGCTGCTGGTGAAAGCCTTGGTCTTCTTTCTCTGGGGCGGCTCTGGTTGCCTAGCAGCCGAGCCTTGTTTGAGATTCTGGGGAGGCTGTTGGATCTTCAGCACGTGGGTCTAAAGCCTCATGGAAAAAAGAGCACCGTGCTATTTTAACTGGTTCTCTTTGATGACGGGATCAAGATGTTAATTAGGGAGAGCATTGAACGAACGCATAGACCATTGAGTTGAGTTATGTAAGTGTAAGTGGGAATCTTGTTTATCTACAGTATACTGTACATGCCTACTGTTTCTGCTGGCACGGATGAACAAGTCTTCTTTAAATGGTATTTCTGTCATCCTCCCATTTCTATTGTTTGGAACCGGTCTTCTGGCCTTTCTGTTTGTTCTGGTATGTGGAAGTGATTCAAAACAATACCAATACGCTACTGCATTTAATAATAGGAATAATACTTAATTACATATTAAAGGGTTAGTTCATCCAAAAAAAGAAAACTAGCATATGCTTTTTCTCACCTTTGAAAAATCCTAGGTGTATGTGACTCTTTTTCTTTCAGTTATATTAAAAATTCAAGCTATGTTTACATTTGAAATGATGAATTTCTTGGGTGAGTTAGGCTTTCTGATGCTAAAACCCATTTTAAAAGAAAAATGTGACAAAAATGCCCATGCATTATTTAAATATTTAATTCAATAATTGACCAACTGATTTTTTGATAAAGATTGCATTGCTAGAATATTTTTATTAGGACATACTAGTGCCTTCAAGTGATCAATCGCCATAAATCGCATCCAAAATAAAACTTTTGGTATACATATGTGTGTACTTTGTGCATTTATTATGTAAATACACACACATTTATGAATATATTTAGGAAAACTTTTTCAGTTATGTATAACATATTTATATGATATAAATTGTATAAATGATTTATATGTATACACAATACACACATATATGAACAAAACCTTTTTTAATGCGATTAATCATTGACAGCACTTATGTGTTCATAGATTCATACAAATAACATCTACCAGCATTAAGTTCTCATTTCATTTTAAATATATTTCATCATTTGGTCTTTCTGATAGCAGTTGTGTCCTACAGATGGAGTGGCAGTGGTGATGTATGGGATTATTTGAAGAGGTTCTGACTGATAAAGTCATGCTATTTTTCTCAAAGCATCAGCCTTAATAATTATCCCGACCAGGCCAGCCGAGTGATCCCAGCATCCCTTCACATAACAAAGTTCTTGTATGGCTCACACAGGAGAGCGTCTCGGTTACGTATTGTAACCCTCGTTCCCTGAAGAAGGGAACGGAGACGTCACGTCGGTGACCGACGAATAGGA
>JAUMHG010000055.1:5048624-5071161 GCA_032359395.1 Enteromius anoplus | reverse complement strand
TAGGAGGAAGCGAGAGGAAGACAGTTCCAGCGTCTAACCTCGAGCTCAGCCAACGAGTGTTTGGGGAAGCGATCTTTTGTAGAGCTCTCTTGATTACGGCTAGGTGTTAAAACTCAGGTGAGTGTGATCTGGTGATTGGTGACTGCGTGCTCTCTGTGACTGCAGATCCCGGATCAGGTGAACGTGAACGTGTGACATTACCTCATCAGATTTTTATATGACGGTTTGAGAAACACCTACCGGCCTGAAAAGCTATTGTAGTCTTCTTTATTTGCACTCCCGATCGTTTTCAAGTCAATGTGTGCTACACTTCACCACATTAACTATTGGTTAAGCTTTCAAAAATGCATGTCAAAACTCTAGCTGCACCAGCTGTATTTGTATTTTTATTCTATTATATAAATTTTATTTCACTCCACTCCACTGCACTGCACTGCGTTCATTCGACTGCATTTGGTTCTGTGAGAACAACTGACCTAAACGCTAAACTTACACCACGGACATGGACTAGCATCCAGAGTTGTACACGCTTGTAGACCTCTCCCAGACAGCAAGCTGTGCTGGCCCAGATCTGGCCAACACTATGTTGCTGTCTGGGTCATTTCTCTATGATTTCAGGCATACAGTATATTAGTAATGTTGATCCTGGTGGATGAACAAAAGATGTTTATGTCTTGCATGACAAAATTACATAAATTGATGTGATGTCAGGACACCACTGATTTAGCTGACTTGCTGACCTTATCTCTGAGCCCCAATGTGTGGATGTCTGGTCTGGGACAGCTTTTAAAAGAATAAGTCGCCTGGCGCTGCAGAGCCTCATTGGTTGAGTCTGTGAAATTATATGCTCCGGGCAATAGCACGTCCTCACGACGCAAAGTCGACATGAGGGTGTTTCGCTCTGGGCCTTTGAAGCTATACGTTCTAGGCACAGGATTAAGTCCCATCTCCTCTATGAAGTCCCGTATGTGGTAACTGCCAGGAACAGGGTAGTCCTGGTGGAGAAAAACAGGATATACCTATTTTATGCCTGTTTCACATGACTCCTAGGGTTACAACACAGAGAATCATGTGCTTTAAAAAATATGTCTGGGCCGAAAACAACATTGTATTGATAGGTTACGCTTTATTTTGATAGTCCACTTTAGACATTCTACAAACCAAAAAGTAATTTTGTACCTACATGTAAACTAAATTCTCATTAATTTGCAACTGCATGTCTACTAACGCTTAGAGTAGACTGTTAGGGTAGGTTAAGGGTTAGTAGAATTAGTTGTCAAATACTAGCAAAGTTTCTGATAGTCATTATGTTGTAAGTGTAAGTGTTAGAAGATATTAAGCAGACTAGTCCACATGTAGTTGCAAAGGTACTTACTGACTGTTGGTTGAATGTCTAAAGTGGACTATCAAAATAAAGTGTCTCCTAGATTTATAATTCTTTCATGAGAAAAATAAGTTTGACTTGCAGCTGTGGCTATTTGGTGCTGCTAATGCTAATGTATTTCTCGAAAGCGGTAGCAGATATTGAAAATCTGTTCAAATCTGTTGTACTTTAACAGGTACAGGTACCGCTGACGGGGATAGTCATGGAAAATGACAAATGAGACATCGTCAGAATTGGCTTAAACCAGGGAATAAATTGTTTTGAAACATGTGAGGTTAATATGCTTTTGTAAGCTTTTTTTTTTGTAGGCCTTATTTTTGAGACAGAGGCAACCTACACCAAAAATGCACATAAATGTTTCACAACAAGTGTTATTTTTTAACTCTTTGCTGGATATTTTGAAAAATATCACCTACCTTAATAGTGTTTCTCCACCAACCACTTCTGTCAGTGTCCCCCCCATCTTTACATTTTCCTTTGGGTAATGTTTTCTCTCTTCCTGTGGTCATACTTCTGTCGGTCCTGTTTGTCTTCTGTAACATACACCTCAACGACAAGAAGCGTTGCTTAGATACTTAAACTATTTAACTATTAATCAAGAGTACTGGATACACAAGTTCCGCTGTTTGTTTGCTCTCTTATTTGATTGTTACATTTACTGATTCTGTTTAATATTGTAAAAAAGGATCTTGATTAGTCAATCTACTGTACCTTCAGTAATTTCTTATCAATTGTTTCCAAGACTAAATAGAGCACAAAACAAATCAAGAGTTGCTGGGGTATGTTGTATTGTTGCAATAGCCAATAATACATTGTATGGGTCAAAATTATTATGCACCAGTAATTAGGATATTAAGTAAAAATCATGCTCCTTGAAGGTATTTTGTACATTTCCTGCTGTAATTATATATCAAACGTAATTTTTTAGTAATATGCATTGCTAAGTTTGGACAACTATAAAGACGATTTTTTTTGCACCCTCAGATTCCAGATTTTTAAGTAGCTGTATCTCAGTCCTATCCTAACAAACTATAAATTAGTGAAAAGTTTATTTATTTGACTCTCAGATGATGTATAAATCTCAATTTCAAATAGCTGCAAGCAGTGATTGGAAGAACCTAAATAGAGGAAACGTAACGCTTGGAAACAACCGATAGGGTCAGAAGAGCCAACAGATGTTTAGTTGAGAACGACCAAAAACACTTTTCTGAAAGAAGAGAAACGCACAGAAGATCCAACTTGTGGAACAGACAAATAGTTCACATATTTTCTGATCACAGCTCCACCCAGGATTCAAACCTACAACCTTGTAGATCCTGTGTCACTGCACCACTCAGTTAACACACTCTGAACAAGCTGTCAAAGAAAGGTTGAGGTGTTAGAATGAGCTGACAAAAAAGTTCTTTGGAACTTATATAGCATGACACTCAAAATTATGTTTATCGTAAAGCGGCGTGCGGTTAGACGAAGAGTCACATTCAACATTATGGTACTTGTTTTGCATGTTATAATGTTAACATTAAAATGTTAAGCTAATTAGCATTATTAAAAAACATGGACACGGTCCACTTTGGAGAGGTATTTCTCGAAAGCGGTAGCGGATATTGAAAATCTGTTCAAATCTGTTGTACTTTAACAGGTACAGCTGACAGGGATAGTCATGGAAAATTACAAATGAGAAATCGTCAGAATTGGCTTTAACCAGGGAATAAATTGTTTTTTTAAAGTTTTAAAGTTATTTGAACAGTGCTATCAAAAGTTCCCTTACACTAGTTGGCACTGGGCTCTCAGTTCATGGTGTTGAAGCTTCCTTTCAAGTGATCAAAGTTTGATCAATGTTTTCAAAATTTCACAAAATTTATGTAACACTAGGTGGCTCTGTTTTGAAACTTCCAGGATTCTTCCGGAACATGGTCTTGACGATGCCAACCGATTATTGAACCAATATGTCAAATGATTTAAAAGATACTACCACTTTTGACAAATTTCAACATGGTGGAGACATGGACCTGTCCACCCTGACATAAATTGACATCAACTCATTCGGCATGACCCAAGGAATCCATAGACACCAAGTTAGACACAATTTACTGATCAATTGTTCAGACATTATGAGCCAAAATGTTTATTTCAGGTATCTCAAGACCCATAGATGGCATTGTTCCCAACTTTGGCATGGACCCTCAGTTCATGGTCTTGATGAAGTGAACTAAGTTTCGTTTGGATTGATCAAAGTTTGGCCTGCCTCTGAACCCTTTCTGGGTCGACCTTGTTCAGTTCACAAAATCCTAACTTTTGAAAAGTGATAATTTCTGTGTGGCTCAGTCCAAAGAACAGCTGAGACAAATTTGATCAGTTTTGAAGTACTTTTCAAAACGGATGCTACTGTAATGTCTTAATGTCAGCTAATCAGATGTGTTCAGTATAATGAGAGCAATCAGATGTACTAAGTTTTATTTTTTAGACTAGAGGTTATGAGTTAAAGGAATTTTAATGTTGAAATTTTGAACTGGTGGTGGCGCTTTAGAGTTGGTCTTAAAGTTCCAAAAGTTGGTCTGATCACTATTCATGGGCATGTTTACAAATGTGCCAAATGTTCCTGTTCCCTTCATAGTGCTGCCATAGACTTCCATTGGAGGAAAATAATAGTAATAATAATAAAGAAAACATACCGATACAAAAGGGGCTACGGCCCATTCTGGGCTTGGCCCCTAATGAAATGACCCTTATGACTGGTTTTGTGGTCCATGCTCACATATGTGCCTGATTAAACTTCTCAAAAAGAATCCTAAACGAAACAACTTTTAATAGTATTGTTTATATAAATGTAAACGTTATTGTAATGACCACTAGGCTCAAAAACAGCTTCTATCCTAAGGCAATCAGACTGTTGAACTCTCGCCGTGCTCTGTAGATTCAAAAAGAATCACAAGCTGCTAACAATGGATAGTATTTAATTACAATATATCTCTATATTTTTAGTGCAAAATATAACCCTATGGTGCAATACATATGTAACCCTTTAGTCCAATGTACAAAGTGTGCAGTAGAGTTTCTGTAAATGTGCAATACTCTTGTATAGCCTACGTTTAATTCTTGCATAATATATCTCTGACTGCTCTCATTTATTTGTATATACACATATATATCCTTATGTCATATTACTCTATTTGTGTGGCTTAAATTGGGACCTCAGGGACCTCAGGACCTAATTTCGAACCATAACGTGAAAGTGTGTTGGTATGACAATAAAGAATTCTTGACTCTTGTATGCCAGAGTCGTGTGACGTATGCGTTTGTAACACATGAATAACAGCAGAGAAGGCAGCTCTCTCTGGGAGTGTAGGGTAGAATGTTCTACTCTGTTGCTAGGTGACCAGGAACACATGCTTTAACAAGCAACTGAAGGGCCCAGTGTTTACTGTTTGTCAAAGCTGTCTCCCGTACCAGTGCACTTCAAACACTGACATACCGTCAATAACCAGGCCATGCTTCACAGCCTACTGCTGTTATTGTAATGAGCTCAGTGTAACATCGTCATACTTTTGCTCTGTATTGCCCAAAATGCTCCTCCAGTGCTAGTCTAGAAAATCTTTATACCAAATACATGCATAATGCTTTATGTTTCTGATATAATACTAAAAGCTAATGTATTACTTATTACTAATGTAATAGGTCTCAGTACAGCATAAACACTCCAAACATACATAAAAACAACTAGCCTCACAGCTACACTTCTGAATAGCACGCACTTATACTCAACAGAATAATGACTTACAACAGTTGTCATTCAGGAGTACTTTAATGAGCTTTTTTTGACATGGAGGCCTCATCCCAATCCTATCCTGTGAATACACAGTCATTTGTCCAGCTGACTCAGAGACGCATCAAATAGTGATTTACAAATTAATCATGTCAACTATTACAATATTTTTTGTAAACATCTCGGTTAAATTAGCAGTTTTAAACAGCTAAAAATCAGCTCTGGGATGCATAATGATTAACATAAGAGTTTAATTAAGAGGGCTGAGAGACGCATCGCAAACAAAGAAACTTTTCAGTATGGGTAAATAGTAAATTTTATTGGAAAACAAATATACAACTTGGAATGGACTATCTGAGGCATGACAATGCCATTAAGTGGCTTAAAAAAAAAAAAAAGAAACGAAGTAAAGAAAGAAAGAAAAAGAAAACTACTGTGAATAAAACATTAAAAAGCATTGTAATATTCAAACAAGTTCTTGGTATAGAACAGCAGATACAAAAAGAGTTTATGTACGAGTATCTTGATAGATACACCCGTGTCTTTTTCTTTTTTTTTTTTTTTTTTGCAGTAGTGCAATGCTGAGAAATTTCATATATATATATATATATTATATACTTTGTCCATAGTCCATGCAGAGTAACTCCTCTACATTGATGCCATGCCAGCGTCGCTGCCAAAAGACAACCAGCTGGCAGGTCTCCACTCTTGCTACGCATGAGGAGGGCAGACAGACGTGACGTGAAGATTTTTTTTGCACGTCACAACCCCCTCTTCGCGGCAACAAGCACCTGATCGTGTAACCGCACCGCCACTCCAAAAACACGATGACAGCAAAAGAAAGGGACATGAGGACTGAAGATCCTATGCGGTTAACATGCAGTTCCTTTGGACAGCCGGGAGGAGGAAGGGGAGGGGACTTAACGTTTTACAGATAAATTAAACAGAAAAAAGGCAAATTATTCATAGAAGAGAGAGGATCTGTACAAGGCCTTCATTTCGCCGTCATCATCTGTACGAATTCTGTGGAGACAGAGAATGCATTGGTCCCGTTTCCAAGATTGATAAGATTTCATATGTGATTTCAAGTTGCATGCCGACACTGCGATCTTATTGGCCCAATTAAACAAACCAAGTTTTGAGAAGGGAAGATTGCGCAGGACAACTCACCTTCGTAGTTAACCTGTCCGTCTCCGTCAATGTCTGCTTCTCTGATCATCTCATCAACCTCTTCGTCGGTCAACTTCTCTCCGAGGTTTGTCATGACGTGACGCAGTTCAGCTGCACTGATGTAACCATTCCCATCCTAAAGCACAGGATATCCAGGTCAGCGACAGCACGCGACTCTATATGTGGTGCTATTCTGGAACGGGACGAGCTTTACCTTATCAAAGACACGGAATGCTTCTCTGATCTCCTCCTCGCTGTCTGTGTCCTTCATCTTCCTCGCCATCATGGTCAAGAACTCAGGGAAGTCTATCGTCCCATTTCCTGTGCAGAAAGCAGAAGTGCATTTAGCCAAGCCCCAACTTTTAACATTTGTTGAGGTTGAGGATGAATGCACGCAGTCGTACTTACCGTCAGCATCCACTTCATTGATCATGTCTTGCAGCTCTGCCTCTGTTGGATTCTGTCCGAGCGAGCGCATGACAGTGCCCAGCTCTTTGGTTGTGATGGTGCCATCGCCGTCCTTGTCAAAGAGTGAGAAAGCCTCTTTGAATTCTGCGGAGGGTGACAGATAGATGAAACAGGACCTTGTGTTAACAGAATCTCCCAAAGATAAACAAACATTGAACACAAAAGACACACAGAGGAACCAGCGGGGCAAGTTCTGAAGAAGGGATGCCCTTCTTTAAACATTCACCTCCAAAACAAGCTCTTTCAGATATTAATGCAAAACAAGTCTTAGAGCATTTAAAGTCAACGTGAACTTTGTTTACGTTAACAAATAGTCCTGGACTTAATGAACGATTTATCTGTGCCTATTGTTCTAAAGAAAACAAATGTTTTAGCTCTTTGGATCACATCATAAAATCCATAAGGCTTCATTCTGGAAAACAGCGGGCACTTTTACAAACAGACCAACAGCATCCTGATGTATATTTGCTCTCATTGAAATTCATGCTGCACTCAGAAAAATAAACGCAGGCCGCAAAAAAAAAAGCTTTAAAGATTTAGCACCAGAGACACAATATAGAAAGCTGCCCATACTCAAAAAAAAACTTTACAGCGCTCAAAATAAAAATAAAAAAACAACACCTGAGCATACACAGTCTGTCCCTGTGCAAACGAAACCTTACCCTGCTTCTATGCAAACCATCGACTCCAATGCAAGGTTTCTATTGAGATCCAGCACTTATGACCTCACTCTGTTCCTATGGAGACCCACTGAACCATATGGAGATCCAATGCTGTGACCCCATTGAGCTGATAGAAGATCTAGACTCCAGATCAGTATGGAAACACTGCCGTGACCTCACACGATCTCCAGGGAAACACACTTCTGCGACTAGGTCTCGATGGATAAGCCACCATGACCTCACTGTCGCTATAGTGACCGACCACAATGACCTAAATGGATTCAGAGCCTTTCTGTTTGAGGCTCTCAACTGCAAATCGCACAACCACGATTAAAACATTAGGCAAAAACAAAAAGCTGTGTGTCCTGGAAGTGAGAGGCTTTCACATCCATTTTTCTTTTAAACACATTTGGACAGCCTTTGCATGCAACTCCAGAAACATGAACCCCCAAATATTTCTGTTTTCATAAACAAGGACAATTCTAGCTCATATAAAAAAAATATAATTATCCTAAAAGTTGCCTAAATAAGCCAAAACTTACTAAAAATGCTTTATAATGACAGCATGTCCCACCCATACAAGTCCATCACGATACTAGAACCTGATCATAAAGGACTCAAACTGAAACGTACAGTCCAACAGGGGACACACCCTTGTTCCTCGGTGCCTGCAGTTACTAACTCTCTCCAACAGAGAAGAGGGTGTGTTCATCGAAGACTACAACCGGCTCCGGGAATTACTCATTCACTTAGTCTTAAACACTGGTGTTACAGGCTTCCCACCAAAACAACCTGTCCATTCATTCGGGGAATGTGTCCCAACCAAGGCTCGCCATAAAAGGAAATAAGATAAATCCACGGAGAGAGGGGGTGGAGAATAGGGGGAAACCACGGGAATCCACACCACCGGACACGTGCAAGTAGACAGGAGGGGGAGATGTCTTACCGGCAATCTGCTCTTCTGTCAACTGGTCAGCCTGCAAAGGAGAAAAGAGAGAAAACGAGGATGACAACTCATCTGATAATCAGGAAACATACTGATCCACTACTTATTGTAATATTGCTGGCTTAAAACATGGACATCACAAAGACCTGATACTCTCCTGTTAACGGAATAATTCACACCAAAACTAGACAGAATGACAGCTTCAGTCAACATTCGTTTCTTTTACTAACACATATGGGGGGAAACCAATGAAAGTAAACGCTGACTGAGACTTTAACAGAGTCTTACATCTTAAGTGTTTCCAAATTATAAAGTCATAAGCATTTGCAGAGCCAATACATGATAGTTTTCATTTGGGGTGAACTATCCCCTTTAATACCAACTGCAGAAGGTGGCGCAGTCTTCTCCGCTGCTCGCTGGTCTTTGTACAGCTTTATTTGTTTAAACATCGTTGAATTAAAAGACCATAGACGTCAAATGCTTTCCATACAAATGTTTGATAACGAGCATATATTAAAACATTAGCTAGCGCGACAGAAATGCGCCATATTTGCAGCTGATGCGCTTGTATCCGCTATCAATGAAGCTTTTCCAAGCTGTTGCTTTAAATTATTACACGCTACAGCAAGAACTGAACATGTAGCATGGCGAACGGAGGCGAAATTACATGTTCACGCCTATGTAAAACCATGGCAGAAGTCTACCTAACGTTCCTATTAAACCGTATCGCTTCCATACATTGACAGGAAAACTAACGTAACGTTACATACAGCCATTCAGTATCAAGGAACTGCATGCAGACGGACAGTAAAGAACATTTTTATGTATAGGCTGGCTATTATAACTGCGTTTTGCACCTAATAAACAGTGACGTTAAAATATAATAATTTTTACTCACCATCGCGCTTTTTAACAGATGTATCTCCACACAGAACAACAGTCAGCAGCTGGCAAACAAACAGGATGCACTCATACAGAGCTTGACGTGCCTTTAATGGTCGATTATAAACTCCTCCCCCTGCTTTCTCTCCATCCGCCAACACACTTCCTTCCCTATCGCAAACGATCGTCAAAAATTTCATTATTGTCAGGCGCGACTGTGCAGTACAGAGTACCGTGTATTTTATAAGATAGCGACGTGTTCAAATCGCGAAGATGTGCCATATGCAGCGAGGTGGACCTGTTTTACGAGGAACTAACTAACCGGCGGACTCATACATTCTGCTAAAGTGTGATGCGCCAGTAGCAGAACCGTACGTTGTGGCCAGGAGAGGCGGCTTCTGATTGGTCCATTCGTAGCCGCAATGCGTCACTCGCTCAGATCCGAGTAGAGCTGCATTCCCAGCTAGACTCACTCACTACACATCAGGGTCAGAAATTAGCCAGGGCTCGTAGCAGGAATGCTATGGAAAGTGACAAATTTAATCAACTATTTAAATTAATAATAATGTAATTATTTGTATTTAGTTATGTTATTTTCTAGGCTTATCACATTTATTATGTGTTGAGTGAACACGAATTGGTATATATATATATATAAAGCAATTAAGTTAAAAAAAAGATTGCTACAACTGAGCAAATGATTCAATACAATTATTACGTTGGCAAGCAATGTGGAGAAGCAAAAATTTCTCCACATATTCAAGATTGAGTCCCATAATAAATTATTAATCAAAACATCAGCAAACATAACGGTCAACCGCTAATCTGAATTTTGGTCGGGGATGTGTTGTTCTCAATGCAACTTAACAAAAAATTAGGCATATATGGAGCATTGCATGTAGCCTAATATTATGCCTTTAATGTATCAATGAAATAAAACATGGTTGAACCAATCCTACTCTGATAAAAGGATTTGAACATTAGTTATGCAGTGCAATCCACTTAATTTCTTTCAGAAAGTCTGCCTACAATGTTTTATATAGCATGAAGAATAAAGCATTTAGAAGCATTGGCAATTAAACGCCCCAGTGACGATTCGGATCCCATTAATACAATATATAAATCAACTGAAGTAGCATAAAAAATCAGCTTGATTGCAATTAAATTGTATGGTTATGGAGATATAAAACATCTCACTGTATTAGATCCATGTCTCCTCGTAACAGGTTATGTGCAAGTGACTAACAGTGATATGCTTTCGGCGTGCATGCAATCGAATGTAACATCAGCTGAGACAGGCTCATCTAGCGATATGTCAGATGTGGCATAAGGAGCAGCAGGTTTGTGGGCACACGGACAGTAGACGCTAGGCTTGCTTGTGCTCAGTGAATGCATGGGAGTATCTGATGGCCTGCTTCTCTATGCTTGGCTGCCTGGCTCTCTCTCTCCCACTGGCCACCTGTCTCTGGACCGAACCCAGGGAAGCTGCAGGTGGGAGAGAATGGAAACTCCAGGGTCAGTTTGAGAGTAACGCAACAGGCTTGGTAGTAAAACATGAGGTTTTCGCTCATGCGAGTTGTGTTGGACACCACTGACTTTCACTTCATGGACAAAAATAGTTTAATCATTCTTCAAAATATCCCCTTTTGTGTTCTGCAGAGGAAAGAAATCCACATAGGGTAAGTTTACCAAACAACAATGTAGCTTTCTGCTTAAAGGGGCCATCGGATGCAAAATTCACTTTACAAGTTGCTTGAACATAAATGTGTGTTGTTTACACATCCATCCTATAACGATAAAAATACACCCAGTGTGTGTGTGTGTGTTTTTTTTAAATCCCTATATTAAAATCTCCTTTCTCAAATCCGGGTGAGATTCCTGTTAGAATGACATAGTTCTGCACAGGCCCCTCCCACAATAGTTGATAGACAAGGCCGACTTATCTTAGCCCCGCCCTGAGTGAGCTGTGCCGTGGAAGACAAGATGTCTCCGATTAAGCAATTGAGGCATTTTTGTTGTTGGACGTAATAATTAATATAGCAGTCACTCTAATACAGCAACGGATTAAAGCTACTTTTGTTTCGAAAAGGAATGCCATATGTACATGTACAAACTACTACTACATATACTCTAAAACATTACTTGGTGTAAAGCTGCTTTGCAATGATATGTATCATGAAAAGCGCTATACAAATAAATTTGAATTGAATTGAAAATTGAATGCGTTGATCTCGATCTGCCAAAATGTTCGCTAAAATAATTTAAGTTCTAGCTTTCTCTACAGAAGAAGTGAGGGTTTTTTATTGATCTCTGCAATTCGCCTTTCCTAATAATGTGCTAGTTAGCCAGTTTCGTAGCTGAAGTTTAACGTTTGCTAACCAACAGAAGAAAGGGGCTCACTGAAAACAGAGCTGATTTTGACAGGGTAAAGAAGGTATTTTTTTACTCTGCTACTGAGAAATATATATATATATATATATATATATATATATAGCCTATTGGTTATAGACTTTTCATTAAGACACTAAAGACTCATATCAACTTGTGGAAAAATGGACGTCCATGACCCTTTAAGCACCATACAATGCAGTTTCAAAGAAACTAACTAGCAAGTCATGACTGTTTTCTTTAAACAGGAAGGAACTTTGTCATAGATTGTAGGTGATGGTTAGAGCTGGTGTTAATAACACCAAGGAGGATGTGGACTGATGACTTCATTTAAACATCACATTAATGTCAAATTACAATCATGGCATCTGAGAAATGTGGGTTTCCCTATTATGCATTTTTCAAAAACACAGATTTAATTCTCTTAATATACTGAAAGTAATTATTTATTTACGGATTAAAAATCCTAATTGTACATGTTAACTTGCTTACTCAAATGCATGATGTATTTAAGTTTGATAATCACAGGTTGAGAGCTTTAGTTCCAACCACACAGCTTTGTGATGCTCTTTGCGCATGTTCGATAGAACTATGAATTCTGGAAGCACAGAATCGTTGAACTGTTTTGGAAATGACGGAACGTTTAACCATAGTGGACTAACTTTTAAAAAGTGCACCTCTGGTTTGGAACAAACATACGTGCAATTAAAGCATGGCAGAATTTTCATTTTCATGAACTATCCCTTTAAACTGACCACAACATGTTCCCATATTGCATAATTAACATGAAATTGTTGATTCAAATTGTTGATTCATAAATAGCTCCAAACATTCACACACAAACAGGAAGCTTACCGAGCCATATGCAGACCATTTAGCGATCCTTATACAGTAAGTAACTGCTTTAGTGTCCACTTGGCACTTGCCACCGTCTCTACTGCCTAAACCCCAACACAGTGGCGTCTATTCATTCAAATCTGCTTTTCTACACTGGCATTGCAACTCATACAGAAGATTATGCAACAATGAAAGGAGAAACATCATAAAGCACCTTGCTATATTAATCACAAGGGGAAGATAAGCTGGATTTGGAATGAGCATGAATGCACAGTCTTAAAGCAGAAACAAACATATTTGTAACAATGGCTAAATGGTAACATGTTCTAAGGCTTTCTTTGTATTATAGCTTTGAATGAGATCCTATCGTTTAGTTTAAGAAGAATTTTTATTAGTGGCAGTTCTTCGCCTATACACCAGCATACTTAACACTGCAAAGAAATACATATTCTAGAATGATGTTATTAAAAAGATCATCCTTCTGATTGGTCAATACAGAATTCCAACGGTGCTAAAAACTGTTTTATTTTTGTCTTAATATTTTTATGTAGTAGCCTACGTTACAATTTTATAAAAGCAGAAAGACAATTAAGGTTGTGCTGTATTGTGAGTATTGCTTTGTTTTGTTTGAGACTTAACTGAGACTGATGTAAAAATGTAAATTTGTCCTTTCTATGGGTATAGCTTCCGGTCCATCTATTTTTAGCTGTACAAAACAGTTCATTGTTCTGCTTGATATTGAACTTTGGTGTGTCTTATGAGATTTTTGTTATGTATTATCTTAATTATGAACGTTAATTGTGGAAACTGAACATCGCTATTCTCCTCGTTATTTACATATATAGTGTCTAATGAACCGTAAGCCTCACCCATAGGCTTACTTCCAGGTTGAGGAAAAAGGTGGATACGTAGTGACCAAATATTTACTTATTAAACAGATTTACTTATTAACCCTTAAATACATACCTTAGGCCTTCAGCCACATTTTACCACAAGGTAAAATGGTAGGTACACAATCATAGACATACATAGACGCCCCATTGGACCACTACAAGCATAGACTGTTTCTATGGACCACGATACGTAAGCCATCCACCGTGTTGTAGTGGTATGTTCACTGCATTCAACATGCCTGCCACATCTACGTACCTGGAGCCATAGATATAGACGCCCCGTTGGACCGCCAAGTTGGAACGGTTTACAATGGACAAAACAACAATACGTTTACTGTATGAGTGCAGATATAATGTGTGCATGATTGTGTTTGAGTGTTTGGTGGGAGGGTGTGTGTGCTTGTGTGTATTTGTGCTCGCATGTATGCATTTAAACTGTTTTCTCATAGTAAATATGTAAAAGAAAAAAAATACATTCTTAACAGTTTTTATACATTTTTTGCATGCATGCATGCAGTGGCCATGTATGTAACTTCTCAAAATATAATTTACTGACAACATTTTTGCCATGATTTTTCATGTTTAAAAGTAAAAACAAACATGTAAAAATGATTACATGATTTAATAATCTATTACAGGGCTGAAGTGTTACCAAAAATGCCCAAAAAGTCATAACGAAACAGAAGCAGAAAGATATTTTCTTTCATATTTTAACGTATATCCAAGTAAAACCGATTATTGGCTGAGGTCGGGACTTGGTTTTGAACATTTAGTTATTGATTGGATTGAGCCGAATCTGAATGTGTACTTGCAGTCAATTCTATTAACCTGGACAGTTTAACCAGACTAAATAATACTGGATGCATTGCCAATTACATTGTAAAAATGTCAAAAAATGAAACACATGGATTAAATAATCATTCACAATAACACCAACAACATTCATTTAGAAAACAAAAGTAAAAATTGATATGCCTACTTTCATTCGTAATATATATATGAATATACCTTTCTGTGTGACTTCTACAGATTAATGAACATTTTGAGAGAAATATTGTCAAAAGGGCACCATTGTGCATGTTGAGAATTTCAATCTCGTGCTATTTTGAGTTAGTGTGGCAGTATGCTTTAATAAGCATGTTTGAACATAAACCTGCATGACGTGTTTGCCCTACAATAGTTTTGGGTAATGCTTGAGCGATGGTACCTTACGTGGGCTGGAGTGTGAAGGCAAGTCGTTTATGTATATGCTTCTCTAAATGTGTTGTTCTCTTAAAATGACTCACTCCTGTTTTTTCAAGCCCATTTATCCGCTCTGCACTTGGCTCTTCTCTTGTGAAGCATGTGCCACTTCAAGGAGGGGAGGCCTTATCTTCCACAGAACATTCCAGATCTTTACAGAGTGCTCATACCTTGAGCATTTCTAGGCAAGACAAGGCAAGTCTACACAGGGTCAGGCACTCAAAAGACACCTCTTTACAGGAAGCAGACTGCATATTTGTCCTCTTAAGGGCAAATGTTAAGAACCGTGAGGCACGCTCAGGTTGGTTTGCTGCAGGATACTGAGGCCAGAGCAGGTGTCTGGGTGTAGATGTCGGCCTGTGTAACTGGAGGTTGTGTCATCTTTAATTTATGAAGCCTGACAATGCTGGAGGGGACAGAGTTGGTTTTCAGGGGTGTGTGAGGATGTTAAGCTCAGGAAGAATGTACAGTGGTGGTAAAACATTGGTATTTTTTATTTGTTCCACGGTATACAATAACATGTGCACATACCACTGCAAGAATACCATAAAAAAATGTTATTGTGGCCAAAATATTAGAAATACTATTAGTATAGGGCTATTCCCAGTTGTTTATTAGCATGCCTATTATCAACATACTGCCTGTTTATTAGTGGGCCTAATAAAGCACATATTCCAAATAACCATATTATATATACATCCTTAATCCTACCCAGTACCTAAACCTGACAACTATCTAACTAACTTTTAATAGGCAGCAAATTAGGATTTTTTTGAGGCAAAAGTCATTCTTAATGATTTGTTAATAGCAAGATTTAGGCTTCAAAATAAAGGGTGACTGAATACTCTCGCATGTCTTATTGATTTTTCCCTCGTTTTAGTAACTAAATGAAATCAAGGGAATAAATTACTGTAGCCATTCATTTAGCAGCTACAATGATGGTAAAAACATGGTACTAAATTATTTACATTTTATATAACATGGTTCTTTGCTTATGACATGCAGGGGAAAGATATTGTGACCATGATGGATTTATCTTGAAAATTTTTTGGGCTAGTTTTGAGTAGCAATTGGAGGGTTGTGTTGTGAAAACCTGACAACCCAGATCATGGCCATGACTAAATTGTCATGAAGTGATTTATATTAAAATAAATCACTTATATTTACCATTTACAAGAATGTGCATGTATTTTTGTATTATATAATAATTTGTACCATAATAATACTTCACCCTCTTGGAATTAAGCTTGAGACCACTGACTTAAATCATGGAAAAGACTTAGAACAACTAAATTAAAAATGAAAATAATATGTATCATACGCTAATTCCATGTTATTTTTGACTTCTACTACGGTAACAAATTATTAAAATACCATTGTTTTAGTTAAAGTATGGCCACAAACCTTTCATTAAATCAAGGGAATGAATTAGTGCATAGCCACAATTTAGGGGAGGAATTTCAACAATGTGGCTACTTGTTTAGCCCTTAGATATAGTAGTGGTGGTATCAGATGGTAATTCCATGATACTTACATTTTTATGCACTATATCTCTTCATGGAGTTTAAACAGCATAGTGCTAACAATGCCAAGCTCATGGGTTCCTGTGCCATGAATGCAAAGTACTGTAAGTAGTTAATGATGTAACTGTTCATTTAAAACAAGGGAATAAATGGCCACAACGTAACCGTATTTTCACAAAAACTACAACGAGACCATGACTGAATTAAAACAAAGGAACAAATTATTACCAGGTGACTATGCATGAATAAGCAGTGGAAAATGAATTTTCATGCTGGGCATTGTAGAAAAACACATACTTTTTATTATTGATCTGCTGAGTTGTGAAAGTCTATTAATACCATTAAGCTTTTGCGCATCCAATAGCAATGTGGGTCGTTTAAAACAGCAAATGTACTTTCACCCTCGAGTTCGGTAAAGATTTACAGCCAGATGTTGTTGCATTCATGCAGTTTCTTAACTGCTCTGTTACACTTAGATTGAAAAGCTGTACTCAGCATTACTCAGAGCCCAACTCTGGATTAAATTGTTGGCAAAAAGCAAGTCGAGGGCTTGCAGAAATGACGCAAAGGGGAGATAAAGCCAGGGCATGAAAGAGCTTAGTTCACATCCCAAACTTTATAGTTTTATGGCTGGGAGATAAACGCTTGCAAAGTGCAGAGTCCAATGGCAGGACCATAAGAGCAACCAATAGTTCTTTCTTTTAAAAGAGTTTACTGCTTTAGTGTTGCAAACAATCCAGATTCAACTAGGCATCACTTTTATCCCCAAGTAATATAACTTAATGCCATTAAACAATCTCACTACAATCAAAAAGAGAGAATGAGAGTATAGAGTCTTATCTGAATAGAAAAAAGGGTTGTGAATAGAAGCCAGTTGTTTCCAGGTAACCTGAAATGTTAACATAACTAAGTCACAGTCATATGCCCAGGTCACACCTCTCAAAGTATGCAATACAATGACATATGTACATATAAAAGAATATTTCTGCTTTCATGTGAGAAGCTCATGTTGTTTTTGGGGACTTGATAATCCAAGATTATAATAAAAGCTCAAATATCATACTTGAAATTGAGAAACCAATTAGATAACTCAATTACTAACTTTAAACAAACTCTTACACTGTAAAACGGGGGGATATTGGTTGCCTGAATTGTAAAAAATACAGTATTAACCATTTAGGTTTTGTGTTTTTAAGTAAAATTTACAGTTAAATACCGTAATTTCATGAATTGATATAATGTTAATATACCAACCTATTAAAGTACTGAAATCTGTTCTGCATCTTTGAAATACACTGATAAGCACTAAATCCAGGTGGTCATGAGAAAGTCACATGATGAACCAAAGCCCATCACAAGCAGCTTATAAATATGAACATATATAGAAGGAGCTCAGTGTCATTCACACAAACACTGAACACCATCATAATGAGACTCATTAAACTGAAATATGCAACAAACATTAATGTAACAGCATTACATGTAACATACAACCCTAATAAACATAACTGAAGAAACATAGTTATTTCAAAGAAAACACATAAAAAATTAAGATTTTTTTCATGTGAAATGCAAATATCAAGGTGTTTCCCTGTAAATTTTACAGGAATTTACCAGGTTTTTACCATAGCATTTTCACTGTTTTTTTACTGTTAAAATGAATAAATGCAAATTATTTAAATTCATACTGATCCCATGCCACTGAATTCTAGTTTGGTTTGTTTTAACAAACCAGTAATTGAGTTTTCCCACAATAAACTTCTAATTTGCTGCTTAGTAAGTTAGTAACAATAGTAAGTTGTTAAGTTTAAGTATTGGTTAGGATTAGGGATATAGAATATAAATATGTGCCTTATAATAAACAGGCAATATGTTAATATTAGCTTTGTTAATACGTGTTTTTCCTGAAGAAACAAGAGTAAGATTTCTAGAGAAAGATAAACGTAAAGAGACTGTAGTAGGTGAGGGGATAATGGGGAAAACAACTGAAAGGTTTATGACAATTACTGGGTGGGAAGGGACAGCGATAAGGAAGGTTGAGAGAAGTGGTTGGGTTTAAAAGAAGGGAGAAAGGAAAGTGTATGTGAGGCTGCTGCCCTACCCTTGACCCCCTCTCCCTGCGTGTGCCTTCCTCTGCAGTGCAGGGCTGCAAACAATTCTGATGACCTCATCTTGCAGGCGCCACACACACGCACACACACGCACACACTGCATAGGGAGAAGTGCAGGTGTCTGCCTGGTGCCTCTGGTGATTGACCGTCTGCTCTCCACATCACAGAAAGATGCTGCTGCCACCCAGCGGTGAAAAGTACACAGTACACTTTCACAACACGTATGTATCAAAGTCTGAGACCATGCATTTTATTAAAAAGCTTTCTAATGTGTGACCCTGGAGAACAAAACCAGTCTTAATTAGCCTAATAGCCTACATTGTATGGGATTTTCCTTTTATGCCAAAAAAAAGTAAAGTAGTTAAGGAAAGATAATGTTCCATTTAGATATTTTGTACATTTCCTACCGTAAACAAAAAACTTCATTTTTGATTTTAAGACTTAAATTGGACACATTTAAAAGCACTTTTCTCAATATTTCTAAAAAGTCTGCCAAATATTTCATATGATGTACACACCTTAAATACAGAACTATTGACCCTTGTGACTGGTGGTTTGTGGCCCAGGGCTATAAATATTGAGTTGTTGCTCAAGAAACACTTCTTATTATAATGAATGTTGAAAACAGTTGAGTGGCTTAATATTTTTGTGGAAACCCTGCTATAGTAGGCAAAGTATATTTTACTCAAATTGTCATGTTAGTCATAAAATTTGTAATAAAAAATACTAATATAATTAGAAAAGAACATATATATATATATATATATAGACCCCACCGCACGCAGTAAAAAATCATGTTTCCTCACACAAAAGAAACATCCAGTAGTATATTAAAAAAGTTATTTTATTTTGTTTGAGAAAAGAGTATTAGAGGGTGTAGATATATCATAATCATTGCAAAGTATTTTAGGGCAACGTGTGTTTGAGTGTATGTTTGCATCTGCATACATGCATTCAGTTGTTTTGATTCCAACAGGAACATTTTGACCAGAGATATAAATTCCATGCAGAATGCCATATTTCACCCACATTTTACCACAATTCTTATAAACTAAAATGCATCCAGAACGTTTATATTATAGAGTAGTCCTAAAATGTGACTAATTTGAACCATATTTCCAGCAATACCTGCAACCGATGTTCAGATGCTTCTCCTCTTACATAAACATCTGTGAACGGTAGCTTTGTTTTTCAAGGTCAGAAGTGCAACTAATGCATGTCAACTGATTATTTTGTTGAAATCTGATGAGAACGCTCAATATGTACATTATTTTCTTCACAAGAGTTAATAATTCAGCAGAGCTTGTTGCTCACAGATTGCTCCATGTTTGTTTTCACACATGAGGAAACATTTAGCAGTCTCTGTTTAATATAAATAATGTCCTACATGGATTTCTTTTAAACACAAATGTACATCTGCACTGATGCTGCACGAACCACACAGGCCCTGTGTTATCGATACCGGCACTTCTGTCGAAGAGTGAGGTTATCAAGGATACGCGGGCTGACGTGGGTGATGTATTGCAGAGAGGGGTCGTCAAAGTTGAACGGAGGGTTGAACTGCTCCTGAATGTACTCGGGCAGCAGATGAGGAATACTTGATGGAAAGAGAGAGAAGAGAGAGAAGTTAAAGGAACATCCCACTCTTTTTCTTGTTTTTTCTCTTTTTGTTTTCTCAGCTTAGATGAGTATATCTCTTTTGTCTCAGTGTATAAACCACTATGTTAGCGTTTAGCGTAGCTCCATTCATGCTAATGAGTCCAATCAGATTTAATCATCTATGCTAAGCTACAGCTAAAAGTGCTACCCCCAGAGATCGGCTGAATGGATTTGAAAATGGTAAAACTCAACTGTTTAACTCTGGGACCTGAGACCTTGCATGTAACCATCCACATATTGTAAATAGCATTGTATGTGTGATCAGGACACTTACTCCCCAGACATGGTTTTCTTGCGTGAGCAGCAGCAGAAGCAGGCAAGTGCCGCCAACAGCAGCAGCAGCAGGAGAGGGATACCAATGCCCAGGACCAGCCCCAAAATTAATGACTTCTTATCCTCCGCAGTCTGAGCTCCCATCTGGTCTGTGCGGTTAACATTGTTCCAGTCTAAAGTGGAGATGGAAACAAATTGGTATGAACAATCATAAGATCAAAGTCATCACTGTTTTCTAGTGATGCTCTTACCAAAACTGCACGGCTGTGATTCCTCCTTCAGATCGGTGCCATTGCACACACACCTGTAGCCCCCGTAGGTGTTGACACACTGGGCTGTTTTTGAACACGGAGCCTCTTTTGTCGCACATTCATCAAGGTCTAAAGAAAACAAGGCGTACAAAGTCTAAATACAAGAACTTAAGAACTCACAGTGGAATTAGAGGTTAATATCTTATAGGTAACAGTTAATTGCATTATCCAAGTATCATTTGTTGAATAGTGCTTCAAGAGAGCTGATATTCAGTACAACAGCACTGTTTGCTTTCATTGTTTATACTGTTTATACAACAGCTTTCTTCTTTCGTGAGGGGTTTGGGGTCATAGAATCTTTGCTTCCAGGTGTAACATTAATAATGCAACACACATATCTCCTGGAAACCCTGTATAATTCGACCAGTCCAACGATGACTTTGAAACTCCTGCAGTGTTTCCACTTTTGTGTGCCATATGCATGCATCATTTTTTAGACCAGTAGATGGCAACAAGTGACTGTCTTTATTAGTGAGTAATTGACTCATTCGCCAATCACTCAAGTAATTTACTACATGAGTGAAGCGCTGAATCATTCACACACTTCATAACATAATTTATAAATGAGTTCAAGAACGTCCTTCATAAAGGTTTGATCGCACACACTTGACAAAGCAGTGATTGGCCAATCAAAAACCAAGCATTACACAAAGTCATGTAAAAAGTGAAGATCAAACGTTTTAGTCTGTTCTTACCATTCACAGAGGCTGAACGGATGCCGTAGTACTGACTGACTCGGGTCAAGTAGTCCATGACATACCAGTGTGGCGTATCACTGGACACATTGATCCTGTACTCATTCTGTCCGCCTGCTGATGCTGATTCGGGAGCTATAGCACTGGCATTGTAGAACTTGTTCTGGAAACCCATTGATAGGATCTCCCCCAGCTGCGGAAGTGAATGTGAGCTGTAGTGTTAAAGCCATGTCTGAATTTACACATTTTCAAATCTCAGATACAGTATATGCACTGACCTTACTCAGTCCTGGGGTTGATGCTTGATTTCCCCAGTCCATGGATACGTTAAAAATATTCCATCCTAAAGAAATAAAATGCATTTTTGTTGGTCTCTTAAAATATGAAACCTAGTGTGCGGTTTGCAGTGGAGGATATGGTGCAGTTTTCCCTGCCTTTCCTTTTGATATCCTCTCATTAGGTTGTTCAGTTTTAGGGGCCAAGAACCTCTTTTAGTGCTAATATCTTTAATTCCTTGGCTCAAGTTGATTGCATTCATTGGCTAGAAGAATGCACTTTATAATTTTCCATCATACAGTTTTTTTTTCCACCATTCTGAATAAAAATAAAAATACCCCCAATGAAACCAAGTTGGTCAGTCAAACTGTTTCCGAGTAACATGTGAATCAATGTGTCAAAGAGCTCACCAAAGCTGATGTGAGACTATATCTCTGCCTGCACAGTGTCATCTAGTGGTCAGGAGAGATTTCTAATTTTTTACATTTCACATTTTATTCATAATCCTCCTAGACCATTTGTCCAATTTTCACCAAATTTGCTTGATATTCTTCAGAATTCAAGTTGATAGATGAAATATGTAAGATAATCAACAGTTTGCTGTGCATTAAACTATTTTAACCCTCTGGGGTTCCTCACCGTCAAGTCACACTCTGGACCCTCACGGTCAGAAGTGACCGGAGCCCTGAAATAATTATTTAATGTTTTTTCAGTAAAATCAATCAAAATTTATTTTTGTTAAATAATATTTCTTCTTTTGTTCTGTGGTGTTTTGAGAGACTTTTATGAAAAAAATATATATATTTATGCATTAATTATCATCTATTTTTTTCCCTTTGAATATGATAGAAATTTTGTATATATATATATAAAAAAAAAATATTTTTTAATTAATGCTGTATTTCAGTTTAAATTAAGAGACCTGGCCTGTAGAAAACTATTTTTTGAAAATTTTTTGGTGCCATCTGGTGGTGTAGTATCATATTTTAACCACTAGATGGATGTACTGCTCTATGTAGAAGGGCTTGAGAATTCTAGTCGTTTTTGCACATAT
>JAUMHG010000055.1:5031284-5048524 GCA_032359395.1 Enteromius anoplus | reverse complement strand
TGTGTGTGCATATACCAAGTACCATAAAAGTCACTAAGTTTTGTACCATTCCGATGAAGCTACGATTTTTAATAATTTTTTTAAAAAAAAATTCCCGTCAGTACTGACCGAAGAACCCCAGAGGCACAACATGGAGGCCAAGAACTTAAGACATTAAACATTAACATTCAACATTAACATTAAAATTCAATGGCATTCAAATATCCCCCTTTCTTTCTTTCTTTCTTTCTTTTTTTTATTGTTTTTACAAATCACTCTCTAATCCTGTGTTAATAAAAGTAAATAAGCACATTCTCACCAGTAGGATTAGCAGAGTCACCTAAAAAATCAAATACACCAAAAGTGAATTAAACAAAATCAGTCAATCACGTAACAAAGCAATTGGTTTAGATTCAAAATCTTGTTTTCTTCAATCTGTTACAGTATCTGTGTACAGTAAGATGTTAACCAGTTGTGAAATTAAAGCCACTTACCACAGCTGTCGTTGTCTCTGGTTTTCTGATAACGGCACGAGCAGCGCACTGATCCTGGCATGTTCACACATTCAAACTTGGCATTGGGACAGGCCGAGGGGTCCAGACACTCATTAATATCTGTGGATGAAATAAAGCATGCGTGACTGCAAGCGAGTCTCAGAGAGTGACTGGTAGCACGTGCATACTTGTGGCATACCATCGCACTGTTTTCCATCGCCTTTGTAGCCACGCTTGCATTTACATGTGTAGTTGTAGCCAGTGCTGGTGCAGTCTGCCATGTCATGGCATGGGAAGGGGAACGGAGGGAGGCAGAAGTCTGTGGGACATGGTTAGACAAGCTTGTTTAAGAAAAAGAGACAGCTCTAAAATCTCATTTGAAGCTGTTTGCAGTGAAGGATAACAAAATTAGTGTGACTTTTAAGTAACTACTTGCCATTTTCAAAGCACTTGTATCCTTGTTTGCCCTGGTATACAGTCGGAAGAGGGCATGCTCCACATGTGAATAGGTCTCCCTCTTTCTGTGTTGTGCATTCCACACCAGGATAACAGGGCTGGCCTTTACACGGATCTGCCCTGTTGTCACAGTACTTGCCACTGAAACCCGATTGACAAAGACATCCTACAATCTAGATGTAGACACACAGAAAAAACATGTTGGTATAAAATAAAATAAAAATAGCCTTTATATATATAGTTTTTGGAAAATATTTTGTAATATACTAACTAATTAATCAGGTTTTTTCATGATGTATACACTACCGTTTTAGTTTTGGGTCATTCATTTTTTTTTTTAACAACAAATACTTTTATTCCATAAAAATGCATAAATAAATTAGACATTTATAATGTTAAATATATATATTTTTTTATTTTAAATAAACACAAATCCTTTTAAACCTTTCTATTTATCACAAATTCCTGATGTATACAAATGTTAAGCACCACAAGGGTTTTAAACATTGGTGAAAATAATAATAACAATAATAATATAGTTTCCTGAACAGCATCCTATTAGAATGCCTTCTGGAGGATCATGTGACTGATCACTTAAATGATAAAAATATTGAAACAGAATTGTAATAATATTTTACAGTATTACTGTATTTTTGCTCCCAAATAGTGGTACTGTATCTTCACACCCAGTTAAAGTCTAAGGTTTCTCTGCACGTTTACCTGAAACTTTCCTTGCATGTGGTTCTCAGCTACACTGTCGTACTGGCAGCTTCCTCCGTTCATACAGTTACAGAGCTGCAAAACAGGGGTGATCACGGAGCTGGATGTTTGATCGCTCACTTGAACTGTCAGATTAACTGGCTGAATACCAGAAGGACTCCACGTGAAGATACCATCACCTTCAGAATACAGATAAACCAATGAAACATTAATGCACCAAAATGTAGAACATGCATGACATTAGTTTTACAGTTAAGAGAGGATAATGCTTTAGACATAGATCTAACAGATGATCTCACTAATGTGTGTATTTATTTGTAAGCAGACTAAGTTTATAAAAAAAGTATGCTTTGCAATAAATCATACTGCTGCCGATGGTGACCCGTGGAGAACGCGGTAAGGCAATGGAGAAAGTGATTGAGTCCTTATTTGGATCCTGGGCCTTGAACTGAACTCTAACTGTACTGTTGACTTTACACTTGATAACAAATGGCTCTGTCACAATAGGCGGCAAGCTTCCTGTTGAACACAAGCAAAGGGAAAGAGTTGCTAAAATGTCCTAGTCAATGAATGTAGTAAATTAATGACCTAACAATAGGAACAATTTGTCTTTCACAATTGTAAAACACATATTAGAAGACTTTAAAAAGACATGTTTACATCAATTTTTTGATTTATTAGGTGCTCTTAATGTGTCTAATCTATATATATATACATATATATATATATATATATATATATATATATATATTAAAAGACACAGTACTTTTGCATTATATACATATATATATATATATGTTGGTTTTGACTAAATAAAAGCAGCACAATTATTTGCAAATTGATAATAATAAGAAATGATTTGAGCAAATAAGAATAGAAGGATTATGTGACCAAAGTAATTGAGTAAATTTGGTGAAAATTTAGCATAGCAATTACATTTTTTAGTGTATTCAACATTTATTGTAAATAGTTATAATACTTCCCAGTATAACTGTTTTTACTGTATTTTTTATAAAATAAATGCAGCCTTGTAAAGCATAACAGACTTCTTTAAAAACATTCAAACATTTTCCCAACCCCTTTTTTTCTTTAAGTAAAGTTTCTAGTTAGGTTAATATATTTTTGTGCTTTAGATGATCAGTTGATGTTGATGACCAACTAACCGTAAATTTGTGCTCGGGTCTGAAGCAGCTGCTGGTCTTTCTGAACATCTTGGGCGAGGATTAGGCTTCCTGTGGCCAGGATGTCATGCACACACTGCATGCTGCCCTGGCAGGTCTGACTGTGTTTGGCCAGCACGTCTAGGCTCACTGAGGACATCAGTTCTTCTGTCATGATGGGTTTGAATGGAGCACTAGGAGGCTGTGACAACAGAAGACTTTCTGGAACAGGAACAGCCCCTGTGGAAAAAAATAGACCTAATGAAGTACTTTACATGTGCTTTAGTGTGTTAGTCAACACAAAATAAGTGTGCTTCTTTAAAGATTGTTAAAATATAATGATTTAAAATGTACTTTAAAGTAAAACTTTTAATTTGACAATCTAACAAGTCCCCCAGTTTCAGAGACAAGGCTTAAGCCTAGCCCCTAGAGTAGAGCCTAGAGTAGTTTCAACTAAACTAAAACTTTCACTGATTGATCTTAAAATATAAGATCTTTTAAAATCTACACTGTGTGTAAAGTTACTGTCTCTCAAAAAGCAAAAATCAACTTAAAATAAACTGTGCACAAACACTGCTTTAAATTAAATTGACCAATCACTTGAGGGGTTCGGAAAAATGAATCACTGCATGAATTGTTTGGCAGTCGTTAAACAAATAAGGTAAAAATAAATGCTTATTATAAGAAAAAAAGTGTTTTTTGATCATGCACGTAAGTCAACCTGTTGTTGGGGATCCCAAAACCAAAATACAAACCTTTTATAACATATAATAAGGGCACTTCAAGATATGAACTAGCTTACACTATATAGAGAGTAGTACGTTTTCCACAATGGTTGCAGTTTCTACAATAGTTTTCTCACAAATATTATATCCAGCTGAAGAGTTTACGCACATGAGAGCCCAAAGGGAAGCAAACTCTGTTCAGAGGGGATGTTGTTGTTTACAGAAGACACCATAAGGCCATTGGAGAGCAGGAAGTCATCAGTCCTGTTGGAGCTCCAGTGTCCCAGCAAACCCAGCGTGCGGTTGTAGAACCTCTGCGGGACCTCCACCAGAGCGCTCAGCCTCCCAGCATTGCCTCTCCACACGATCACGTACAGGCCCTCGCCGTACACCACTGTGCACCGGCTCACAGTGGTACAGCGCACCGCAAAACCCTGCTCGTTTACATGCAGCACTCCTGTCAGAACAGCAGAGAGCACTCAGTAACATACAAAACATAAGAAAGCCCTACTAGAAACAGCATAGAAAAGAGCAGTAGTCATAAAACATTAGCTGAAAAGCCAAGATGATGACAGTGAAGCAGCATGACAGGTAGGTGTCAGTGAAAGGATAACATTCAAACTACACAGTAAACTATTTTAACATTTGCACTGAATGAAAAACTTGTATCAAAATTGCCCTAAAAACTAAAACCAATTTTTTTGTCTTAGGACAACTTTGATTAACTTTGACTACTGTATATACAGTAGAACATACTTTTTAATTATCGTTATTTAAAAAGTATGAACTAAAAGAGTGTACAACTTGGTCAGGTTGCCTCTTTTACTCTTTTAGGTCTGTTAAGTATTCATTTATTATTCATAACCAGTCAAAGGTGGTTTTCTAATTATATGTGACCCAGACCACAAAACCAGTCCTAAGTGTCAATTAATAAATAAATAAGCTAAATTAATAAATAATCTTTACTTTGTTAGGATGAGACAATATTTGGCCGAGATACAACTTTTTTTAAAATCTGGAACCTAAGGGTGCAAAAAACGTCTACGTTACATATGGGAACTCGCCAGAGAGACCAATTGCCTTTGAGCTTTAAACTAAAGGCCAATGAATATTTGCATGCATTTGATTGCGCTCAGGTGCACCTCATCACTGCATGAGTATAAGAGGGCACGAGCGGAACGCACATGCAGGTTTTCGCTGAAGAGCCGAGCCGGCGTCAGCGCGACCCAAGAGTCGTGGCAGGAGAAAGTGTAACGTCTCCGTTCCCTCCTTCAGGAAACGTGGGTACGTTCGTAACCTAGACGTTAACCTTTCAGTTCAGAATCACTTCGACGTTACATATGGGAACACCCATGGAAAAGGCCACAACTCTCAGGCCGTGTTACGCGGAGACCCCCCTCCGATAGGCGAGGTACTTTTCGAGTTCGTCAGTGGAGAATCTGCACGTAAACTTCCCAACCCTCTGAGGCCCAAGAAGGGGGGCAGACAGAGTTGCTTCAGCGGTGCTTCAGATTTGTTGCCACACCTCTGGGCGAAGGAGACCCAGAGGAAGCACAGCCGGAGATACTCCCCTCTAGTCTGACTGCAGGGTAGCGAGGACTCAGGTTACGCACACTTAAGGGAACACTGAGAATTTTAAGCGTGGGTCCCGCGGGAGCGGCGCAGCGAGCCGGCACCAGCCGGTCCTCTCGCTCACCTGCTGTCCTGATCAAGGACGTGAGAAGACACGGCCTCTACGCGGAGGTCGTAAAACCTGGCGAAGGTGTTGGGTGTCGCCCAGCCCGCAGCTCTACAGATATCTGCTAAAGAGGTGCCATGAGCCAGCGCATAGGACGAGGCGACTCTCCTTGTTGAGTGAGCTCTCAGTCCTAAGGGGCAAGGCTCTCCCTGGTATAAATAAGCCAGGGAGATGGCTTCTACCACCCAGTGATCCAACCTCTGTTTGGTGACAGCATTCCCTTTCTGAGTGCGGTCAGTGTAGAGGCGCAGCGCGCGTACAGGACACAATAACTCTAAGGCTGGGTCTGCCTCCTCCCGGGGCGGGGCTTGCAGGTTCACCACCTGATCTTGGAAAGGCGCTGTTGGAACCTTGGGTATGTAGCCGGGCCGAGGTCTCAGGATGACGTGAGAATCAACCAGGCCGAACTGTAGGCACTCTTCATCGACAGAGAAGGCTTGTAAATGCCCTACCCTCTTAATGGAGACAAGCGCAACGAGAAGCGGTGTCTTCAGTGTTCGATATTTTAATATCCATAGGCTGAAGAGGCTCAAAGGGAGCTAGCCGCAGGCCATTTAAGGCAACGGCTAGGGGTGTGGTCTCAGGGGGTTCACCCGACGCGCACCTCTGAGGAATCGGACGATGAGTTGGTGCTTCCCGAAGGACGCACCCTCCACTGTGTCGTGATATGCGGCTATGACAGCAACATACACATTAAGAGTCGAAGGGGACAGCCTGCGTTCCAACTTCTCTTGCAGGAAGGAATGCACAACTGCGATCTTGCATCTCTGTTGGTCCTCTTCGCGGAAGGAACACCAGTCGACGAACAGTCCCCATCTCTCTGCGTAAGCCTGCCCCGTAGAGGGAGCTTGCGCTTGAGAGATGGTATCTACGGCAGCACTGGGGAGGCTGGAGATGTTCCAGAGATCGGGACGTGGGTGTCATATGGTGCCCAACCCCTGAGAAAAAAGGTGCTCTCTCGGAAAGTGTGCTCTCTCGGCGGCCGGCACCTGCATCAGGCTCAGCCATTGAAGTTGCTACTGGACCATCGTGGTGGACATCACCCGACCAATGATCATGCCCGTCCGAAGAGGTGAGGAAACTCCCGCACCCAGAAATGCACGATCGGATCAACATTCTGCAGAACGCCTCACCAACCGTGGGAAAATTTGCTCTTTTCCCGGTTGCCCAGGGAAGACCTAACTTTGAAGACCTAACTGTGCACTCAGAGGTCTTTGCTCACTGGATTTGCAAGATGACTGGCACATCCAGCCTTTGAAAAAGGCTACCAGCCTGCAGGATCTGCTGACAGCCATCCAGATAAAATGCTGTCAGACGAAAGAGCAGGAAGGCAGGAACTCTTGAAATCAGGACTCTTCCTCAATCGTTCTCCAGAACTCGCAGAGGGGTTCTCCAGTAGTAGCTCAGAACGGCTTCGGCTCTGAAGCGAAAATCTGTATATGCATTCCGCTCGTGCCCTCTTATACTCACAAAGTGAAGAGGTGCACCTGAGCACAATCAAATGCAGGCCAATATTCATCGGCCTTTTGTTTAAAGCTCAAAGGCAAAAGGTCTCTGTGGCGAGTTCCCATTTGCAAATTGCAATTAAATTTGTCTAAATTAAGTTCTTAGCAGTGCATATTAAAAATTAAAAAGTTATGGAAATACATTTTCGAACATGATCTTTACTTAATATCCTAATTATTTTTCGCATATTATTCTAAAATATGGAAACAGATTTTTTTTCTGTGATTAGTGTTGTAAATAGAAGGAAAGCATTATTATTTCTTTGCTTCAGCATGTGAATACCTTGAAATGCTTCTTACCAACAGACACAGGAATGACCTTATCATTAACCAAGACCTTAAGTCCATCCCCAGATTCAGCACATCGCCATTCCACCTTTCGAGAAATCATTTTAGAGCCTTAACATTGTGGATATTTATTCACACATAAGCATGTAGATCTATATTTAATCTGAAACAGACTCACCTTTCCAGCACCCTGATAGAAGGCAGCTAATCGTATCAGAGCAGGCACACGTTTGGGCTGCCCGTTGACCACTAGAACGTCTGTTTGTCCCTGCAGGGTGAAGATGTTTGATCCCGTGCTGGAGGAGAGGCGGACTATAACAAACTCCCCTAAACCTTTGAAGGTATACTCACTCCCATCAAAGGTAATAAAGTGGAGACTACCGTATACCATGCCTGGATGAAAAAAAAAAAAAAAAAACAAAGAGTACAAAAGAGACTCATTGAAGAGACTTCCTTGTCAGTATGAGCTTTAAATGCATGTAGCATTTTGATTTTAGTTTTAAAGGATTTATTTTGCATTTTAGGTAACTAAATACACTGAAAAACATTTATTGTAGGATTTACTTTAAACAATTTTGCTTTAGAAACTGCATTAATTGCATGGACAATTATGAAAAGTTGCTAAGTAGCATCCTGAATTAAATTTGCCTCAAATGGCACTTTCTTGTCAAATGTATTCCAATAGTCTTATTAACAATTTTGAAAATATATTTTTTACAGTACTGTAATATTTTAATATCACTCATTTTTCATTTACTGGCCATAACATTCCAAAATTATCGTCTCATCCGATATTTTTTATATCTGTGCACCGATAATAATAATAATTTACTACAATACTCAATATATTACATATTAATTTATTATCCAAAGTTTGCATCAAACCACACTCTAATTCAAGTGCTTTACTCAACAAATAATTGAAGATGTCACCAAATTGAGATCAAATGTTTCTTAATGTTTCTTAAGAAAGGAACTCGAATGATATCAAACCATCTCCATATTTACACCCCTGGTAGCCATGCATAAATTATCTGATAAGGTCTAAATTTCTTACCAATGCCTGGTGCTCCCCGGTTCCCAGGTATACTGCTGTCAGAGCTGTTCCAACTGTACCCTTGGCACCGGTCAAGTGGTCTCTTTGCCAAGTAAATGTCACACAGAGAAGACTGAACACAGCACCACTGGAAGGGTAAAAGATCTTTGTCTAGCAACAGAGACAGCATGAAAAAAAATCAAATCAATGATCAGGTAACACAAAATTACAGATTCAGCTTACAAAGCCTTTGTAAACTTCACAGGAAGAAGTTATATTTTCGATGGCTTTACCTATATGTTGTTGTCTCTTGTCATCTGTAAAGTACCGTTCACTGTAACCAGCCAGCAGGGGGCCCTCTGGATCAAATATACATCTTTTTCCTGCCTTTTGTTTGTTATACAGGACAGACTGAAAGACAAGGCCCTTGTTGCCACCCCACCTAAGAGCTCTCAGATCCCTCACTTGTGCCATCTGTTCTGATGGGAGAGCCTCAAGGATAAAAGCCAGGTCCTCCTGTGCTTGATTACGAGTGCAGGGACATGGTGCCAGTCCTAATGCCCATGCTTTAGGATCTGGCTCATTGAAGGCCCATACCTGGCATTGCCTCTGAGGATCCGAGCTGGCTTCAGAAGAGCCTGTCAGGTCATACACCAGCTGCCCCAGTTTGCCCGTGTTACCCATGACAGTCTGGGGGCGATAACGCCCTCCTGAGCCAAACAGGTTGTCCGGTGGCTTTGGAATCTCATTGTGAAAGCTGCTTTTGCCATCAGTGTAGCCTATAAGAGCGTCATGTTTAGCCCTCTGTCCTGGACCCCAGTTCATGTCACTGTAGCGGAGCAGAGCAAATGAACGTAGTCCATCTGTGGTCAGAATGCACTGGAAGGTGTTGGTCTGTGGAAGATGCTAGATTTAGCTATTTAAAGGTTTTAAAATAGGACCTGTTTGCAAGGATAAAAGTATTTTTAACTTTGAAATGTATCTGTCTTAAGAACCCCGTGGTTTGTTCTATTCTATTAAGTGCACCTGTTTTTGAAAACAAGAATGCATCCTGCACAAACAGCCTCTTTCAGGCAAAAAAATAATTCCCAGGATTTTTCTAACAATGCAAACTAGGACAGAAAGTGGGGGTTTGGGTGGGGACAGCAACACTATACCAAGTTCATACATTTACTAACCATATCAGGAACAAGTGAGAGAAAGGATATAGTTTTCATACTGTGTAAAATGAGACCATAACCCACTATTTTTTCCACTATTGACTGAAATAATTTTATGTAATTTTTTTATGCAACATTTTTGTTCTGTACTGTGCTTTTCCATTTCCTCATTCCCCAAGCCATGCTATTTGTGTATCGTTTCTCATCCATGTCTGCAGGATCAGTTACAAGCTAAAGTTTAATACTTGAGTTTAGTTTGTTCAAATCACTAGCTCTACAAAATTAATATCCATTCATATAACACTCACCTCAGAGAGGTTGATCTTTTGATAGGACACAGGCAAAACGTGATCCCATGTGATTTTCAGTATCCAGGAGGGGGAAAAGGGGGGTTTGCCTCTTTCAGTCTCAAACTTGCTAACATCTTGTGCTGTTCGTTGAAATATTGCCTCAGCATAAACGTCAGATACATTGAGTAGGCTGTATTCCTGTTTGACAGAAAGGGAGATTTCTACAAATGTTCAAATTGGTAGTTAGATTTATACTAAACGGGAAGAGTTTTACTTGAGTGAAACGAAAAAATGTATAATTAATGTTGAATTAATTCTACAATCTATGCACACCATTTGTTTAAAACAAGTAATTTTATTACTGGTACATCACCTGCATAACCAGGTCAACAAATCACAGAAATTCAACATACAATAAATAATATTTTTTTAAATTATTAATACAGTAGGCTTTAAAAATAATAATTAAAAAGTCAACCACAAAATGTTGCCTTATTTATTGCAAAGCTAACCTGGTATAATAGTTTTCCATCCCCAAGGGTAAGGTCAGCATCGTCCCAGAACGCAGCCAGCATAGGACGTCCCTCATTACCATTGAAACCCTCCGGGAATGGAGCAGGGAGCAACGGTTTCTCATTTTCGCTGACGGACTGGAACTGGACCAAGCCATTATCTGAAAACTGAGAGTGTGCATATCAAGAATCCGTTAACCTTTGAAATGTGAACAGAGGTAAGCTCATAGTAGCCACTGTGTTTCCCATAAAAGTTATGTGTGGTATTGAGATCTATTACCACTATATTGCTATTAAAACATGAAGAGTTAATTGTGAATGCTTACAAACAGCCGCTCATATATTTTGCCCATGAATGGAAAGCCTGCAGGAGGAGTGATGTATGGAGAATTTCCATCTGCCTCTGTCTTTGGCAACCCAGCATCACCTGCTTCCTCTCCAAATGGATACAGGTCACTTTCTGTGAAAATATATACAAAATGCACCCCATGGGGTCAAGGTTTGGCTGGTTAGCATGGGCATTTAGCCACTGCTGACTGCACCATCTGGTCAAAACAAAAAACGTGTGCGATTAGGCTAACCAGTACACAACATAAAAGGTTGGCATTCTGTCTTGAAAATAAGTTTGAGGTAAGTTTTAAGAAATTAATCTCAAGTCATGTAAGTGTCCATCATTTACTAGCACCAAAGTGCCAAACGTCAGAGAGAGACACAATGAGTCAGAGAGAAAAAAATATATTGTAGATATAGATATATTGTATTCATGATTGTAATATAATACCCCACCCATTGGCGGCAGCTGTGGGCAGTAGGTATCTCTGGTAGAGCATTCACAGCTGTAAGATCCTATAGAATTGTTGCATATTCTGTTGCCATAACACATGTCAGGAGAGAGACACTCATTCTGGTCTATGCATCCATCCATTCCTTTCCCATTTCTGGTTGAGGCATCCCATCCGTTGCCACACTGGCACTGAAACCCACCTGCGGAGTTGTGGCATGTGGCAGCAGGATGGCATCCACCCCTATTGGACTGACATTCGTCTAGATCCACACAAAGAGACCCTAGTGCAATAAGACCTGGTGCACATACACAAATATAAGATCCAGGCGTATTGATGCATTGGCTTGACTTGTGGCAGCGTAAGGGTGATTTGGAACATTCATCAATGTCCTTACAGTATGTCCCATTTCCAGTGTAACCTAAAACACACTGGCATGTGAAAGAGCCCACTGTATTCCAGCATCTTGCCATGGGGTGGCAGGTAGAGTTATTTGCACATTCATTATTGTCGATGCAGGTCCCATTTTCCTCATGGTGTCCTGGTGGACAAGAGCACTGGTATGATCCAGGTTTATTGATGCATACCTGATCAGGACGGCAAATTTTGTCCAACAGGCATTCATTTATGTCTGTACATCTTCGGCCCTGAGCTTCAAAACCAGTTGCACATGGACACTGGAAAGACCCTGCTGTGTTAACACATACAGCGTTGACAGTGCAGGGACTGTTATTTGCTAGGCATTCATCAATATCTTGACACTCGCTTCTGTTAAGAACGTAACCCAAGTTGCAGTTACATTCATAAGAACCAGGGGTATTGACACATGTAGAGTACGGTTGACATATGGATTCATTCTTTTCACACTCATTTATGTCAAAACACCTAGTCCCATTGCTCCAGAATCCTTTGTCACAAGCACAATAGAATAAGCCAATTGTGTTAATGCAAGTCCCATGAGTGCAGAGAGGGCCAAACTCGGGGTGTGAGCATTCATCTATATCCTTACACTGGGTTCTACTGGTACCATTAGAGGAGAATCCAAAATCACAAAGGCACAAAAACGAACCTTCAGTGTTGACACAGACACTGTGGTCTGAACATGTAGAATTGTTCAGGCATTCATTAACATCCTCACAGACTGTCTGATTGCCCTTATACCCATCCCAGCATTCACAGAAAAACCCTCCTGGTGTGTTTTTGCAGTTGGAGGCATTTGGGCACTGTGCTTTTCCTGTGGCACACTCATCAACATCCAAACACAGAGAGTCGTTGGAGTAAAGGAAACCACTGTTACATGAACAATTATACCCTCCCTCTCTATTGTTGCAGGTGCTGTTGTCTGGGCAAGTAAAGTTTCCTATACTGCACTCATTTGTGTCTTCACAGTGTGTCCCGTTGTAATGGTAACCTTCCCAGCAGTCACAATGAAATGACCCTGCTGTATTAAAACAGTTGGACAACTCTGGGCAAGCCCCTGTTTGTTTACACTCATCTATATCCTGACAGTTCCTACCATTCCCCAGAAACCCTTCAATGCAGAAGCAATAGTTTGACCCATGGATGTTTTTGCACTCAGCATGGGTGTTGCATGCATTGGTTACATTCTTACAGTCCTTCTCATTCACACAGGTGCCCAGACCATAGACAAGACCAGGGGTGCATGTGCATGTATATGTCCCAGGAAAGTTTTGGCAGGTCATGTTGTTCCCACAGATTGACGGTGGCAAGCACTCATTCACATCCTCACAAGTAAACCCATCTCCTTGGTATCCCTCCTTGCACTTGCAATTGTAGGATCCCTCTGTGTTGCTGCACACGGCAAGATGGCTGCAGTTTTGAGGTAAAGTTGAGTTTTCATTACACTCGTCCACATCTTGGCAATCAAACCCAGATCCGGTCATGCCAAAGGGACAGGCACACTTGTAGGAGCCAGGGGAATTAGTGCAGCTGGCAGCTGGGTGGCATCCTCCATGTTGGGATTGGCACTCATTAATGTCTATAAGTCATCCAAAATGGGACAGGGTCAGGAAAATAATCCCTAAAAGACTGAGAAGAGAGTCCTCAAGCAAGCAAAGAAGTCCAAAAATGAATTTTGAAATATAAAAGACTTACCAGAGCAGTTTTTTCCATCACCAGTGAAGCCGCTGAGACACGAACACAGGTGACTGCCGATTGTGTTGACACACAGTGCAAACTTGCTGCAGGAACTCACTCCAGATACACATTCATCCACATCTGAAAGGTTGGGAAAGAGTAACATGAGAAAAAAAGATTGAATGAATGCCGCCATTGCCTTAACCCTTCCTGGGCTTATGTTTTGTTTTTTAAATAAATTTGTATTGCACGTACCTATGCATTCTGTTCCGCTAAGAGTGTAACCCACTTTGCAAATGCAATCATAAGATCCTGGGTTATTGACACATTGTGTTTCTTTCTTTGGGCACACATTCTCTTCGCATTCATCAATGTCCGAGCAGGTGAGTCCATCCCCTTCGAATCCCACATCACACACACACTGATACTCTAAAGCTGAAGGATGACACAGTCCACGTGGATGGCAAGCAGGATCACATTCACGACTAGGGAGAACACAAGTGTTGTTGTTGTAGACTACTGTGCCATTCAGACAAGAACAGACATATGCTCCAGGGGAATTGACACATACAGAGATGTCTGGGCAAGTATTATTCGAAAGGGCACATTCATCCAAGTCTGTACAGGTAGAACCATCTCCTGTAAAGCCCTGGTGACATATGCACAGAAAGTCACCAGGATAATTGTAGCAGTTTGAATTTTGATGGCACATACCCAGAATTGCACATTCATTTATGTCCTCACATGTAATGCCATTTCCCGAGAAGCCATGATTGCAGGTGCATGAAAAGGAGCCTGCCAAATTCAAGCAAGTGGCATTCTGGTCACAAGGTTTCTGCTGTTCACATTCATCAATATCAGAGCAGTCTAAATAATCAGCGATTCGACTGAAGCCTGTTTTACACTGGCATGAATATGACCCTTCCATGTTTGAGCACTGCTCATTGATCCCACATGCCTTTTCAGGTAGCTGGCATTCATCTATGTCCTGGCAGGTGGTACCATTGACTAGCTGAAAGCCTGAGGGGCAGGTGCAAGCAAAAGATCCCTTACTGTTGACACATGTTGCTTTGTTTCTGCAGCCACCGTTATCAACAAGACACTCATCCACGTCTGTGCACTGCGATACACCATCCCCTGTGTATCCCACCATACAGCTACAGTTGTATTTCCCTGGTATATTAATACAGCGTGCATTAACATGGCACTGCTTTTTTAGTGCACACTCGTCCACATCCTTGCATATTATCCCATCACCTTCAAATCCTGCTACACATGTGCAGCTGAATGAACCAGGTAAGTTTTCACAAGAGGAGTAGACACTGCAGTGTCCTGTGGCACATTCATCCACATCCATACACTGGGTTTGATTAAAGCTGTAACCTCGACCACAGTCACAGAAGAATGAACCTGCCGTGTTGACACATGCTGCATTGGCTGGGCAAATGTTATTGGTGACACATTCGTCAATATCAGTACACTTTGTACCCGTGCCCAGGAACCCAGAGCGGCAAGAGCATTGATAGCTTCCTAGCAAATTGGTACATATTGCGTTGGGGTCGCAGCTGTTCTTTTTTTCACACTCATTAATATCTACACATGCCAAGCCATTTCCCACAAATCCTTCAGGACAAGTACAACGATATGAGCCTGGCAAGTTCTTACAATCAGCAAATGAGCTGCACAAGTTGATTTCACATTCATTGATGTCCTCACATGTCTGTCCGTTGCTTTGGTAGCCAGGGTTGCACAGGCAGGTGTAGGATCCTGGTAAGTTCTTGCAACCTTTGTACCCAAAGAAGGCAGAGCACACACCAGGAGTCTCTGAGCACTCATCAACATCAAGGCAGAGATAATTTCCATTGCCTTTGTAGCCAGCATTGCATGTGCACACATAGGAGCCAGGGTTGTTGGTGCAAGTGGCATTCCAGTGACAGATTCCTGGTCTTGTGCACTCATTATCATCATTGCACTGAAATCCATTTCCAGTGAAACCTGACTTGCAACTGCAGTCTCTTCCTCCCTCTCTGTTGGTGCAAAGCGCATTAACATGGCATCCGCCATTATTAGTCTGACATTCATTGATATCTTGGCACTGGAAACCATCTCCGGAATAACCATTTTGGCATGAACAGGTATAACTGCCCAGAGTGTTACTGCAGTCTGCTTTTGTATGGCAGCTGTCTAAACCAGTTGTACACTCGTCAATGTCCTGGCACTGCACTCCAGAGCCCCTGTACCCCATTCGGCACATGCAGATAAACTTGTCCTCGCGTGTTTTGAAGCAATCGGCATTGGCATTGCATATGCTCCCTGCAGCGGCACAGTCACTGAGATCTGCAGCTGTGAAGACAGAAAGGATGAGAGGTGGGCAAGTCTCACAGTGAGGGACTGACCTCTGTACTGCCAGTTAATTAAAAATAGATCTTGAGCATGTTACTCACCTGCAGATGTGTGCCTGAGCATACTACACAGGCAAAGCAGATACAGCAGCAGACTCCTGCAAGAGAAAGGCAAAAATTCAACATTAAAGCTGGTGTTTCGGTGGTTGATTTTCTGTGTAGGCCTTTTTTTACATGCCACCACTTTTGGTTTTGGATTATGATTCCCTAAATGGCAAAATAACTTCTTGCTGTGTGTAATTAGATGAATCACTATTGGTTACTTATATGCGTGTATGTCATTACATCTATAGATTTACATCTATCAAGATTAACTAGTTTACTTAAGGATTGTGATTACTTTGTTCTAAGCATCAATTCATTGGTTTAAAAAAGATGTACATGGTCAAATTATCTATTCGTTACATGGAAAAATAATTTTGTTAGACTCACAGAGGCCTTTGGCATCTTACAGCTCTTAAAGAAGTACGATGTACTACCAATTTGTCATCTCTACTATCTATTGTCTCTGCTTTTAGTGTACAAAGTAATTTTCAAGAAGATAGCATTTCTCATTATAGCACAGCTCTCTAAAGTTGTATTGATTCATTGACATGATTATATCTGAAATGTTCTATTTCATATCACTGAGAAGAAAGACAGCATGAAACAAAGAGTTTCTCAAGTTTGGTGACCGAAGTCAACATGGAAGATATCCTGAATAGGAAAAATCCTTGTCTCTGACTGGGTTACATCCTGGAATTTTTACTTCTGTGTGGGTCAGATTCAGTCATTGTTTGTTTGTTGGAATCTACTGCTTAGAAATCCATGTGGTGCATCAGAATCAAATTACATCAGGATGGGTCTCTGGCATACTAAGAACTTACTGGAAAGAACATCAACTCAGCACAACATGGCTGAACATCATTGGCCAAAAGGTAAATTTAACATTACAGACTGCAATTGTGTAACAACTACAATCACCTATTAAAACAAATTTGAGACAATTGTTATGTAAAGTAATATAAAGTATTTTCTATTATCTTCCATATCAATAGATTCTTAGCACTGAGAACACACACATTCATTATATAAATAGCTTATGAGTATCATCATACTCATGGTATGATTAGAATAACTGTTATTCGCTCAGTACTGTATTTCTAATCTAAAAATAAATAATTGTGATTTATAGGCCTAGACCTTTTTAGACAGAAGTAGTGTTCAGCATTTTACAGAAACAAGCAAAAAAATCCACTTTTACTGTAAAGGAACCTGACAAACAAAATGTTCAGTTTAAATCAGTACTTACAGCATATCTCACAGATGGCTGGTTGCCCTATAAGTTGGACATTAGCACACAGAGCGACTGGGTCCTTCTCAGGATTCGGAAGGTTTGTGACTTTCCTTCTCTATGGACTCTTCTGCCCAAGTTACAACACTTTGTCCTTCCTGGTACAAAGCATAATGACACATCTCAGCACCTTAGACATCCTAAACCAGCATAAAAGGCAACACCCAGATATTCATATGATTATGTTTCCCTCTCCTAGTAAGTATAGTACTCCCATTGGGCTTTAACTTGCCTCTGGGTGTAAAATGAAAGCTGGGACAATAAAGAGCAGCATTCAATAGTTAGTGTTTTGTGTGTAGAACTTTTACCTCATACACAAACACTAGATTATTATTACAAGGGAGGAACTAGGACTACAAATCAGCCCTCATATCTTAACAGCCCATGTAAGCCTTCTGGTGGATATTCATCCAAATATATAATACAAAACATTTGGTTCAGTTTGCATCATATAATGAAAGTGTATTTCATGACCCTATGTTAGATTGTTACAAATTAGGGACGTGGAGACGTACGGGCTCATATGCAAACTGTTTATTAGACTCAGAGTCGGACAGGCAAGG
>JAUMHG010000055.1:5000714-5021616 GCA_032359395.1 Enteromius anoplus | reverse complement strand
TAAAGTAGAATACTTTTTGTAGAAAAATATATTCTAATTTCTAATTTATTATTTATTATTATAGGCTATTCCTTCCAGCAATAATACAGTATACTCAGTAAACCATAATAAAAAGAAAAATCCATGAAACAGCAGCATTAAAAAACAAATTATAAAAAAAAAATACACTACTGCTGAAAATTGTATTCACTGAAGATTCTTAAAATTGTTTAAAAGTGACAATTTTTTTATTTTAAATAATTGCTGTTCTTTTGAACATATATCAAAGAATCCTGAAAAACATGCATCATGCTTTTCATAAAAATATCATCACAGATAATGATAAATGTTTCTTGGGCAGGCAATTAGCGTATCAGAATGATTTGTGAAGGATCACGTGACACCGAAGACTGGAGTAATGATGCAAAACATGTTAAAATAGAAAACAGCTACTTTAAATTACAATAATATTTCACAATATGACGGCTTCACTGCAATGCAACGCGGGTGAAGATAAAAACGAAAAACACATAACTTTTGAACAGTAGCATATATCTAAAATATCAACAGGATACCTTTGTCAGGTGTCCTTTCATAACAGGCCGTGTGTCAGGGTGAGTGAAGAGCGGACTGGCAGCTTTGATCTTCAGGACGCTCTGCAGGACCCTCAGCCACTCCTCCAGCAGGTTTGGAGAGTCTGCCTTCATATTACACACACTCTTACCCGTCACCACCTGTGGGACAAAACACCAACACAGACAGCCATGTGAAACAATGTGAGATGCACACACACACACACACACACACACATGCACACACACTTTACCTTAAGCATCTGTTTGCCATCACCACGAGCTATAGTGCTGCATGAGTTCAGCTCAATCTGACCTTGGGGTTTATGGATCACGTCACTCTATGAAATTAAATCCACAGCAAAACTTAAGAACAGATCATTAATATTATATTTTTTATGAATGAAATAAAGAATAATCAGAACAACCATAAGAAATAAAACTGACTGGTGATTTGTAGTAGAGAAGCTCTCCATCCTTCAGAACAAACCAATGTCTCTTCCACGTTTTCTTCCATGTCTTTACCATCTTGAGCAGGTACCCAGACTTCTCAATAGACTCCTGGAACATGAAAAATTTACATTTGCTCTGGCATGTGTGTGTGTGTGTGTGTGTGTACACGGGTCTTACAGTCTTGCTGTTGTCAGAGCTGGAGGAGCAGGTCTTCGGGAGTTTGTTTTCAGGTTCAGAGCACTCTGTGTCAGTGGAGTAAGCGTCAGGAGGGATGGCGTAGTCACACTCAGATGTCATAGAAGACAGTGACACAGCTGAAAAAAACACAGCATGTTCAGTGAAAGGGGAGAGTAAGGTGTAAGGCTTTATGAAATACATTTTATTTTTCACTAATTCTGTATGCTGTACGTTTCAATGGGTTAATTTAATCAGCCCAAAACATGTCTGTTCGGTTACATTTACAAAACTATTTCATTTCAAATGAAATCAAAGTAAAAAAAGGGGTTACTAAAGTTAAAAACTAAAACTATATATATAAAAAACAATAAACATATTTTATTTCAAGGGAAAAGTTCTAATTATTCTCTATATTTTAGTGGAATAAACTTAATAAAAATTTTATAGACATATTTAAATCTAATAAAATGAGAAAACACACACATAACAAATTTACTAAAATAATTTATATTTAATAATAATAATTTATATTTAATGTTACAGTCTCTCATAGACACTAAAACAACAAAATATAAAAATCTCTTCACAATATTTGTTTCTGCCACATAACAGCTTTTATTTTTTTTCTCTCTATATAATTAATATGCAATTTATGCAATATTTACATAACTGAACAATGCTTACATGTTTTAATGCATTATTTACATAATCATTAATAGCTAACATTTGTTTTGTTAAAATTGTAATTTTTATGCTACAGAGAATTGTGTAATTTTATAATAGTATCAGTACTGACTGCTTAAATTGTGGTGTCATGAAAACACTTGTACCTCTCTTCAGTGAGCAGGGGCTTTCATGGCTGCTGCTCTTGTGTGACTCTGATCCAGAGGTCTGGGAGTTCTCCTCGTCTCCAGAATTAGACTGACACTCCTCCGAACTGTCCTCCTCCTCAGAACTACACGACTCCTCAGAGAACTGACTGCTGCTTAACAAAGATGCCTTCTATGAGGGTAAAAACAAACATTGCATTAATGAAAATATATCCTTTATTATTGATAGATGTCCTGACTCTAATGCAAATAAACCGTTATTTTGTGAGCATCATGGTCTCACACACACAGGTTCTTACCCCTTTGTGAGTGGCAAAGACAGGAGTGCTTGTGTTCCTGTAGATGAGGGATGTGTAGAGCATGTAGGCGGGGCATGGGGATGGGTGGGAGGAGTCTGGAAGAAGAGGATTGGACAATATGATTTAGGTAAGCAGAAATGTTTCATTTTGTCCTGGACCGATGTTTACATTTTTACATTTATAAATTAACTGGCAAGATGTTGGCGATCTTACTTTGTGCTGTAAAAGTTAGTTTAACATTTAATAAGGATTGATAAATTGGTAAATAATTTGATAATAACGATGAACATTTCAAGGGAAATTGGCCGAATCTCGCATTCATATTTAAAAAAGCTGTGGTTTCTTGTAAAAGTTTTGGTAACATTGCAGAGCAACTTTTTTGTGTAATTACTAATTAAATTTAATTGTTAAATTTCCTCCCTACAAATATCTGCCAGTAAAGCAAAAAAAGTGATGCCAAATAAAATACTTTTTAATTTAAATTAAATTTTAACTGTAAAAAAAATATTTGCAGTTCAATCAAATTACAATTTATCAATTTTATTCAAATTTATCAATATCATTTAAAATTTGAAAATTAATACAAAATTAAATCAATTATTTTTTTGATTTAAAATGCAATTTAAATTTGTTTAGCCAATTAAATTAATTAATTAAATTTAATAAATTACTATTACTACTTTTAGCCTTTTGGAAATAGCAATCCTATAACATACAGTCACAATGCAAAAAGTATTAAATGTCTTAAAATAGGATTGCTTTTAATTGTAAAATAAAGACAATGTAAAGAAATGTTTTTCATATATGCAATCTAACTGTAAACTGGTCGTATTTCTAGCTATACAATGGCTCACACAACTGCTATTCTGATAAAATGATATTTTTTGATATTTGTTAAAGATTCCATCATTATAGAAGATTACCTTTATTAGCGACATCTGTACACGACGTCTCTGACAGACGAATTCCAGATTTTGCGACAGCATATATCCTGCTCTCCTGCAGATACCATGAGTTTACCACATGAACCAAAATGACAGAAATTCATATTAGTTGCACTATTTGTGGCATGACTCACCCATGACGGTAGTCTGTGCAGCGGAGGGGTTGGAGGTTTACTCCCGGGCACTTCAGGTGTTTCTGGCGCCTCATCTGAGGGCACATCCACATTCTCTTGCTCACCAGTCTCCATCTTTTGCTCTTGGTCCACGTCTGTTTCCTGTGGTCGTAGAGGACGTAGCATGCTAATGGCATTTCGTGTTCGCCCATGAGTGGCTTCACTGTACAGCGGAGGCTGACTCAGATGCTTTTTAGCCAATGCCAAACTAACATTGAACGCATTTGGATTGCGCAGTCGGGGCTGTTTGGGGGAAGCCGGGGTGTCTTGGGAGTCCTGGGACGGGGTGGGTCGCTTCGGTGTGAGAGCTGGAGTTGATATGGGGCTGGGTGTGTTTGTGTCACTAGAGGATGATGAGGAATCGAGACATTGTGACTGGAAGCGTTTATTCAGCTCATCTGAGCATCCATCCTCGGCCTCCACCTTCCCGCTGTCTTTTTTTGAAGTGCTTTTGGTGCCAGGAAGGCAGAGTCTTGAGCACTCCACGCGCTGCATGTCGTCGTCAAACAGCGAGCTGCTGTCGTCGGAGGCCGTGTGGTACGACTCACTGGCGGGTCGACTGAAACGCAAACCTCCAAACAGACTCCTCTCCCCTTCAGAGACAGCACTGGATAGGATAGAAGACACCCCACAGGACAGCGTGTGTCCGGTACTGTCCCGCTCATCCTCGTCCTCTGATCCTGTCTTTGGGCAACGGCCAACACACTCTGTTTCTGGACAATCCTGCTTCAATCCAGAATCTGGATCAGACCAAACACAGACTTGGTGATATATGTGAATACATGTTCACAAGAAGACTTCTCTGAGTTAAAGTAAAACTTGACAAATTGCAAATATTGCAAAAAGAAACAAATATTCTATATACTGTGCATGCTAATGTTCAAAGATTTGTTTTTTTTTGAGAGATGCTCGCCAAAGCTGCATTTATTTAATCAAAAAAAGAAATTGTAAAATTTTGCTACAATTTAAAATAAAATGTTATGCATTTCTAATATCTAATAATTAATTAATATGTAATTTATTCCTTTGATGCCAAGCTGTATTTTCAGCATCATTACTCCAGTCTTCAGTGTCACATGATCCTTCAGAAATCACGATAAATATGATGATGAAATGCTCGAGAAACAATTATTTTGTTATTTTTGTGGACACCATGATAACAGTTCTTTACTGTCACTTTTATTCAAATTAATATGTCTTTTCTGAATAAAAGTTTTTTTATTTCTTAATTTCTTGCCAGCCTTGTTACATCTCAGTAAAACTCTGAAAGTATTAGATCAGAATTTCAATTTTCTGATCAGTCAAACAGCTACAGATATCGTATCAGTCTTCTGACCAGTAGAGGGCCTCCTGCAGTCTGTGTGTGTGGCGTCACGCTCCGGCAGGGTGCTGATGCTCTTCTGGGACGGCTCTGGGCCCGTCAGTACCTGAGGGCTCTTCCCTCTGATTTGGAAACAGCCAAAAGTCAGACTGCTGAGCCGCTGGGCCTCACCCACACTGGGCTGGACTGAACCACCAGAACCCAAAGTCAGCTCCACGGCTAAAACACAACACAAAAACATGACACCTCCATAGCTCCTTTTCATCACTGGAAAAATGCTGAAAGCTTTTTGCAGCTTTCTAAACCTGTGCTATGCTTGTTGTATTTATCTATTTACATTACATACTTAGTGTTAAACAGTGTTTAAATATTTTTGGACAGGCCTAATGGAGTACATACTGCAAAACTAGCAGGAATAATATGTCAAGGCTTAACCTTGTAGATGCATGAATACCTTGCAGTCGTCTTCTCAGGTCTTCGATCTCAGCCTCCTGTTGTTGCTTGATCTCTCTCAGGGAGGCATTCTCTAAGTCAAACTAAAAACATGAAACATTTCCACATGATTTTCTCTATTCCACCTATTCGAGAACAAACACATGTACAAAAATCATGAACATACTTCATTCAGCTTCCTCATCACCCATTCTTTGATCTTGGCTGCTTTTTCTTCAACCGTCTTGGCATCTTGTACTCGGTTGTGTTTCTGAAGGGTGTAAAAGAATGGATTTCAATAGGCCTCTATGATGCAAAGCGGATGGTTTTGTAGACTGGAGTTCACACAGACCTGTTCCTCCAGCTGTTGCTCTAGGGTGGCAATAAGCTCGTCTTTCTCCTGCAGTTTTGTCTGAAGATTTTGACAGCGCCTGAACAGCCGAAGCTCTGAATCACCCGACTGGACATCTGGTGCCTTTAGACACTCTTCCATCCACTGCACCTGAATCACACAAATGAACATTCACACTTTATTAGTTATTAATATTATCTACATATACAATAAAATAATATGAAGATCCATTATTATGGGTGGTAATATAATTTGTGTAGAAAACTTGTGATCTCCTGCCGCCTTCTACTCAAACTTGAAACTCATGTGGGTTGCCAGATTGAGGACACAATCCAGGAACAAGCATAATTTATAAAGGAAGGAGACAAGCCTCACACACAAACTGATTTACTTGTGTTTTAACATTACTCTGTTCATAGATCATTTTAGATGCATGCCGAGGCAAAGTAGTATCTGTGATCTCGCCGCAATACGCTGTATTTTCCACCACCTGGCAACCCAGGGAAGGCTGAATCACAGAGACCAAAAAAAATTAAAAACAGACACTGAACCACATTTCAGAACAACATAACTGTAGTATTGTTTTTGAGAAACAAGAATGTAAACTTAGCATGTTAACTAAATATTTATAGACATTTTTTGGTATTTTTATGCTTTAGTACACTCAAAAAATGTACATATAGCATGTTCAGTTAAATAATATTTCCTATTTCCAAGGTGTTCACATTATTTTGTCTAACCCCTGTAAATTATTAATATAAATTATGATATAGTTCTGTTGAAACGATCCTTTAAATGTAGTCACCTGACCAATTTACTCCCAATAAAATTAATCATTTGAATATTTTGAGCAAAATAATCAATAAGCAAGCCATTTAGTTATTTATTCAAAATGCAAAGGGCATAACATAAAGATGAACATCAGATGAAATGTCCAGGAGGATGTTATTAGTATTTACCTGCTGGTTGGCCTCATACGCCCGCCGCTCAGCTTCCAGTACCTGTGTCTCCAACTGCTGCATCTGACAGAGCAAGAAGTACTGTTAAATAATTGGGCAAATGAGTCGTGCTTGTGCATGAATGTATAAACATGAAAATTATAATAATAAAAAGTCTACATCAAAAATTTCCCTTATGCATAACATTTTCCAGGCATGACTGGGAAGAATAAGCCAGTTGGTCTCGTAAGCTGTGTTGTATTGCTTTCATTTTTGGACTGTACTATATTTGCTGTCACAATTATAGTATAGTTGAGTGTGCAAAAAAAAAAAAAAAGTTATGTGGTAAACCTGAGGTAATGATTCAGTTGCCGGTCATTATGATGATTGCTTCCTGTCAGCAAATCCAGTGAAATTTCAAGGTATTTTGACCACTGTATTTCCAATCTTCATATTTTCGAGTTAATCTCAATTATAAATTTCCTAATCCACTTGCCAGTGTCATAAAAGTCTCACTCAACACATTCTCAGGCTCAGTTGTGGTCATCAGATTGGAGTTTGCTGAATGGGTTTTGGTTTACATGTGGACCACTAGTAAAAATGTATTATATTTAAAATAGAATTTTTTCTCCCATCATACATTACAACGCTTAAACTTTTAGATGATTAAATTAGATGAGCTGAACAAATCCTGAAGATCATGTTCTCCAACATAATTTGATAATGATCCAAAGTGCTTTATTAAAATGCAGAAACACTAAAATACTAACATAGTGAAAAATAAATTATTTTTTTAAATGATATATATAATTAAAAAAATTGATTTATTTTTCACTATGTATATTATTTTTCACTATATATATATATATATATATATTTTTTTTTTTTGTTTGTTTGTTTGTTTCACATTATAATATTGAAAATTGATTTTTTTTTATTAATTATGGTTATGATAATTTAGCGGCTGCCTTTTTGTCAGAAAAAAGAGAGAATTCTGAAAATATGGCTTAAAATATTTTATTTAATTTAAAATTTTATTTATTTTATTTATAATTATTTTAAGAAACCGTATGTAGAATTGACATTCCAAACAAAACATGACAACATAAACATCAGTTGAGGGCTGCAACTGCGCTTTTTAAACGAGAATATCCAGGCTGTCCTACTGATGTCAAGGATACGAATACTTGAAATAAACATGTTTTCTTAATGCCTGTTGAATATAACAGAGACATTTTATGATTATTACAATACATTTCTTACATACAGTTCCTAAAAGAAAAAAATATATTTAGGCCAACTCTCACGCAATGAGTGTGAGACACACGCATTGACTGTCGCTCTCACGCCATACCTCCAATTTCTCACGCTGAAAATATTTGATCTATCTTATCTAGGCTACCCATTGCATCGGGCCAAACACCACTTGTGATCAATCAATTAGGCCATGCCTTGTGCCGGTTTCATACTGCACTGCAGAGCGAGAGCAGCACTGAAGCAGTGCATATGCAAAGCAGGTGCAGCGCGTGCCGATGGTGCTTTCATACTGGCAGGGTTTGTCGCGCGCAGCTGAACAGTGGCTTGTACTGCAGTAGGCTACAGTATCTCTGTCGTATTTTCCAGTGTTCTCCTCCGATAAGATAAGATAAACCATGCAAATATTAACTACGTTTTATAATATATATTTAGATTTTTTGGCATACAATATCCTTTGTGTGTGTGTGTGTGTGTTCGCCTGTTCGGAAGTTGCAGTGACAGAGGACTTGTGCTTCAGTAAGAAAAATGCAAAGGTTATATAATACAAAGAATGGTGTTATAAATGTGCATACGTTAAAAAAAGAAACACTTTTAAGGATTTACGATGCTGTTGACCGTTAAACGCGTCATCATAGCCTTGTGAAAAGGGTCCATTGCCTAATTGTCAAAAAATGTACTTCCAATATGGCATGTCCTTTATTATTATTAAGAATTATTTTAAGATTAAAATAAATAAATAAGTATATTTATGTGTTTTCATACAAATAATATTAATATGTCATTATTTTTTCAAATAAGAGTATTATTAAAAATATCAACGTCCATGAACAACGTTGATAGACTGAATTCTTTTAAAGTAATTATTTTGTCTTATTTATGTGTTTTTGATTTTTAGGTTAAATGACCATTTTTAAAATCAAAACACAATAAGTAAGATTTGCATAAAACCAATCATTTTGGGGTTAAATTTGCTTGTACTGTGTTATGTGCTTGTTTCTGCTTTGGCTGGAGCTCCATCAGCAACCTGTTTCTCTTCATACAGTTCCCAAAGGAGAACTGACAAATATGACCTAATAGTTACTGCTGCACTCACATTTTCCACTCAACACCATACAAAAGTGTTTTTATGCATCTCTGTGTGACCCAGCGATATTCTGATCTTTCTAACAGCCTCTTTTCTTTACAAGCCTTCATCATTAAAGATGTTTAATAAGACCCAACACACAAAAGCACCATTGACAAAAATCTTAATGATGACTCTGGAACAGTCCTGTCCATGCTCTGCTCTAGTTCTTAAGTTAAAGCAGATTTTGTTGGATTTGTTAATAGTGCATTAGTCAGATGTTGATGAATGACGTACATCACTGATTCGCAGATGGACGTTTTCACAGACTCTGCTTAGTTTTCCATGATAGAAGTCTATTGATATTCAAGGTTTAGTGAGCCAGTGCTGGACTAAACCAAAGGGTGTGTCCACCAAAACACACCAATGGTCAGAAATACATCACACACTCATTCTCTCTGTCGTCCACAAACACACACAGCCACTATCCCCACAGACTATTCATACACACAAGCTTAATGTGGAACTAACTTCATACATGTTTGTACCGCAACAACCACACACACGGGTACACACCCAACCTCTTCTTTGGTCAAGCTGGTCCACCACTGCCCAACGGTGCAGATATAGAAAATAAAAAAATAGCAGAGTAATTACAGACTGTTCTGAGAACAGCTGCACAAACCCAGACAGACTCTGAACGGTTCAGCCACAGGTTAGTGATGCATATTTACATGTGCTGATTTCTAAAAGCCATGATTGAGCCTGCCTTGGTGTATGACTCACCAATGAACACCTGAGTGTGCTTAGTGATCATCTGATGCATCTGATTTCCTGGTGCTTCATAAACTAACATACAAACACACACAAGTTGGGTTTACATGTTTTAGGGGGACATTCCATAGGTGTAATGGTGTTTATACTGTGCAAACTGTATGTGGTGTGGTCCTAAACTGACCCTACACCTAAACCTACCCCTTATAGGAAACTATGTGCATTATTAGATTTTAATTCTGTGTGATTTATAAGCTTGTTTCCTCATGATGACCTAAGAAATGTCCCCACAAGGTCATGTATATATATATTGTATACAGTATATACACATTATTTTAAAGAAATTAATGCTTTTACTTAGCAGTGCATTACACTGATCAAAAGTGACAGACATTTATTAAGCATTTTTAAAAAACATTTCAAATAAATGCTGTTCCTTTGAGCTTTCTCTTTATCAGAGAATCCAGAATTATATATCTAGGGCTGCACAATCAATCAAAATTATAATTGTGATTACAATTACGGAAGCCACAATTACATAATCACTCAAGAAGAAAGCAATATGATGTGTAGTTCACATCTGAGGCTTAATACTACAGAAAAGCGATATGTTTTTCAGTTGCTTTTAGCTTGTTTACTTTTAATCTAAATATATGACGTGCAGATGCTTCAAGCAAACATCATTTGATTCAAAATGTGATGCTTTTAATTAATAATCGCAATAACAATTTTAAAGGAATAATCAACAATTATGATTTTTGCCATAATCGGGCGGCCCTCATTTCTACAGTATGTCTATCAAGGTTACTGATAGGTGTTATACTTAAATGTTTCTTGAGCATCAAAGAAAACAGCACACTATAAATATTTCTGAAGGACCATGTGACACTGAAGTAAAGATGCTGAAAATACAGCTTTGCATCACAGGAATGAATTAAAATTTAAAAATCTCTTAAAATACTGTCTTTTTGATAATTTTGTTTAAATGTAGCCTTGGTGAGCAGAAGACATTTGACAACAGTAAACATTACAAACACCTTAACAACCCTGAAAATGGTGGTACAACTTCAGGTTGTCTGGGAAACTGACATTGTGATTAAAAGCTGTCAAAACCTTAAAAATGTACACAAGCTGTCTAAATGATTCAGAATGAATCACACTGCTTACTCATTGACATTTAAAAATGATAACACATGGCCAGGACTAAAGTCTTAATTTGTGGCCCGGATATCTAGTTTCTCTACTTCATGTCGTGTGCAGGGCTCCATCCTAAAGTGCATTGTAGTGTTTGACCAGGAGATGGTGCTCTAGGAGGACAAGGGAGTGATTCAAAGCAACAAATTGACCAGCATCATTTATTTTCAAAGATATATGGCAAATACCGGTGTTTAACGAGCAATTGAGACAACTGATGGTGCAATAAAGCTGAATTGAGCTCAACTTTAGGTAAATGATCTGTGACAAGGTGGTGACAGACAATAGGAGTGTTGTAAACCAAAACAAACCAAAAACTGCTTTCATCGGATTGCACATGTAAACTTTAAATTTCCATCAACTGCTTTTTGAATCTTCTACGATCCCCCTCACTTCTCTGCTCCATATGCTCCTGGCTTCAGTCAGTCTTCCATTCCATGCATTCCATCCTCGGCCTTCTGTGGCCGGCCCGCCCTGCACCCCTCATCCAGCCTCCCTCCACGGGCCAGCTCACAAAGCCTGTCTGTGTGACAGCCTTCACTGCACCACGGCTCCAAATTCCCCAGCGTCACCCAGCTTCATCTGTGTCCTGCAGCAGCACACTGCATACTACACTAGAAGCTCGCCTTTCCATTCTAGTAGAATCCATTGCTAAAGTTAGCATTGAAATACATACTATTTAGTTGGCAATTTATGATAAAATGCCATAAAGCTTTTTTACTTCACATTTGACCCTGGGGCACAAAGCCAGTTATTTGTGTAACTTCTTATGAAATAAAAAGTCTCTTCTTCTCAGATTAACAAACTGACAGATGTTACACTGAGTTCGTAGCACCCACACTTCAATAGAATGCACACCGCGATATATATCACTTCACTAAAGTGCAGAAACTACAAGCATGAAATTGCAAAGGCTTTGCAAAAATCATCATCATCAGTGCATAACATCATCAACATCAGATTCAGAGAAACTGGAGAAATCTATGGGTGTAAGGGACAAGGCCAAAGACCTTTTTTGGATGCCCGTGATCTTTGGGCCCTCAGATGACATTACAACACTCACCGGCATGATTCTGTCACTGACATTACAAAGTGGGCCCAGGAATACTTTCAGAAACCACTGTTGGTAAACACAATCCACCACTCCATCTGCAGGTGTATATATAAATATATGTATATAAAGTAAGACTGCTTAGGAAATATCTACCTAGAGACTCATACCTCAGAAACATATCACAATAGATCAATGCCTGTAACATCACTAAATCGTACAATGTTCTGGCTACTGCTGACCAGATGTGAAATCAATCTGAGGGTGCAAAGCGAAACACTTACCTTCAACAGATTCCTGCTTCACACAAGTTCAAAACAAGTTCATATGTATTTGACTGCACATGAAAGCTGCCCTTATTTTTAGCATAATGATTTAAAAGAAAGGTTTGCATCTGTTCATAAGCAGGATATGGTGTAGCCACTGAAGCCTTCATGTGTGCCTTTGCAACATTCTTTGAGGATGGCTCACAGCAAAAGTTCGTTGCTGTTTTGAGTTTTATTTGCACGATGAGCAATTGCTGTCCAAGTCTGGTTGATTCATTTAAACTTCACCAAACAGGATGTAAACCAGCAGAGAAAATGACCTACATTTCTCCCAACCAACCACACTTGGATTTGCATATATGTGATTGTTTGTGTATGTATTTAGCATGCTTACTTCCTGTATAGCGCAAGGCCAGGCATTTCCTCCCTTGGGAGTCTCAGTGATTAAAGGATAGTTTGTTTTGCCACACAGTTCGTCTATCTCTCCCATTTTACTCCCTCTGTTTCCCTTTCACTCTTGGAACAAAATATCTGACTGTCTTTATAAGTACGTTATTGGATATTTCTCAACCTCGGGGTTCAATGATTTGTTGAGGAACAAAACACCACTGCTTGTTAGTGGTGGGACCTTATCAGTGACTCTTTCTGCAGGTTACGCCAGTGGGTTGTGCCATCTTTATGAAGTAGGTAAGTGACCTTCTTCATTAATTATTCCGTGACTCACTTATAAATCCAATGTAGTCACTTCACAGGAAGTGGAGAGGGAAATTTAAAGCAATTTGGATAACCAGTTAAAAAAAAAGATTTATTTAAGACCGAAACAACTGATTGTCTGTACAAGTGAATCTTTCATTAAATCAATTAGTTAAAAAAAACCCAAAAACTATTTTTAGACTGCAGTCTCATTCAAAATGTCAGAATACCTTACCTGTATTAAAATGTAATTTACTTTAAAACCTTTGTGCCAGTAGCACTGGGTGACTAGTTGATCATCCTGCTTATTTCTACGCTCCCACTTTCTTTATCCTGTGTCTCAATCCTTCTCATTTATTCTCTTCCTCTGTTTTTTTGTAGTTGTTTTTTTCTCCAGCAGAAGATTAATCTCTGACATATCCTCAGCTCAACTGCTTCCCAGCTATCTATATTTTAAATGCTCAGCTGATCCAGGGCCTACAGTGAGAGGACAAGTCAGGAAAGAGGCCCTATGTAAACATTTAATGGCAGCTTTTAATTACTGCAATAAGGGATTCTGTCCACATACGCAAGGGAGGAATAATAGATGGCACACATAAGTGAGGTCAGACGCTACCCAGCTGCTAACAATAATATGCCTACTGACGAAGGAATGGGAAACTATTACAATGAGATTTTCTTATAATGAATCATACACTTGAATCAGCATCATAGGGGTTAGAGGTCACCCCTACTGAGACTGAGGCTGCATTCGAATACTACTGTATATACCAAGCACAAAACAGCATGTAAAAAGACATATCAGAATTCTCCAAAATTAGTTATAATTCTATGGAGGGCCAGAAAGCTCTTGGATTTCATCCAAAATGTCTTATTCGATTCAGTTACAAAATACTTTAGGGCACCGATGATTGGTTCGTTAAACGACTGACCAACGAATCGTTAAAACGGCTCAAGAAAGAGCATCATCACAATAGCTGACTGTGCATTTCCTAAACCTGACCTCTCCTGAAGGGCAAGACATTTAAAGCACCCGAATGCATCCTGAGTCTGTAATTCAAAGAAGATTCTGCTATCCCAGAATGCAACAGTCTGGAGCCCTGTGGTCAGGCGTCTGTTTATATTAACCTCTAATCTGCTCTCCCTCGAGATACGCCAAAGAAATAGGCCATGGCACGAATATATATATACACACACTCTTTTGTGGAAATGAAAACCAAACATGGAAATGAGCAAATACTTTAATAGGTGGCTTCTTTGCCTTTCCTAGAATTCCCTTCGATTGAAATATCTCGGCAATATAAATACAGACGGGAATTAGCAGGGCGGTGACAGTTACATACAAACCAAATCCATGTTCTGTTTTTTACGTGAATAAAAGATGGCTGGGGTGGGTTGAGTTTTACTTTCTCAGCTTGCTGTCTGATGTACTGATTTTTAAAGGTTCGAGTGCAGATCAGCAGACCAGGCAAAGGGACTCTGGGCCCGAGATGTAGAGCGTTTGACTAACCTTTTCTGCCGTGAGCTCTCGGATCACGTTCATCTGTCCACGGAACTTGAAGAGCAGGGCCTCGAGGGCCATGTATTTCTCTTTCCACTCCCCGCCTGCGCTTTCATCGCCCTCCGCCATGCCGTCACCCCTCAGTCCTGCCACATCACACAACATGAGGCACATAGATAAACTATGAATCAGATGACTGGTTGGGTGATATACACTGAAACTATTTTCTTGATAGTTTTTAGATCTATTCATGGTATTTGATATGTATCTTTGCTCTAAGCTATCAAGCTTTTGACCAAACAGCCATACTTTAACAATGAAACGAGGTTAAGATCATATTTTTTTGCACTGAAAACACTGAAAGAAAGATTTAAAAAGTGAATCAACAATCAATAATGTTTAAACACTGTTGCAATATCAATGAATGATGTTTCCTTTTGCAAAATCGAAACAGATTAAACCTAGATCCATGACATTAAGTCACACTTTAAAAAGCATGTATCCACATAATTATCTACATGCATTTTACTTAAACATTATAGCACACAAAAATGTCATGGAAATTACGCCTTAGTGCCAAAATTTGTCTCATGACATGATCTTTCGGAAACTTTTTGGCCAAAGAGACTGACCTTCAAATGTAAAAAACAATATCAGTTGTTAGTTTAATGGTGGAAAAACTTTGGAACAATGTTGAAACAATGTTTAATGATTGTAAAACGTTTGTAGAAATTAAATAAAATATAAAAAAATACTTATAGATATAATCAAAATATACCAACAACATTGTTATATCAACAAGTTTTAATAGCAAATTAAATTACTGTTGATAATGCAATATCAAAACACAATTCATTGATTCATTTTCTTTCCACCCATGATGAATACACTCAGACACCTCAAAATAAATATTGTCACGAACCGCAAAATTTGATTATTTTAATGGTTTGCACACAAGAATTTGCAAAAATAGGCTTCTTCCACAGTTTGGCTTTTCACAGCTTCCCATGTTTCAAATAACTCATAATTGTGCAGATGTAAATGAACAGTGAATATTCTGAGTAGGATGTTTGTTTGACAAACTGACCACTACTACAAAAACAAACTCTACCAGGCAGCACCGATGCACCATCATCACACATTTCCATCATAAAAGTTTAATCATGAAACATATGTGTCAACTGATGTAAAGCAGGTGGGTGAGTGAACACATTTCGTTACAGCTTCTCTTAAACTCTTGGTTATAATAAGCTCTCATTATAGTATTGGCACGGGCACAAAGAGAGTGCAAACACGTGCTGAGCTCAATTAAGCTGTCCTGGTAAATACGACTGAGGGTTTGAATCTTAACCAATGTGGATAAAAACAACATGTTTTACTGTGGAACTAACTTCTTAAGCGGAAAATGTAGGGAAAGTGAGCCAAAGTGGATAACAGGGCCATTATGTAGATCTCGAATACATGGATTTGTACATGGAAGGTCAGGAAGTTAATGCGATGAATGTGCTCCTTTCCTAATCACGAAAAGCAGAAATATGTGTTTAGTAATAAGCTCTCCGATATGGTATACATTTAAAGCATATGTCATGAACGACACTGTTAAAACCAGGTATGAATTTCCATCTCAGGGGAAACATACAGTGATTCAACATAACATTATATACTGTATATGTCATATAGGACCTACAGTCTATGGGTATGTTATGTCAACTGTCTGTATCTTACCATTTAGCTGCAACTATTGACAGAATGATGATGCAATAAATATGATTACAGTTGTTTCCATGAAAATTAATAAATTTGGAACAAAACAGAATTATTTAATATTAACTGAATTTCAGCTATCAAAGCAATAAATAAAGTGTTTCAAACGTATTAAGTATATAGAACAATCAACCTATTTTTAATAAAATAATCTATTTTGTCTAAATATATACTTTTTGTATTTGAATAAGTAGAATTAGAAACTCCAGTAATTCAATATCCTATTCCCTTTACCAAGAAACAAAAACAATACCTTTTTCTTTAATAGTTAAAGATTTTATCCTTACCCGCCAATCAGTGTAACAGTGCTGAAGATGGAACTTGTTTCACACCATAATAAAAATAATATTCCGTCTTGTTAAAGTGGTTATTTGCACTAATGACCTAATTATGATACAAAGCGCGACCGTTTTCAAGCTCAAAGTTTTCACTCCAGCATCGTCCTGTGGAAGTGGGCGGGATCAGGGGCGTGTTTTAATGATAATCCCGCTGTAGGTGTGGTTTAGGACCGGTGATGTCACATTTGATTGACTTTGTGCTGCACCAATCACGCATAAGGAGCATCCTGCCTCAACCAATCATTTAGTGTTGGGCGGTCTTTCAGCGCGACTCCGGAACTGACGCGTCACACGTGTACGTTATGTTGCTGTGGAAATCGTTTTTGCTACATGCATCGTTGAACGTTTTTACCGTTACCTGCTTTGTTACAAAGGTATGACAATATGTTTTTATGTGTAAGAATGTTTTGGGTGTGTGGTAGTCGCTGTGGATAAGATGTGTGTGGAGAACGCTGCAGGAAACGGTAACTTAACTTTAGGTTGAGCCAGAGCTGTTATAACTTCCTTAAGTTGATCTCCAGCACTTGCTTTATGACCGTTGTAAATAATTATCCAGTTAATATATTATACGCATCTGCAGTTGTTGTTATGTCTCAGATCTAGTCATGGTTGTAAAGAAGAAAGCACCTAAAGTGGAGGCTGTAGCTTTGGATGATGTCCAGCTGAAGAGCCTGGCAGGTAACTTGAGTGACGGAAATCAACTTTAAATGGTTGTGCGTAAGTTACTTGTAATATATTTGATGCTTTCTCTCAGATTCCCTGTCTGTGGAGGGGGATCGTAGATCCACAGAGCTTGCTCAGGTGCTGAAGGACAGTTTATCATCCTCTGACCCGGTTGAGCAGATCCAGCTCATCTCTAAGGTTGGTCTGCATCACATTCATCGTGATGTAGATCTTCACTGAGTTACACTGAATTGCACAACACCTCATTGGTTTGTATGTTGACTGCAGGCAGGTGTCCTGTTGGAGCAGTTGACGGAGGATGAGTGCTCTATGGGTCCTTTACTGCAGGCTTGCCTGAGCACACTAGGGTTCCTGTTTAACACACTGCCAGCTAAAAACCCACTTAAAAGAGCCATAGCAAGGTTCCCACATTTCTCTTTCACTCATGCTACTGGAAAATGAATCATTCTTACATGAAAAGGGTTTCTTCTGTGTGTTTTGTTTGCATATATTTATCTATTGATCTACTTCTCTATCAGTGCACTAGGAAGTGGTCCGGATTGGCTGCAGGAGCAGACGGTTGGATGTCTGTCTGAGAGCCTGTCTTCCTGTCTCTCCTCTACAAGCACAGATCACTACTCGCGCTTAACAGATAGCATCACCTCCTGTCTGGATGGCTTTAAAATTGGTGATGTTTTTTTCTAAGATTATTTCTAGTGCTGTCAAGCAAGTTTTCATTTACATAATATGTGTGTACTGTGTATATTTATTATAAATACAGTGCACACACATGTATCATGAGAACAAAAACGTTTATTTTGGATTTGGTTAACCATGATTAATCATCTGCCAGGACTATTTATTTCATAATAGTAGACGAATCTGTAATCTTTTAGAATCAGTATTTTTTTTACATTTTTTTTTTTCAAGAAATTAATACTTTTAATCAGCAAGTATGCATTCATTAAGCATGTCACTAAATACGTTTATAATAGCAAAATCATGTAATTTACAATTACAAAAAAATTCAATTTGAAATAAACTTTGTGCTCAAAGAGTCCTAAAAAAGGGTTATGGTTTTTCATAAAAGTACTTGGCCACACAACAATTTTTAACATTGATGGTGGTCATCAATGTTTCTTGAGCAGCACATTACAAGGATTTCTGAGGGATCGCGTGACACTGAAGACAGGAGTAACCCTGCTCAAAATAGAGTTTTACAATCACAGGAGTAAATATTGAAAAAATGAATTGTTTCTAACCCCAAGCAGCAGTTTGTGGAGTGTAATGCATTTTAAAATCGCCCTGCTTGTTTTGCAGGTGAGAAATGTGTTCACCGTTTACTAACAGAAGGTGAGTATTCAAGTTAAATCAAGTATACAAGGCATATCCTGACTTTCTGCAAAATTGGTCACAATTGTTTTTTTTTTTTCTCATAGTCTTCCAGTTCTTCCAAAGGATTTTGAATTCTTATGTGGAGCAAAACAGGTAAACTGTTCACTGTTGTATTGTATAATGTGCTGTATGCATGGAAGAACTAATTCCTTTTAACCCAGAATTCTGTATCTGAATCTTGTTGTGATATTTGACATGTTGTTCAGGGGTTTGTCTGGTCGTCATGTGGCCCAGGCTCAGCTGATGCAGTCATGTCTGGCAGCGGTGAAGGCCTCGATGCTGGTGCTTCAGAGATCTCAGGAACCCATCAGTACTGCAGTGCTTTCAGATGACCCATCTGATCTACATCAGGCTCTCAGTGGACTTCTCAGCTGCTATACATGTATCTTGACTGATGGTAAGACCGCTATATTCTACAAATGCAACTTCACATTGAGTGGTGTTTGCATTTATTTACACTTGTATTTTTGTATTCTATTACTTTTCCTATCTAGAGGAGTTTGTTCAGACAGTCCAGAGCACGGCTGGGATGGCCGTTGTTTTGCTCATTAGATCTATTATGGGCAATGGAGATGATGTACCTGTCATAGTAAGTGAGAAGAGTCTCAACTTGAGGTGCATTTAAATCGATTCCCGACTCTGGAAGTGCTGTTGAGTGTGAAGTGTGTTTCCAGGTTTCGGGTCTCCTGCAGTGTTTAGTGGATGCAGGCAGCATCGCCCCCCAGTGGCTGAGACAGAGCTGCGCAGGTCTGTACGAGAGCGGCAGGCCTGCAGCAGTGGCTCTGTATCTGAGTCATGGAGCTCTGGCTATGCTCAGCTGGAGAGGAAACAGTCTTGGTCCACAGGCTGAGAAACTGCTGCTGCTCATACCTGAAGTGCTCCTGTCTCTAGATACAAGGTACTAAAGGATAACAAATGCATTTCTATATGAACTTTTTATGTTCAAAGGAAAAAATATGACAATAAAAATGAAAATAATATGAATAAAAACATGAACATTTCTGACTCCAAGAGCATTAATAATACTTTTTTTTTTCACAGATAAGTTGCATTACTAAATTCAGTTCACATTCTACTATTGAACTTTGTTCATTTTGAAGTTTATCAGTCGTGATTTCCATCTGAACTGTTCTTCATTTATCTCTCTCTCAGAGTAAAGGAGTCCAGTACGGCGATGGTAGTGGCTCGGGTTCTGACACTTTGGAGTGGAGCTGCAGTTGACTGTGTCCGGGTGGACACATGTCCTCCCTTCCTTCGCTCGTCTCTAATCGGAGACTCTTCTCTAATCGTGCGCCTTCACCACCACATCTACGCTCACTGGGAGCATCCTCTGGACGGGGTTCGGCACCAGATGCGCTCCATGTTCCAGAACCTCCTTACGGTCCACCAGCACTGCAGTGACCACAGGTCCGATCCTACCACTGATCCTTACATCACCCAGCTCACCCAGGACCTTCTAACTTTGGAGTGGCATATGAAAGGGAAGTACGGCACCCTGGGCTGCCTGGTGGAGCATTTAGGAGCAGAGTATTTACTCAAACTTGACGGTGGACTCCCATCCAGGCTGCTGGGTCTGATGGGGGATCAGACGATGGCACCGTACGCCAGCGACCTTTTGGAGAAGCTCTTTGTCAGCCATAAGGCCCAGTTGTGTGCACGGTTTATGGAAGGGGATACCTGGATAGATGGGTGGCATGAGGTTTGGGTGAGGCCTCTGCTGCAGGTACTGTGCATAGCCCGATTGGATCAAACTACTTATATACTGGACTACTTCCTGCCCAAACTGCTACGCTGCAACCCCTCCAGCCTTAGCCACATGGTACAAGCCCTGCAGGAGATGTCAGCTTGCTCTGAGGGTAAGAGTCTTGTGTACGTAAACATGGGGCTCAGTAAGAGTTTTTATTTTTTTTATTTGGCAAGGATATCAAACTGATCAAAGTGACAGTAAAAAAAAAAAAATTGTAAAGCTACAAAAGATTTTATCCAAAACAAATGCTGTTTTTTTAAACTGAATTTTAAGATGCTTGGGTATATGCCTTGCAATAGCCAAAAGAACATTGTAGGAGTCAAAATTTGCGATTTTTCTTTTTTGCAAAAAATCATTGGGATATTAAAGTAAAGATCGTGTTCCATGAAGATATTTTGTAAATTTCCTAGCGTAAATATATCAAAACCTATTTTTTCATTAGTAACATGCACTGCAAATCTCAGTTTTGAAAAATTGACACTGGTTTTGTGGTCCAGCATCACATGACACTGGAGACAGAGTAAAATAAGACTATTTAAGATGTTCAGTTATTTTAAGGGATGTAACGTAACGGTATTGTAAAATACTGTCGTACCGCAATATACAATCTTTTCCGATAATACCGTTTTCGCATGACTCGATAAAACGATAGTTCCCTTTCGACATTTCACTCGTACTGCGTCTGCTAAGACGCATGGGGAAAACTCCTTTTTCCCCCTAACTGAA
>JAUMHG010000055.1:4974897-4988495 GCA_032359395.1 Enteromius anoplus | reverse complement strand
AGAAACACAAGGAATGGACATTAGACCAGTGGAAATCTGTGCTTTGGTCTGATGAGTCCAAATTTGAGATCTTTGGTACCAACCACTGTGTCTAGGTGAACGGATGTGTGTATATATGTATATGTGTATATATGTATATGTGTATGTGTGTATATATCTATGTGTGTATATATGTATATGTATATCTGCATTAGATGACACAAAATCACTATTATAATTTTCGTAATTACTTTTAATCAGCTTGGTCAGTACAAAAGGGTCATTTTTAGCGAGTGTATGCCACTCGTTTGTTATTTTGTATCTGATTCAGTGAAATTCATAAATTAAGCATCCAAATAGTTTTTGGAGCCACATTTTATTTGTGGTTGCAATACCATTAAAGCACCGTCTGTCTCATCAAATCATGATTGACAGGCTGTATTTAAGCCATCACTGACTAATAAAGAAATAACACTTCACTGACTGTTAAAAAAAAGATTTTTATAATCATTTAAACAAATTTGCTGCACTCAATAATACAGCACTACTTGAAACTAGCTGAGTGGTAGGAAATATCACAAATTCGGCACAAAATTGAAGACCTTCAGCAAGAACCTTTCGGAGCCATTCATCTGGGTCAAACGCACACAAAGGATGGCTGTTATATCAAAATTACTCCGCAGCTGAGCAGTGAATTATAGAAGATGGCTTCTAAGGTAAAAAAAAGAAAGTAAAAAGTAATGGGCCGCAGATTCTTGACCGACTCTCTGTGATCAAACCCATCCATCTTGTTCAACCTTGGCGTGTTTAAAGTGTAAGCAAAATCCCATCAGCCATTCACAGACAGTGGCCCTGTGAATACAGATGCCTGTACGCTCCGGACTTTCTGCCCTTTAGGTTTAATCTTTTTTTACTGGCTGTAAAGCGTAAGCTTCATCCGTTCTGAACTAGAGACCTTGGCAAAATCGATGGCATTTCACCCACAATTCACCTATATATAGACAATAGACAGAAAAGGAAATATACGACTTGAACATTTCACACAGTTTGGAGGGGTATGTTACAGAACGAATGCAAATGAAGTTTGAGGGAAAGTCCTCAAGTGAGAGGATATGGAGAACAACAAGAGGAGAGCCGCGTTTCTGAAGCTCTCAGCCTCCCACACGTTTTTAGACACGTTTTTGTTCAAGTGTATGTGTGTGTGCGCATGTATTGGTGCGTCAAGGATTCTCTCAAGCACTTTGTGTCACACGCTTCAACTCACATACACACCTGACTCCACACGCGAGTCAACAGCTTGGGCTCCGTTCTAGAAGATGAAAAGGCAAAATGTACAGAAACATTGTTTATACATATGTTTTATAGTAACAAAGGTCACCATGTGTTAAAGGGACTTAAAGGGATAGTCCCCCCCTCCCTTTGTTCATCTCCAGGACACAAATTAAGATATTTTTGATCAAATTCTTGACCCTGCACAGAAAGATACACAACTGACACATTCAAGTCCCAGAAAGGTAGTTAGGACATCTCTAAAACGGAATAGAAGAAATAGTTAAATAAAGACAATATTTCGGTTTTCTTTGCACGCACAAATTATTCTTATAGCTTAATACCTTACGGTTGAGGCACTGGTGCCACATGGACTATTTTACCAATGTCCTTACTACGTTTTTGGGCCTTGAACATGGTGGTTGTGTAGCCGTCTATGATGGCTCAGAAATCTCTTTGATTCCATCCAGAATATGCTCATTTGTGTTCTAAAGAGGAACAGAGGTCATGAAAGTGAGTAATAAATGACAGCATTTTCATTTTAAGGTGAACTAGCTATATAAGGAAAGCTGTGTTTGGGTTTCAGGAAAACACTATCATGTGGAATCTGTATTGCACGGATATCTAGTGTGTGTGCTTCAGTAAACTAAAGAACAATCTCTCTTGTGGTATTTCAAATAGACTCTCCTGCAGCTGCTCTACATGCGTCAATTGCATTTTGTGCCATTTGGGACAAATATAGAAAAAGTGAAAGAAATCCACCTTCTGCACAAAAACACTGTTTCACATATCAACTAAAATGGAGATTAAGAGCCAGAGAAATTTAGAAGGCAATGCTGCCCTCTCCTGGTGACTAAAAACGGCAAAAAAAGAACGAAAACGCAACAAATTGTCCCGTTATAGGATAAAGAATATATTTATAAGATAATACACAGATTTTTTTTTTTTTTTTTTATATAACATTAATAGTTTAAATTGACATTTAATATTACATTTAATAACATTTTAGAAGCTTTTTGATTTAATTAAATGGATGGTGTAGCAATGTGAGAACTTAATTTTACAAATATGCATGAATAATAAGGTTATTAAAGCTAAATATTAATTTAATTTGCCAGAATTCCAACCACCCTACATAGCACAACAAATTAGAAAAAAAAAATTGATGAATATAAAATGTTTAATAAAAATATATATGGAATAATAATAATAATAATAATATTATTATAATGGAATACTCTATAACGAAATACACATTAGACAAATAAAAAATAAAATTAAATAATGGGATACATTTTAAGATTATATTAACACCTTTATTAGATTTTTTTTTTAGAGAAATATTAAATGACCCGTTTGGGTAGCAATCATACAGTCTGGACTAAATTAAAAAAAAAAAAATGTGTAAATACTTAAGTATGGTTCACAGACGTCATAAGACACTAAACATAAGCTGTACTGTCAATTTAACTCTGATTTCCATATTACCGTTAATGAAGAGCATTGTGGTGAAAAGCAGCAAAACTACAGGGTTAGACCTTATATACAATGTTACATTTCATATGACAAACATACATGAAACAATACTGACTCTGGTATCTACATAATTATTCTGTATACAATTTGATTGATAAAAATAAAGCATGTAAACTCGGGTATAGTAACGCTTTTTTTTTGCAAAAATAGACTCATCTGCTATTGCTTTGGTGTAATGGACCAGATGATCAGGACAAGGAGGACCAGTGCGCCACCCTCTGGACTGATAGAAAACTTGCATGAGGTCCCCAGATCTACTTCCCCCCACAAACATATCTGTGCTCAGATGTTAAAGAACTCATCAGCGTTTGATGCATTTCCATTGGACTTGTCCCAATCGGTCTCAGAATTCCAGTCCTGAGGCGTCACCCCAATGTCCAGGATCTGGGGGTTAGTACGAGACTCAGCGAGTCTATGGGGAAAGAGACAGAAGAAAAGTCAAGTGAAAAAACTGGTTGATGCAGATGTAACGGTTGGATTAGCATATGGGTAATTCCATTATCATAGAGTATATACAGTGCCTTGCAAAAGTATTCGGCCACCTTGAACGTTTCCACATTTTGTCACATTACAGCCACAAACATGGAATCTATTTTATTGGAATTCCACGTGAAAGACCAATACAAAGTGGTCTACACTTGAGAAGTGGAACGAAAATCATACATGATTCCAAACATTTTTTACAAATAAATAACTGAAAAGTGGGGTGTGCGTAATTATTCAGCCCCCTGAGTCAATACTTTGTAGAACCACCTTTTGCTGCAATTACAGCTGCCAGTCTTTTAGGGTATGTCTCTACCAGCTTTGCACATCTAGAGACTGAAATTCTTGCCCATTCTTCTTTGCAAAACAGCTCCAGCCAGTCAGATTGGATGGACAGCGTTTGTGAACAGCAGTTTTCAGATCTTGCCACAGATTCTCGATTGGATTTAGATCTGGACTTGGACTGGGCCATTCTAACACATGAGTATTTTTTTTGTTTTAAACCATTCCATTGATGCCCTGGCTTTATGTTTAGGTGATGGTGAACCTTCACCCCAGTCTCAAGTCTTTTCCAGACTCCCAAGAGGTTTTCTTCCAAGATTGCATTGTATTTGGCTCCACCATCTTCCCTGTCCCTGCTGAAGAGAAGCACCCCCAGAGCATGATGCTGCCACCACTATGTTTGACAGTGGGGATCTTGTATTCTGAGTCATGTGCAGTGTTAGGTTTCTGCCTCACATACCATTTTGCATTTTGGCCAAAAAGTAAAATTTTGGTCTCACCTGACCAGAACGCCTTCTTCCACATGTTTGCTGTGTCCACCACATGGCTTGTGGCAAACAGGCCTTCTTATGGCTTTCTTCTTGCCACTCTTCCATAAAGGCCAACTTTGTGCAGTGCACGACTAATAGTTGTCCTATGGACCGATTCGCCCACCTGAGCTGTAGATCCCTGCAGGTAGGTTTACAGTTGTGCCATACTCCTTCCATTTCTGAATGATCGCTTGAACAGTGCTCCAAGGCTTGGGAAATCTTTTTGTAGCCTAAGCCTGCTTTTTAATGTCTCAATAACTTTATCCCTGACCTGTCTGGTTTGTTCTTTGGACTTCATGGTGTTGTTGCTCCCAATATTCTCTTTAACAGCCGTCACAGAGCAGCTGTATTTGTACTGACATTAGATTACACACAGGTGCACTCTATTTAGTCATTAGCACTCATCAGGCAATGTCTATGGGCAACTGACTGCACTCAGACCAAAGGGGGCTGAATAATTACGCACACCCCACTTTTCAGTTATTTATTTGTAAAAAAAAAAAAAAAATTGGAATCATGTATGATTTTCGTTCCACTTCTCAAGTGCACACCACTTTGTATTGGTCTTTCAGCTGGAATTCCCATAAAATAGATTCATGTTTGTGGCTGTAATGTAGACAGACTTATAGAGTGACGAGTAGCATTGATTTATGAGGGGGAAAAAACCCTACTGGTTCTGCATCCAGTCTTTCCTAATTTGCTGATCTCACAATCTGTGGCATTTGTTTGTATTTATCTCAGTACCTGTTTAACCAGAGCTTCCTAATCCACTGCTAGTTTGAGCTTGAAATCCAAACAACCAGAAAACAACAGCATTAGGCTTGTGTAAACCTAGACGTTCAGGAAAAGCTTCTATTTAGGTCACTGACCTGACGTGTAATTAGCTGGCTGGATTGGGAAATTTCTCTGCGCACGTGGAGCGTTAGCAGAGTTTAGTGGCGGTGTTGTTGGTGGTGGTGGTGGGGGGCGTGGGTGAAATTGCAAACAGGAAGTGTTTGGCTAAATAAAGTCCTGCAGGAGCTGAAGCGTTTAGAGTACGATGGAAATAGCTGCTCTGCTGCCATGTGGACCTTAACCGCTGGCCGCCTGTGGGAGGAGCCGTTTGGTTGATTTGAGGGCCCGGCTGGACATCAGTCCGTTTCTGTTTTTGGGGATAGTTCACCCCAAAATTAAAATTCTGCCATTAAGTACTCAGACTCATGTCGTTCCAAACCTGTAAGACTTTCATTCATGTTTGGAACACAGATGAAGATATTTCTGATGAAGATGAACGAGTTCTTAATGTCAGAATTTTCTTTTTAACAGGAATGTGCCTTCAGAAGTATATTGAGGCTGCTATTAAAATTCTGATTCTGAATTAAATCAGCAAACCATTTTTCAGAATTGAATTTAAAGGGGTAGTCCTTCCAAATTTGTAAGTCCTGCATCATTTGCTCAATCTCATATCATTTAACATCCTGTGGTGCGTCAAAGGAGATATTTTGAAGAATGATTTAACTGTTCAAACCACGCATATCTCCAAAATATCTTTTTTTTTTTTGTGTTCACCAGAAGAATGTCACGCAGAGGTAAAACGTGAATAAAGGATGTTTAACATTTACAGAGAAATTATATTTATATGAATGCTGTAAAAGTACTGTTGTTAATTTATTTATTTTTTTATTGTAAATTTGAATTGAAATGAAAAATTAAAGATATAATGTTTTTTTTTCTCTCCAGAAAGTATATTTAATGTATAAATGTATATAACTTGATTTTGTATGTGTGTATATGTGCATATATGTGTGCGTATAATATATATATATATATATATATCACACAACACTATATACAAAAAATATATATGTATGTTTATTTTTTTCAAATTATTTAAATATGTAAAAAAAAAATATTTATAGACAGACAGAACATGACATAAATTTCTGTCTATACATTTAAAGTTTAATAAATATTTAAAAACATTAAGAAAAATTCTACTTTATTACTATTTAATTTAATTAATTTCTTTTTATGAGTCTATTATCTTTTAAAAAAAATATATATAATATATATATAATTACACTGTGGGTTTAAAAAACCTTTCTGATGTGCAAAATGTACACTTTTTAAATTTCCATCTTGTTAATCTGTGTGTGTCCTTCTGTCAGGTGGAAGGTGTGGGGAAGTACTTTCGGGAGCAGCTGCTGCAGTCTCGTCACAGGGGGGCGTTTGAGCTGGCCTACGTGGGGTTTGTTCGGCTCACTGAGATGCTCTGCAGGTGAGTGATCTAAGCCAATCAGATTGCTCGACCTATCCCAGCGGTTATATAATAATGATTAAAACACACATCCAGACTCATCAGCTCTCTGTGCTGTAAAATAGGCCCCTTGTCATTACAAAATTCAAGATGTTTTCAACCCAAAGGACATAGTCTGAACAAGTGCGCATCTTTATTAATGGGGGAGTCGTAAGGACCGCTCCACCAGAGCCCCTGATGTTGTGCTTGGCAGTAATGCTTCATACCTGTATGAGTCCAGTCCTCGTCCTCCTCCTCATCCCTGCTCCCTCTCAGCTGCTGGGCTGGAAACCAGCGCTGCTCCTCAAGGACAAGCTTCAAATAATCAGGAAGTTTGAAAACTCTTAACATCTGGAAATGTGAGATTTAATGAACTTTGGAATGTGGTCTCTGTGTGGAGGTTAAGGAAATTGATTTGCTCGCTGCCACAAGTGTGACATGAATGGGACATCAGATCGCTCCTGCTGATGAGGGAGCGTCTTTAATGATCTGAGTCCATTCCTGCCTTCTGCTTTCCTCCTCTGCTTTTAATTCATCTTTAAATTCACCTCTCTGCATTGTTTTATTTCATTTCATGAGATTCTTGAAATTCAAAATCGTTATCCAGTAGGGTTGGGTCGATAGACGATGCCATCGTCCATCGCCGATGGCTGATAAACATCACAATGCTGAGCCGGCATCGCAACCCTCCGCCCCGCCGCTGCAGCAGCAACCAGCTCGCGAGAAACACGCTTAATTTCTGGCGGCAAATCTATGCCATTAGTAAGCGAGCGCGGTAAATCATTCGTGAGAGGAAAACTGATGTTCATGCGAAGAAACGGGGTCTGCAAGCTCATTTCAAACCCTCGCACTCGCACTCAATTCAAGCACTCGCACGTGATCATTCCTGCGCTCGGTCTTCTCTCATCTGCTCGCGCGAACACTGTGGTTTTTGTCAGTCGTGGGGCGGGGGTTGCCGTTACAACTAAACACTACGACGACGATACCATCGTCCATCGCGATGTTTCACATTAGAGATCGTACGATGCCAAATTGGTCGACATCGCCCAAACCTATTATCCAGTGTTATTTAAAAAAAAAAAAAAACAATTGTTAACTGAAATTATGCTCAAATTAAATATGGGTGGTCAAAAAGGTTGTAAAAAATCTTAAATAAAACTAAAATAAATTAAGCAATTCAATAATTAATTAATTCATTAAGTTCTGGCATTAATTATTGCATGCATTGCAAAAAAAACAAAAACAACCTTTATTCATATTTTTGTTCTTATCCTTAAATCCGGATATTCAAGATGGAAATGTCAAATTAAGTCATGTAACGGAACAGAATTGAGCGAGAATACTGATACAGTGCAAGTTAAATTTACTTGAGTTTAGGAGCGGCGTCATTTAACCTATAGATTTTTCTTTTTGTCTTAAAAGGTCTTTAACAATTCTTTAGTTTACCTTCATAAAACCTGCAGAAACACTACAAATTTGAAATAATATTGCAACTGAAATATTTATAAACCGAAATAAATTTATAAAATATTTATAGATTTATGCAACCCTTTAGAAGTATTTAATGTAGTGCTGTCAAACGATTTATCACAGTTAATCGCATCCAAAATAAAAGTTTTTGCTTAAAATATATGTGTATATTTACAATGTAGAAATAAATACATACACATACAGTAAACATTAACATGTTTATACATTTATATATTCATGTTCTTATAATTTATATTATATATAAATATATTAAATATATAGATAACATATTTTACTTAAATGTATGAATGCATGTGTTTGTATTTATATATACATATTAAATACACACAGTACACACACACACACACATATATTATGTAATTGTTTTGGATGTGATTAATCGTTTGACAGCACTAATTTAATACAACAAAAAATGACAGAAAAAGACAATATAATTTAAAGTGATGAAAAAAAAAAGATTATACGGAAACTGCAAAATAAATAAAATAAATGCTAATTGAAAATAATAACAGTAATTGCGTACAAAAAAATATAAAAATAACACTGGTCGTTGTTGTTGTGTAGGCTGGTTATATTGTCTAGTTTTGCTTGTACAAAGCATATACTGTACATCAAAACTTCAACTCAAATGTGAAGGTGAATTTGATTAATGTTAATTTTTGCATAAATATCAACAACCAGTTGCTTCATCTTTTACATCCATACGACTTTTTTTCTGCTTTTAAGTGCTTGGATTAAACTGGATAGTTATTGGACCGCACATCTGGGAATAAAAGTAAAGTGGGTGTTACATACCATAATGAAACCGGACCTGTTTGTAAACATGGCTTTTAGTGTGTAATACCGACTCGCCTGTTAGATGTTGTGCTCAAGCGGGTGATCTGGTTTATTTTATTATTATTATTTGTTTAATTTGTTTTATTTGCCTGTAATTTACTGTCATTTTTCTAGCAGCCCTATAAAAAACCGGCATGCAAACAAATGCTTAAACCTGAGATTTTTGCATTTTTTTTTCTGGAAATCCCTGAGGAGGAGGAGGAGTTGGTGTTGGATGGCCTGTATGAGTCTCAGAGGTGCTTCTGGAGGGAAAGCATTGCTGTGTGATTACACCGCTCCACCGGCAACCACTAAGCCCGTTACGAGGTGTTGATTGTGGGGCGTTCGTCGCCTGCCTTTTGAAGCTTTCCCCTTGTGTTTTGGGTAGTGTATTACTGTGTGAGGTGTGTTTGTGTGTGTGTGTGTGTGTGTGTGTGTAGGGCTTGGATTGTTTGATCTGGCCTGTTCGGTCCAGCGCGTCTGGTATAATGGTACTCTTCATAGCGAGAGCCTTGCATTTTTCTCCGCTCTCAAAGTGGGCGTCCTGCACACGCTTGGGCAGCTCCTGCTATGTGTTTGTGTGTGTATTCAACCGAGGTTTGCAGTGTAATTACAGTGCTTGCTTAGGCAAGCGTCTCTATTATTATTACTCATACTTTGGAATTAGACTTTGAACCAACTTTTCACATGAAATATTAATCGTTGTTGTGTAACTCACTGTTTGTGCTACGGACATAAACGATTCCTCAAATGGTGTGGCTTATTGAGGTTTATTTTCTTAATCGTGACTTTATGAGTGAAGTCGTTTTCCTGTAGAGATAAAAGCTTTGGGTTTTGCTATTTGAGTATATTTTAAAATGCCATTTAATTCTGTGATACAAAGCTACATTTCCCTCATCTTCGCTCCAGTCTTCATACTGTATGATCCTTCAGAAATTATTCTAATACGATGATTTAATGCAGTTAAGCAGTTGTGCTGCTTAATATTGTTTTTGGAAACCATGACTGACAGCAGAGCAAGACTCTGTATGATTACACCACGACCGTTTATAAAAACTGATGTTTGTCTTCATAGCTTTTCTTCTGTAGTACAGCTTGGCTCTAGCCTGACGTTTTCCCCGAACGAGTGTTTAAATTCAATTAATTTTATAGTCTGTTGCTTTGAGATCACATTTGGATGGGATTTGATTTCTAGATTGCTTTGAAAACTGTGGATAATATCACATCAGAGAAAACATAAAACTAAAATGTCTGAGAACCACACAAACTTGGAGACCACAGCAGTCTTGGGAAAAAAATGCCTTCTTCAGAATTTCACAACAAAGTCTAATGTGTGTGTGTGTGTGTTAGGAGTGGGAGTTCTACGCTCCAGCAGCTGCCAGCACATTGGCTGAAGGAGGTTCTTGAGGAAGTGAGATCCAGTGACCCCTCCTCGAAACTGTGTGCGACCCGCCGCAGTGCAGGGATACCCTTCTACATACAGGTTAGTATCTCAGGCCTCAGACCACTAGATCTCTTATCCTCCCAAACCCATCATTCCCACAGGAAGAAACAATTGCACTTTCCTCTTGTATACGTTTAGAAATTTAAAGTTGACATAGGAGAAATTCCCCCACACTGTATTTTCCATATTTTATCGGAAACAAATTTTTATTTTATTCTTATTTTTTGAATGAAATTGTTGGTTTTAATCAGTCACTTGATTTATCGCTAGATTTTCCAGTGAAATGACATACTCTGCCCTCCAAAAGGGTGGAAACTGTTTAGAAAAGTGGGGTTGTGGACAATATTGGCATGGATCCTGATCGTTTTGCACTGATAAGGTACACCACAAACTGCGAAAACAAACATATTTTGTTACATGAACATAGAAAGTGCTTACATATTTGATTCATCATAATATCCAGCATTAGCAGCTATTACAGCTCTGGATAATCTGTGCATCTGAGCTGTCAGTGAATTCAAACATTGACTTGATATATTACTCCAAGCCGCCTGAAGGATTGCCCAAAGATGATTCACACCGGTTGGACACTTCTTACGGACGTCACAGTCTACTTCCTTCTCACAGTAGATTAATTTTAACATGTACAGTATATATTGACATTATTATGTCATCAAAATAAAAATGATTATTATTGCTGGTCTTCAATGATAAGGGCAAGTTACTTTAATGTTATAATAACTTTTCCAAACTTTTGGAGGGCAGTGTATGTCTTTCCTAATCATTTATTCTGCTTAAACACATTCAGATCTGCCTCCATCCAATCAACAACTGATGGATAAAACCATGAATGTACAACAGAATACATATGGAAAGATAATAATAATAAAAAAAATAACCTGAAGTAAAAAGTTATGGCATTACAAGAAAATGAAGACATTAGTAAAGTAAAACAAGATATCAAATTCTTAAATATGTGACTTTGTAACACTAATTACGATTGTTTCTGTCATTTAAGTCGACACAAAACAAATATGTTTGAAGACATTCTCATATTAACTCCAAACGTAATGCATTACTTTTCAATGGAAAAAAAAAGAAGTTTTGTTTGATTTTTACTAGTGGTCTACTTGTGGCTGTTTACAAGTTGCACTATTGATAGGATACTGATGTAACATTATCAGGGAAGGAACTTAAATTGTGAGAAAGAAAAATCAATTTGAAATAAATGCTTTGTTTTTCACTTTTATAAACAGGGGATCTAAAGTGTACAATTTTGCTCGCCTCTTCATCCTTTCTCACACTCATATGTTCACACTTTCTACATCCCTAATCCTACCCAAGACCCTTAACATCTACCTTAATAACTATTAATAAGCAGCAGATGAGTTGTTTAATCAGGCCAAAGTTGCAATTTTCGTTTGAATAGGGATTTTTTTTTAATTTTACTTATTTTGTATATTTAAACAATAGAACTTATATAAATCATACTTTTGTTTAGCAAGGACAAATTAAAGTGACTTTTTAAAAATAGATTCCTCTTTTAGATAAATGCTGTTCATTTGAAAATAGACATGAAAATGCTCTATCCAAACTTAAATGGTTATAATTTATGAACTAATACATTTTGCGATATGATTTTGAAAAGTACCATTTCCATGGTAAGACAAAAAATGATTTATTTATCTATTAAAAAGCTTTCTAATGATTTATAGTTTGTCTGAAGTAAAATTCACGATACTACACGGAGACGGGTGACACAGATGTGTGTGCTAGTACCTCCCAAAACAACCATACTTCCACAATAAGTAATAACCTCTCAATCTCCAAAGATTCCCACCTCCAGGAATTAGTTTCATTAGTGTTACTTGAACATCTGTGGATGGGTAATTGATTCCATATAGTTTTTTGATGGAGGTCATCCCCGGTGGACCGTCCTCTGAGAGGTCAGAATAGCTGAATACTGAAGTCAAGGAAAAATGGGCTTTGGATCTGAAACGCAAGACAATGAGAGGGTTTTAGTGAAGAATAAGACGGGGAGAGGATGCATGAGCGCACATTCCTGCGGTATGTCCCGGAAAAGGTGGTCTTGCGCGATGAGTTCACACCCTTTGGCACGAGGACAAAAGAACAGAGACCGTATTGGGTTACACGCTGTGAGTCATTTTTCATCTGTCATGCTGTCATTCAAAGGAATGTGCCATTTGAAACGCAGCTTAAAGGACGGTTCACCTAAAATTGCAGCTTCTGTCATTATTTGCTCGGCTACATGTCATTCCAAAACATGTGAAATGTGTGGGAACTTGTCCGTTGGAAGTGATAGCTGTAATAATGTTGTTTGTTTGTTTGTAGGCCCTGCTGTCCTCTGAGCCCAAATCATCCAGCTGTGGACTCCTGAAGATAACCATGAGATCTCTGACGGCTTTGGCTATCCCTTCTAATGATGGAGATACTGAGAGCAGCTCTGTGCCACAGGTACACACACACACACACGTTTGTTTAGTGAAAAGTGGGAACTCTCCATAGGCGTTTTATACCGTGCAGACTGTACCACACTTAATTCTACCCCTTGTTGGAAACTTTCTGCTATTTTCATTCTGTGTGATTTTTTTTTTTAAGCATTTTGAAAAATATTGACCTGAAAAGTCACCTTCTCCTTGTAATACCTATGTCATACCCATGTCATTATACAAATTCATGTCTTCATTTGTAACACACATCAGTAGAATCAGGAATGTTTAATGGGTCTTTGTTTGTTTTGGTGGACGTACAGGTCCACGCTCTGAACATCCTGAGGGCTTTGTATCGAGACACGCGTCTGGGGGAGAACATTGTGCCATTTGTGTCCGAGGGCATGCAAGCTGCCATCCTGGGTTTCACTTCTCCTGTGTGGGCTGTGAGTAGACCCTTACTCATTTTTATACACTATCTATGCAAGTTCCTTTAATAACAAAAAAAAAAAAAGTAGGGTTTTTCAGACATGGTTGACCACAAATGATGCGTCTGGAAGTATCATCAAAGCACCATCATGCCATTTTATTAGATACAGCGGTGTGCATAATGTACAGTGTAATGAATTTTAGCCATTTTATGAATTATTCGAACTCAAATTAAAATCCAATATTTTTCTTGTTACATGTTTTAATGCATTATCGATTACACTTTAGAATAGGTAACACTTGTTAACTATTACCAACAACTTTTCCCTCAATACATTCTTAAATTGCTGTTTATTAATAGTTAGTAAGGTAGTTGCTAAATGTGGGTATTGGGTAGAATAAGGCCATGCAGAATAAGGCATATGTGCTTAATTAGCATTAATAAATGGCTAATATTCTAGTAATATGCATGCTTATACGCAACTAATATGTGTAATCATAAAATAAAGTGTTACTGCATTATAATTTCTACTAGGGATCAGAGATGGGTGACTCGAGTCACATGACTTGACTCGAGTCTGACTCGAGTCACAATTTTCAGGACTTGCGACTTG
>JAUMHG010000055.1:4941694-4957094 GCA_032359395.1 Enteromius anoplus | reverse complement strand
GTATGTGTGTGCGTGTTTGTGTGTATATATATATATATATATATATATATTTATATATGTGTGTGTGTTTGTGTGTATATATATACATTAGCTAATGTTAAAAAATGCAACATGTTTTTTTAATAATTCATTAGTAAATGCTAAAATTAGTAAGAACTAGGATAAAAAAATGCTGTAGAACTATTATTCAAGCTTGTTTTTTATGATATTTAACTGCTGTACCAGTTTTCATAATGGTAAAAGATTTAGCTAAACCATTTACTGCTGTTTTTTTCTCTGTCAAGAATTGTATAATTTTAATAAGATTGTATGATATTAGCAGGACACTTGCAACACCCAGATATTTATGACCTTATGGCTTTAACACTGTTAAACATATATTTAATAGCATTTAGAAAGCCCTGAATCATTGTTTGGGTGTCAGGGCCTGTATAGTATCATAACTGTGTTATGAGCCCATATGTGTGCTACAGACATCTGGAGTGGAGCAGAGGTGTGGAGAGGCTGGAAAAAGGATTCAAGGCCCCTCGGGTCTGGAACACAGATAACACAGAACAGAGAGAAACAGATCAAGCTCACAAGTGATCAATGCCACCATAAAAACAGACTCAAACCACATGGACACATATCAGCAAGCGTCTCGGCCCTTCTGAATCAAATGCAATCATCCCCTTCTTCAAATTATGGATTGAGTTCCCTAATGGTCAGTCCTTCAGATTAATAGAAGGATGCAAGTCAATAGGGTTCAGCCTTTTTTTTCACTACGGAGGCGCAAGGGTTAAGAGATTGGAGGATTGGGGTCTGCCTGGTTCTTGTCAGTGGAGGTATGCAGGCCCATTCACCCAAATGAAGCCCACATGTAGAAGATGTTAAATATAGCTTGGTTTTGGCTTCCACGGCCCCCTCCTCTCCCCTAGGCGTGTATTTGTGAGTGTCTGGGTGTCCGGTGTTGATCAGGCCTCTCTTTACAACAACACGAGCTCTCAGCAAAGCACTCGAGGAATCTGAGTTGTTAATTGTTGTGGTGGTTGACATACGAGACAACCCGTGATTAGTTACCTGAGCAGACTGTGATTTTTGTTCCACAATCAGAGTTTAATTCTTCTTTCGGAGTTGTTTTCATTAGATTAGGCCTACAGTGTTGTCTTGGAGGTTATAAATCCTAGAGATCTGATCTATTTGCCGGTCACACTGTGTATTTGTATTGTGTGCCTAAGCCTTCAAAGCCTCGTCTTCGTGTCGGAGTAGATCTGTTAAGCTCCGCTCTGTGAAATATTTGAGACCTACGGCTTTGTTGGGCTTTATCCCTGTTATTCAGACTGAATGAAAATATGGGTGCATTTGAGTTTTGCGCTTGTGAAAATCTTTTTGTTAACATTATCGCATGCTAAGCAAACATGGCTTTACACACCGTGAGCCGTGAGTGGAAACCCAGCTGCTAAAACCGGGTCATGACTGATTTAGGTGGTCAGGTTGGTTTTTGCAACATGATAGGTGTTGTTTTTGACTCAAATGGTTGATAAACTTTCTAGAATAGTTTAGTTCATATTAGGGCTGTGCGATATTACATTGCAATATTTTTTTTCCCTGCGATATATATTGCAATGTCTACAAATTTATTTATGTTCATCAGGTGTTCATCAGCATCATCCTTTTGTTGTTCACTGACAGGCTGCGCAAATCCGGGTTCATTATCAGCGTGATTTTGCGCAGCTCGTCGGTGAACAACGGCTCTGGGTAGTGAATGCGGCTTAATGTAAGATCACGCACCTGATGGAATTTACTGTTGCCGGCTTTACTGACAACATGCGCAAAACATACCGCGGGATGATGATCATGCAACTCTATCCAAAATACTTTCTAAATGACCGACGTTGCGTTTCTTTTCTTCAACCAAATCTTCCACTTCGGCGCTTTTCTCCCGTCCCGCGCTCATTTCACCATGCTCACGCAGAGACTGCATGCATGAAGTAGGTGAAGCAACGTGTGCTGTGTAGTTTTTAAAGAACTCCTAAATATGAGTTAATTTACTTTATATCAGACAAATATAGATCTGTGAATAGAAAGCTTAGAAATATAGAAAGGACATTTTTAAATCAGACACACAAATTGTATTTTTTGTATTTTTTTTTTTTTGTAAGTCCGACAGTAGGTACCCCAAAAGTTTGGCTGGAGCAGTTTGTTTCCCTTCCCAAAGCCAAAGACACAATATGAGCGGTGCCTACAGTGGATAAAGCAGTGTGGAAGGCTAAATGTCAAGGCTAAACCTTACGTCTGCTCGAAGGTAAGGCAAGTCTAGTCTAACGCCATAGCGATAGCTAGCTAGTAAGACTATGAGCAAGACGTTCATATTTACAAAACTGGATATTAAAGTTATCTGTAAGTTACTGTCCGCAAATATTGTATATCAGTAGTATACCATTGCCAGAACGTTAAACTAGTTGCTAGACGTACTAGTATTAGCTCACGTTAATGAACTTAATTTAAGCCAGCTTGTTAGCAACTTCACGTTAGCTCTTTTTAAAGTTATATTTCGTCATTCACGTCGCGTTCAAACAGGCAATTTAAACTTATTTTTAGCGCTCTGAGGAAAAATTGGCGCGATCTGCTTCATAGTCTGATTCGCGCGCTCATTGATTCTTTCACGCTCTCATCTTCTCCTCTCCCAGACGAGAGCTACATTGCAGTGATATTGAGTATGTTTTTGGTGAATATACAGACAGTAATATCTGCCTCCTCAGTGTGTGTTTCATGTGAGGATCGGTACACCTCATTCCAAGCTGTGTAATCCTTATAGGCTGTATAGGCACAATCGAACCGCGCACGCTCAGCTGACTCTCTCACGCTCTCATCTCCCGACGAGATAATGTATATAGCCATCCATTGCATATTGCAACCCTTTTTGCCTCGACCTGGAGGATATTAAGCGTATTTTACTCCAAAAGGAGTCACTGACACCGACAGGTACACCTCTCCCCGCCATGTTTTCTACTACTGTCTATGGTTGACAGTCCGTCATTGTCGGTAAGCTTGACTGGCTAGCAACTGTAACTAAGGGGGGCGTGGCTTTTGCTAAAGGTCAATTGGTTACGGTGGCTTCAGGTTCAGTTGCTACGCATACGTCATCGGAATGAGTGTTCTGATTGGTTGTAGATTCGTCCAGTAGTATCCAGAGGCATCTGATGGACGCAGGTTAAGCCGCCTCCCAGAAGGCGGGAAGTAAGGCAGCTTTGCCAGACTAAGCTCCTATCAGCTTTATAGTCGCGGAAGCCAGGCTAGTAAAATGTAGTACTATCGAAATAAAGTGTAACCTTATTTAGTTTTTTTGTTTTTATCCACATGGAATTGATTGAGTTGTGAAAAGTAGGCAGTGCATATCAAACGGTAATCATATTTGAGTGGATGTGACGGATTGAAGAAAGGATGAAATGTTCTCCCTAGAATCCCTTTTATGCTGTGGTGAGGTGACTGTTGGGTGAATTGTATTTACAGGGCTGAAAAAGACAAGAACCTCATCTTACAGACAAATGACATAATCATAGTTGATTCACACGAAATGAATCAGTCTTTGTAAAGTCCACTTTCCAGACTAGAACAGTGTAATAGTGACTGTGTTCGTAATGATGAAGTTGCTAATGGCCCTCGTCCTTTTTCTTTATTTTTTTAATTCAATTTGAATCCAATAAATCATGAGCCATCTTAAAGAAGAAAAAAAAAAATCTAGGTGAATATTTTGTAAGACTAGTCATAGATGCCACTCGGTCGGTCTCTGTATCTTCTCACAGGACCTCAAATGGGCTGAAAGAAGAAACTGATGGATGAGGCCTCACTATTAATTCCAGCAGAGCGATAATTCAGATGTTATTGCATCGAATACAAGAAATACGAGGTCATTGACTTCAGCAGACAGCTTAGCATTTCTATCAGTCAAAGAAGCACAGTGTGTTTCCAGAACAAGCATGTGTTTATCAGCGTTGGGTTCCTAGAAGCTGCTTCAATGTCTAAGTTAACATTTGGCTGCTGGTAAACGCCAATTATATACAATGAGGCAGTGTTATTTTAGTATTATTTAAATACCATCTAAATCTAGCCTTTATTTTATATTTTCAGTTTACATTTTTATTAGTTTTAGTGTTATTATTTAGATATAGTGGGTCACATTTTATTCTGGTGACCAACTCTCAATTTTAACTATGACTTTTGACTATTAACCCTTAATAGCTAGATGTTAAATTAAGGTATGGGGTAGGATTATCTAAAATATAGTCATGCAGAATTACGAAGGCATTAATGTGTGCTTTATCAGTGCAGTGCTAATAAACAGCCAATATGCTAGGAATATGCGTTCTATTACTGTACGCAACTAGTGAGAATTGGTCAAATAAAGAGTTAGCGTTTTGATTTAGCTTAAATGTATTTTATATGTAATTTAAGTACATCTCAAATGAAAAATAGAAATGTTGCCTTTAGCAGTGAACTGAAATATGTTTTTGCTTGATCACCTTAATTTTCATCTTTAAATTAATTTGAATATAATATGATATGATCTAAAATTATTTCATTTCATTTAACGATTTTGGTAACACTTTACTTAAAGCTTTATTGTATAATGGATTATAAATGGTTAATATAGGCTATAATTATTATTATTTTAATTATTTATGTAATACATTATATCTTGTCATAAATGATTATAACTGAAATTAAAATGCATAGGACTTTACAGTGGTTACAGTTGTACAATGCATTATAAGGTGCATTACAATGCATAATCATGCATTAAAACTACTTTTATTATGCAATACACATGAAGGCTTTAAGTAAAGTGATACTGGATTTAATTTCTGAATATTTAGTGCAGTTGAATGCACATTTTTTATTTTATTTTTTCCCATACATACAATTGTGGTATTAAAGTACAGTATTAAAGCTACTTCTGTTGTGTCACAAAATGTTGTGATCTTTTGATTTCATGTGGTGGACTTCAAACTTGCTTTAAGCGGATTGTCCAGCAACGTGCAGGTCATAAAAATCCAGTACACTTGTGTGCTTTTCTGGAGGCTGTGATAGAACTGCTTGTACTCTTTCCCTTTTAATTCCTCCAGTGCACCTCAAGAGCCAGACAAACTGGAATAAACAAGATGTGTTATGGCGCTCTCGCCAGGTGCTGTCCAACACCGTCTCGGCCTGGTGTTTTCAAGCCAGACTAAGATTAGGTTTGTTTGGTGTTTGCAGACTGCCGAGTCATACTCAGGGAAACTGTACCACCGTGCCTAATAAGAGCCAGATGGCCTTTGAGCCGTAATGGCGGGTTGAGACTGAGAAAGCCCCCTGGAGATGACTCGCCTCAGACTGCTATGTTTCTAAAATTACACCCTTCCAAACTGTCATTTCCTCTCAAAAGACTTTTAATGGGACAAATTAGCACTGATAGTTAACATATGAGGCCAGAAAGGGGGAACCGTACAGACTTTGGCAGTCATTAGATTAAATATGTTTTTACCGATGCTTATAAACTTCTATTTACATTAAGGGAGTAGATCAAGATTTTAATTAGTGCTTTAAAGTGATTAATCGCATCCAAAATAAATGTTTTTTTGTATACTGTGTACATGTATTAGGAATATAGAAATACAAACACGTGCATGTATACATTTAACAAAAATGTTATGTATATATAGGCCCTGTGACCAGAGCAATATTAAAATGAGTGCTGTCAACAATTATCTCATCCAGAATAAACAAGTGTCTATATATAGTAGGGATGTAACGGTATTGTAAAATACCGTCGTACCGCAATATCAAATTTTTCCGATAATACCGTGGTCGCATGACTCGATAAAACAATAGGTCTTCTGAGAAAAGTTTGCTCAGGTGAACGGAGCGAACAATTCCCATCAGCCAAAGCGTGCCCATCATTCTTTGCGGTCTGTTGTCAATACAGATCAGTGTTGCCAACTTAGCGACTTTGTCTCTATATTTATCGACTATTCAGACCCCCTCTGCGACATTTTTCCCTAAAAGCGACTAGTGACAAATCTAGAGACTTCTTAGACAAACCTCAGCGAGTGTCCGGTACTGCCGCGCTAGCACGAGCCCTTGTTTTCTCGTTTGTTCTGTTCAGCGAGAGGCTAGGAGGAACAGGGCTTTCAGCCATTGTCTATATCTTATGTGTACTTGGTTTCATCACTATGAATCATAAATATAATTATAAACGATTATAAATAAGGATTTTAATCTACATTAACATCTTGTAAAGTAGCGCTAGTCCAGTAGGCCTTATTATGGCGTGCATTTCAAATTCAAATTCACTATTTCATATTCATTCCGTTTTTCGCACTGACGAAATGAATATGCAAATTGATATATGACGTCATCTAGGAATCTAAAGCGGTTCTAAAGTTCCTGTTTCAAAGTTTACAGACATATGGCTAATGTGTGTGCCATTGATATGTTCTGTGTTCATGTAAATTGTTTAATCAACACTTCTGCCACTTTTTTTGAGCCTTTTAATTAGTTTAGTTTTTTATGTAAATGATTGAATAAATACCGTACCGTGCCGTTCATACGAGGTATTACCGTACCGTGAAATTTTGATACTGTTGCATCCCTAATATATGTATATATATATATATATATGTGTGTAAATATAGACAGTGCACCACATAAATACATTATGTAAACAAAAACCTTTATTCTGGATGCAATTAATTGTTTGACATTACTCATTTTAATATTAGTCTGGTCACAGGGCCTGTGCAAGATGAGCTTAAGACAATAATAATGGCCCAGCCTCCTGGAACAAGTCGATTTGTACAAAGCTCATCGTTCTAAAAAAGCGAGGTGTGTTCTGATTGGCCAGCTATCCAGTGCACTGTTATTTTCTGAATACTGCAAGCCTGTGACTGTAATGTTACGCCCCTTACCATAACGTGATGCCGATGCTGATATAACAACAAAAGCCATTACTAATGAGCCATTTGTTGCATCCAGTGGAGATATAATTACTGCTTATAATGACTAAGTACTGACTATTGATGTGTTGTGTGGCATCGCGCCACATTAGCATAACACCATGTCTGCATTCGTGATCGAAGAAACGACAAACAACAAACACTACTCTATACTGCTGAAAACTCGTGTTAGAATATTAAGTAGCAGGTTATTTTATTAAACACTTAAATGTTTTGAGTCAGAAGTGCCAGACTGTTCTTGCAGAGGTAGAATTGCTCCATCTTATAGTCTCTGTGCACAATAAGTGTTGGCTACTCTGTCAGTCCTCCATAAAAGCGCTCTGATATTTGTGTCGAACTGTTCTGGAACATACCTCTTAACCACTGATTTGTAGTTGTGTTCTCTTTTTGAAAGCACAAAGTAAGTTGACTTTCACATTGAGTATCATAAAAGACAACTTGTACACTGTATATAAGTCTTTTGAAGTCAATATGTTGTGGGAGTTAGACTTAGAATGACATCAGTTTGAGGTAATGGTTTGAACTGTGAACTGGGTGAAGGAAAAGGTGAACACAAAAGGTTAAGCTGGTTTTGTGGATGACTTGTATTTGCAGCCACAAACGGCTCTCTGCATCATGTGACCAGTCGTGTCTGTGGACTGTTGTCATGCTGTGACTGCTGAAAGCAACGTGTATGCCATGTGGGTTAATGTGGATGTCTGTATGTTGGAGTAAGTTAAACTCAGCAGGTGAAGATTCACATGTCTGGTAGGCTGTTCTTGGCGTCTCCTGCTTACTTTTTCTCCATTTAAAGAGCATTGTCTGTACAGCACATATGCCAGTTTACTCTCTTTTTTTTATATATTATGTTCCTCTTGCTAACCAGTGCACCAAACGTGTTACATATAGGACATCCCCAATTAGTCATGCCCATTTGTGCCTGTTTGTGTAATATCTTGGCCTAAAAATTTATGATTTAGCAAGAATTCAGTATGTTGTTTAAAGGGATATTACACCCGTAAAGGTTATATGGCACAGGTGCTATGTCATTTTTTATAACCCTTAACATTAACCCTGCCCACCATGAGCTATCACTGACCCTTTGGCGGGATAGTGGGAGACCGCTTTATCCCACCATGACTTAATTTGATCACCATCGCTTTATAAAATGCATGCTAATTATGTATCTCCAGTTGTCAGAATTTGTTTGTAGATGCATACTTTGACATTTTGGGGTCTGGCCGCAACCCAAATTTCGCCGCTTGGTCTATGTAGATCTCATTAAAACACAGACATTATGTAAATATCTTTGTTCTCTTAATTTAGTCGCCAAGCCTCTTCCACTCTCTACCCACTCTTGCAGTCTTGGGATATTGAGAGCATGCTCTCAACAGGCGTGCAAGACTATCCCGGGACTCAAAAAGCCAAAGTTCAAAGTCCTTAAAGAAATAGTTCACCAAAAAACCTCAGAACAGCAAAGCAGCTTTTTAGCTGAAACCTTGGTCCTTGGTGATTCATAAAATGGTAGGAGCTACCAACACAGTCTGAAAAAACATATACAGGTAACATAAAATGAATACCCGTGGCTCCTGATGATGTATTGAGGTCTTATGAAGTGAAATGATCTGTGTGTTCAAGAAACTGAACATTTGTTTAATCCTTTGATAATCTCGAATACCGTTTTCAAAGCAATATTTGAGACCAAACGTTTCCCATCATTCATCACTTTAAGGAACTCGCGTTCCTCAAACTTGTGGGAATTCAAGGACGACATTCAGGTGTAAGCTAAGATACTTTATATAATTTGATTAGTAAAACATAGTGTTGGCTTGACTGTTCAAGCTCCAGTCCTAAACACTGATTATGTGAATATTGTCAGTAAAAGTGCATAATATCCCGTAGTCAATGTTGTACAGTGTTTCCCCCCCCCCAGGAACAGTAGTTACATGTAACTTAATCTTCAATTTGTTGTGCTGCGGTCTTAATTCGCCTCCGTAGAAGTGGTTATTGTACAGAATAACATGCCCCCTTTACAATCCATATGACATTCATGGTTTGAGGTCAGCAGATCTCTGTTCTCTAGCTGTGGTTAGGTCTGGTGAAGAATGCAAATGTTAACTCGAACTCGTACCTCCATGCTTGCTTCCAATTGCTGTCAGCAGATCACCATCACAGCTTTGCAAGGCTATCTGTTCATCTGTCAAGCTTCCATTCATTTGTCTACAAACATGAAGGCTAAATAGTTTTTCTTTTTTCCAATCCCCTTCTTTTTGATGGATGGATATTCCCTATTTCGTGTCTCTGGAGTTTCCAGGACTTTGGACAGGCTTCTTTGATTTAGTGCTTGTAAAGCAGTCATCTATGTCATCAGGGGACTGCTCTGAAAATGAAATCAGCGAGACTCCATCCCCGAACCTACTACCAGTCCAAAAGAGTTCAGTCAACCTTTCAGGAATCTATAAAATTATGCTTTACATAAAATAGAAATATATTTACATGAAATACGCTGCTCAAAAACACACTAAAACAACACATCCTAGATCTTAATAAATGAAATATTCTTATGAAATACTATGTTCTTTACATAGTTGAATGTGCTGACAACAAAATCAGACAAAAATGATCAATGGAAATCAAATTTATTAACCCATAGAGGTCTGGATTTGGAGACGTGGAAATACACACTACAGGCTTATCCGACTTTGATGTAATGTTCTTAAAACAATTCAAAATGAGGCTCAGTAGTGTGTGTGGCCTCCACGTGCCTGTATGACCTCCCTATAACACCTGGGCATGCTTCTGATGAGGTGGAGGATGGTCTCCTGAGGGATCTCCTCCCAGACCTGGACTAAAGCATCCGCTAACTCCTGGACAGTCTGTGGCGCGACGTGGCGTTGGTAGATGGAGCGAGACATGATGTCCCAGATGTGCTCAATTGAATTCAGGTCTGGGGAATGGGCGGAGCAGTCCATAGCATCAATGCCTTCGTCTTGCAGGAACTGCTGACACACTCCAGCCACATGAGGTCTAGCATTGTCTTGCATTAGGAGGAACCCGAGGCCAACCGCACCGGCATATGGTCTCACAAGGGGTCTGAGGATCTCATCTCGGTATCTAATGACAGTCCGGCTACCTCTGCCGAGCACATGGAGGGCTGTGTTCTCTGGCAAATGCCAAACGTCCTGCACAGTGTTGGGCTGTAAGCACAACCCCCACCTGTGGATGTTAGGCCCTCATACCACCCTCATGGAGTCTGTTTCTGACTGTTTGAGCAGACACATGCACATTTGTGGCCTGCTGGAGGTCATTTTGCGGGGCTCTGGCAGTGCTCCTCTTGTTCCTCCTTGCACAAAGGCAGAGGTAGCTGTCCTGCTGCTGGGTTGTTGCCCTCCTCCACGTCTCCTGAGGTACTGGCCTGGCCTGTCTCCTGGTAGCGCCCCTCCATGATCTGGACACCACGCTGACAGACACAGCAAACCTTCTTGCCACAGCTCACATTGATGTGCCTACCTGGATGAGCTGCACTACCTGAGACACTTGTGTGGGTTGTAGACTCCGTCTCATGCTACCACTAGAGTGAAAGCACCGCCAGCATTCAAAGTGAACAAAACATCAGCCAGAAAGCATAAGAACTGAGAAGTGGTCTGTAATCACCACCTGCAGAACCACTCCTTTAATGTTGCCTTCTAAGTGGAAAGTTTGATTTCACAGAAGTGTGATTGATTTGGAGTTACATTGTGTTAAGTGTTCCCTTTATTTTTTTTTTACAAAATATAGTACTGGTAGATAAAACACAATTCCAGCACCTGACATACAACCTGTATGCGCTAAGCCTTGTTTACGTGGAAAGGAACGTACTGTACGCACATGTCACGATACTCTCTAAAATGGCACCCTTGGGTGACGCGAAGAAGAATTCTTTAATAAAGTTGTTAATTTATTTTTTTTTTGCTCTCACTCCTTCATCAGTACTGTGCAGTTACTCTGCGTTAAGAGAGCATGAAGTGGCTGAAATGTAATTGTGAACCGGTTGTCTTGTAGGTGTGGTCGCTCTGCAGTATACCGCACTCGTGAAATGGCAGCGAGAGCCCTGGTTCCATTTGTCCTGGTGACACAAGTTCCCTCCACCATCCAGACTCTCCTAGAGGAGCTGCCTCAAGAACCAGGACCAGGACTCCAACATAACCACATCCACGGAACGCTGCTTCAGGTGTGTGAATCTCCCCAAGTCACATGATCTACAGCAATCCATTCACTTAACGCGTTATGCATGACACGCAAGGTGCGTACAATAGTGTAAAGTATCTGCAGAAACCTTGAAATGAGTTCTTCCATTGTGCTATTCTCCGAAAGAAGCTGATACCCGATACTGAATCAGTGTTATGTTTAGTAAAAAACATTTGGACAATTGTACTCCAAAGGGGAAATTCAAGTGCTTAACAAGCATCAATATAAAACCTAGAAGCTTAGATAAATGTAGATAGCGACCGAGAGATGCTATAATTTTGAGACTGAAGCAGGTTTCTGGACAAGAAACTGGAATCGTTTGTTAGCGCGTGTGGATGTAACTCTAGAGTGCTGGGATGAAGATGTGCTCGGATAAGAAAAGAGCTGGATTTGGTGTTCTTTCCTGTTATAGCAGACATATATCTGGTCAAAGCTCCTGCAGATGTGGAGGGAATTAGACTGCGGTGGGGAATCGCTGAGATCCGTGTGAGGAATGTCGTGTGGGTGGTGCTCTGGTGACTAGCGGAGGCAGAAAACTGTCTTATGCAGCATTGTATGTAGAAAAAAGAGAAGTGTTTATGCCAAGTGCCTGCCACCTGATGCTCAAGTCAGTTATTAAGTAGAAAGATCAATATTGTATTATTTTATGTGTTTATTTTTATTTATAACCACCAAATGGGCGTATTAGAAACATTTTTAAAGGTTAATGTGACACTGAAGACTAGAGTGAGATATCAGCTTTGCGTCACGGGAATAAATTACATTTTAAAACATAGAAATGCATATTTCAAAAATAAATAAATAAGATAATTATTACATAAGACAACAAAAGACAGGGAAATCGAGAGTGAAAGTCCTGTTTGACTGTATGTTTTCAATTTGCTGTGTTACAGTGGATCTCTAGCTTCTTTGAATATGGAAATTATGGATGTTTGTGTGTGTAACTAGATTTGGAACTGATAACAGAGTTATGATACATAATCGTGTGTGTGTGGAGAGCTGATGGTGTGAAGCACGTTCAGATGAGCTGAAGATAACGTCATGATGCTTTCAGTGGAGAACTGCCCTCATGCTGCCATCTGATGTGAATACCTGAGTCGCATGCAGGAGCGGTGTACGTGTGGATCGCAGCATCAGCTAAGAGATAGATAAAGATGCCACCGCCACTTTTGGCTTTGTTTTTGCATCCGTGTTCTTAAATTCTTAAAGAGACAGGCCCACCCAACAGGAAAGTTCTGCCATTATTTGCTAACCCTCATGTTGTTACAAACCCATTAGCACTAATGTTTATATTTAAAACACAAATGATCTTTTTAATGAAACCTGAGCAATTTCTGACCCTCCACAGTCCTATTTCTATAAAGCTCTTAGTGGTTTCATACTGGCATAAGTAATAATAAAAAGTAAAAAAAACATGGCACTAGAATGTTTTATTCTAGTCCCTAGATATTAGGGCTGGGTAAAAAGCCATTTTTGCCTTTAATTATCACAGGACAGATACATTTCTGACAGGAAGTGAATTGGCAGAGAAAGAGAGGGGACGGGATCGGGAAAGGTCTGCTAGCCAAGACGCAAAATTGCGACACCTGAAGCGCAACGGCGCTATATGTCGCTATATGCCGACAGTTGATTCTTGTTTTTACGAAACAATATCACAATAAGCTTTGTGATGTGTTAGATTTGATAGAATAAATTTGAAATCAGAGACTTTTTTAAAAATATTTTATTACAATATTCAAACAATAAATGACGTTATTGGTGCTGTTTAATCTGGAGTGGCAGATCGCTGTGGTCCCTCAGGAAAAAAAAAATCATTACACTTTACCAGTTTCAGCATGAAATAAACATGAATAAAATCCAAAGGTATGTCACACAGCTTCACATTTACCTCAGAAACAAACATATTTGGTGACCATTAGCCTGTTAATCTGCTAGGAAAATAAACTTCATAGTGGAGCTTTTTGATAAATATATGCACCATATGACACATACATTATATTTCTTCTGCTTTAAAGTGTTTAGTTTGTGTTTGAATAGATTTTTTTTTTTTTTTTTAAATGGCAGCCACTATAAAAAAAAAAAACTGCATTAGAAAAATCGATAGAAATTGTAATTTTACTATTATAAGAACTTAACTTAACCTTCAATATTATAATAATGTAGTACCAGCTGACTCTCATGTATGTTTTACAGCATTTTTTTCCTTAAGGTAATTTGGCATGTACTCTACCTGATATATATCCAAAATAATCAATGCTGGAGTAAATCAAGCTTGTGAATGAGAATCGTATCAAATCATGAAATTTGTTCAGTCACTTTAAGTCAGTCATCTCTGTAGTACATGGTTCATCCTCCTAACATTCCTTTGGACATTACTGACGTAAGTAAATGATGCAGTGTGGTTTTGTTTAAATGGATATGGCAAGAGAAAGTGAAATACGAAAGACAGAAAGAGCGGGGGAGGAAAGAAAACATGTCGCAGATGTTGTTGTATCAGGACTGGATTAAAGCCTTTTTGTTCTTTGTTTGAATCGGGCATCTTTAAAAATAGCTTTATTGTACCGTACACCTTCCTTAACACAACAAAACACCACACCAGCAACCCTCAATTTGCATTACAGAGTTGTGATACCAGGATGAGATGAAGCAGTGTGTCAGCACAGCGTTTCAGAGTGCCATTTTGATTACAAAACCAGCTTTGCTGAGTAAAACGCTTGAACCCTGCTGAGTTCACCTGAAAATCCCTGTTGACACAACTCACTGGTTCCCTTTAGGAGCCGACTAACGAGGGAAACAGATCGAGCAGCACTAACCCAACCTGACGCCTCGGCCCTGCTCCGAGCGCTCTCCGCCACTGCTGCTTACCCACAATGCAACAGCTTCTTTTTAAAAGTCCTGGGTAACATCCAGGTCCCACAGGGAAATTAATCCACTGTGTGTTTTGAAAACAGTAAATCAGATCAGCAGACATAGTCCGCTCAGTGGGGGGGGGGGGGTCTCACACCTTCATTGTGTGTGTGTGTGTGTTTTACTTAATTTATTTATTTAAGGAATTTATTTAGTTTTCTAAATTGATATTGAACAGAGATTATTTTTTATTCCTGTTCTTTTTCTGTCTGTATTTGTTTTTATTTGTTTCATTTTATAAACTGGGAACCGCCATGTTTAGTTTTTGCTTTAATATTTCTTTTCTGATTGCTTTAAGTTGTTTGTGTAGCTGCAGTCTGTAACTGTTGGCGCTCTATAGCGGTTAATAAACAGAACGGTGTGCGTCTTGCAGAAGAACGTTGTAGCCGGATCTACTTCTCTCTGATTATGTCTATGAATTACACAGATACACAAAAAAAACCCCCACAAAAGACTGCTTTAAAGATTAGTTGTTGTTTTTTGTTTGTGTTTTTGCTTTAAAAAATAAATGTTCTCCATTTACAAAATAAAGTTTTGTTTTTTTCTTTGTATGTTTATTTGTTTTTAATTAATTTAATAATGTATTTATTTTTGTTTTGTAAATAGATATTATTATTTGTTTAAATTTTTGTCAACAACCAGATGAAATGCTCATGTATGCATACATAAGAAAGGGTGTTAGTAATCCACAAGTTATTATATTAAACGGGTCATATGATGCAATTTCAAGTACACCATGATCCATGAAGTCACAGAGGGGCTTTATTTTCATAACACCACCCAAATGTTATGCAACAAATGCATAATTTGCAATGGCTTTTATTGTTTTGGTGTCACAGCGCCGGGACACGGCATCACATTATAGTAAGGGGCGTAACATTTTGCGCCACATGCTTGTGGTGTTCGGCCAATCACAATTCACTGGATAGCTGGCCAATCACAGCACACCTCGCTTTTTTAGAACGATGAGCTTTGTACAAATCAACCCGTTAGAGGAGGCGGGGCTTAGAGGAGAAACAATAATGTACAGTGTGTGGAAAAGAATGTGTTTAAGCTTAAACTGCATAAACAAATTGCATAACACCAAATACACTAAGTATTCTTTTTAGCTATATCGTGTGTAGGGCTGCAACTAACGATTATTTTGATAACCGATTAGTTGGGCGATTATTTTTTCGATTAATCGGATAAAACCTAAACACTTCTTTAATTTGATGTTTTGCTGATGACTATATAAAACCACAAATCAGGCTATTATTTATGTATAAAAGTGAACTTTAAAAAATCCAAAAGCCACATAAAGAGTTAAACAA
>JAUMHG010000055.1:4922632-4933124 GCA_032359395.1 Enteromius anoplus | reverse complement strand
TAAGGCCTAGTCCTGGTTTAAACTAAGCCATGTTTGTGAAACTGGGCCATTGTGTTGATAAATAATAAGATGGCAGTTCTGACACACAGATATCTCAAATATAATAGGTAGCTCACAAATTCTGAATGCCTTTGGCAGATCTCAAACGAGCCATTTTAATCTAGATTAAAAAAATTAATCTATGCCCACCCCTAACATATATATATGATTTTATATAGTTATAAGCAAAACAAATTAAAGAAGCGATTAATCAAAAATAATCACCCAACTAATCGATTATCAAAATAATCGTTAGTTGCAGCCCTAGACTGAACAGTAATGAACTACATAAAATCTGGTTTGAGCTACATTCGTATGTGGTTTGAAATCCGATTCAAATTGCGTTTCTGGAAATCGGTTTCAGTCTGATCGGTCAGATTGGATTTGGTCTAGCTTTTACGTCCTCACGTCACGTAAAACGTAAATACATCAGACGTTTTTGTAGAAAACAAGCTTGTGTCATTGCAAAGTGCCAGTCAAGCGGAAAAACACATACCTCGCTAGTACACATCGGAGACCGCTGCACGGAATAAAGCCGCACGTTCCAGCTTCCTGCGTATAAAAGAAGTATACATAAACAAGGTGTTAATTTGACATTTAACAAAACAAACTGTCTTTCGGATATTAAAAGCAATAGCTCTAGCCCTTCTGAAAGTGCTCCATGTTGAAACCATACAGTATGCACACTATATTAATGTATACTCCGAAGTTTTATGCAAATGAATTGGAGTTTGCATGATAAGCTGAAGTTTCCAAGATTATTCATCTCATTGTGTGCCAAAGGGAAGATGTTGTAAGTTTCCGTAACAGCGTGAGGTTGACACTTTTCATTTTGGGGCTAAATATGCCTTTAAATATCTCTCTTTTTGCTGTTTCCATTTCTCCTTTTTATTTATTTATTTTTTTTCGCTCAGAGAAAACTGGCTCTCCAGGTTGCGAGTGTTTGGCCAGTGTTTGATTTCACTGCCCTGGGCTTTATTTGGTGGTCGTGGCATTGATGAAACCACAGCTTTCTCGGAGTGTTTGTGTGTGACGCTCTGGACGTCTCACTGGGCTGTTTAGGTTTTCAGAAAGATCCCCAGAACTGCTGTCTTCAAACTCAATCACATATCGTCTGCCACGGTCTGTCCTGCTGAGAAAAATGCCTTTCATTTCCGAGATGAATGGTTACCGTGCTCCTCTGTCTCTCCAGAGGGCCAGTGATATTAATAAATACCACAGTGAATGGTTCTTTCTCTACACGCCACTCCCTGTTTACTCTCATTTCCTCTTTCTTCCCGTCTTCTGTGTTTTTGTTGGAGGAAAACAGAGATAGGGAGAGTTTAAAAGAGAAATAAATCAGAGTTGTTAACCGAAGTCTGTCTCATGACTGACTAGTTCTCATCTCCCTCCCTCTGTTAATGATGTTTTTCACCCAGTGTGTTGTTTTGTGGTAATGAGCACTTGGCTTGAGTTTAAAGACTTGAGAAAGGGTACCATCACTCCTCTTATGACCCACTACAGTTTCGTTTTTACTCGCTCTGAGTAACTGTGTGGCATTCTTGGTTAATTCACTGGAACCTGTTAGAGAGCTGTTATATGAAACTGTACATTGAGGGAAAGTGTTTTTTTTTTTTTTCTTCTCTGTATGGTTATGAACATCTAGCACACGTCTGCATTTGCATGTTCTATGATGATAATGTTCTACATGATAATATACACCAATTAAGGTAGTTCTCTCATTACTTTGTACACTTTGATATGTCAACTAATATCAATGGTTTGTTACTTGTAATGGATTGCATTTGTTGTTTTCTGCTCTAGAGTCACAGATGAAGAAACTGCGCGAGGAAACTCTGCAGATTCTTATGGCCTCTGAACTTGGGACCTCTCAGGGGCCCGATGACATGGACCTCTCAGTCCCGGGAGCCACGCAGTACCTGCAGAGTCTGGCTCAAATAGCCGTCAGCGTCTGTGTGGAATCTCTTCACCTGTGGGATTGTCCAGAGACCGTCAGGTTTCAGAGAGATCTTCTGGAGCGACTGCTGCAGTGCCCGCATTATGAGGTCCGGCTGTTTGCTCTGGATCAGCTCCTCAGGAGACTTCAGAAGACAGAGGAAGGGTCTGAGCGTCGTCCTCAGGGAGCCTTGCCCTTTGACCTCAGCGTGTCCAGCCTAACCTCCCTTGCCCTTCGTGAGACTTACCCTGGATGTCAAGCTAAGGTGAGGAAATCACGCTTTTGCTTCAGAAAACTATACAAAAAACACTAGGGGTGGGCGACATCTCGATATATTTTGAACTCAAAATGAATTTTGACATATCGTTTGTATCGATATAATGTTTGTATTTCATTTTCGCCACTTTGCTTGTTTGCGCTCACCCCCGCCTCCTTGCTTTAGTTCCCCCTCCTCTCGCCTGTCGTCTCATTCAACATGGCGGCGCCAGCAAACAGCCAGGAGGCTATTAGGGTTGGCTACCGAAACCCGCTACCAGTTTGGCACCGGTACCTAAGTATTTCAGTGCGAGCGCACCACTGATGCTGGCACGCGCGATAAATCATTTCCGCCAGAAGAAAACAGATCTAAGTTACATGCGAACAGGAAAACGGGAGTCTGTGAGCTAATTTAAAAAAATTTAAAAAAAATTCGCGCAACTATTCGATCTTCTCTCACCTGCACGCGCAGGTGTCATTGGTTATTCCCCTTTTCCAGAAGTCAGTATTGGATGTCTGTTATAAGATGATTCATTCACTTGACTTGAGACATGGCATTGGATCATATGTTAGTTATTTTTTCATACGCTTATTTTATTTATTTATTTTATTTATTTTGTCTTAATTTAATGTATTGTTCATAGAGTAAATCTTTTTCAGATACTTTATTAATAGACTTTTAAACTTTTTAAACCTTTCATGCAATTTCATGATGAATCATTCGAGTGAACAGTTGTACAGTTTCATATTTATTGGCATATTGTATTATTGAAGGTGAATTATGAATGTATTATTTCTTCCTTTATTGTTTTACAATATGTATACAGGGATTTTTTAAAAGAAAATTCGCATAAGCACTTGGATCTGAACTGCCTACCTCTGAGTTTCAATAAAAAAAGACTTGTTTTTGCAGTAGTTTTTGGGGGGTTATTTATCTTGTAAAGATATCGAGATATATTTTTTGGTCCATAGCGCCCAGCCCTACAAAACACTGCAAAAACAAACAAAAAATACAACAAAACTTGCAAACGCGGCAACTTTACAGAACTTTAAAAAAACAAAACACACTAATAGCTTCACAAAAAGGCGTTCATTGCTTTAACTGTAAATGCTCTTCTAAGCCTTACAAAACACAATACAAAACTCCAAAATATTGAAATAACAAAATGCAGTTAAAAACGTACAAAATGTCACTTTGAAAAACTGTACACTACAAAACGCTGCAAAAAAAAATTAACAAAACTTAAAACGCAACGTTACTTTAAACACTACAAAAAAACAAAAGCACACTACAAAACTTCACACAATGATGTTAAAACTTTAAAGAACACAGTTCAAACACTTTATAAATAACCGTGAAAACTTGACACAACTGCAGTTTTAACGTTTACAAAATGGTAACTTGACATTGAAATTCTCCACAAAACCCCAGAAGCCTTACCAAATTGTATTGTAAACATGCAAAAAAAACCTTGCCTTACTACTTAACTAAGCTACAAAACTAGACATCCTACAAAAACAAAATAAAACATCACAAAAAAGATTTAAAAGAACACTTGGGATCACTTGGACAACATCGTGGCACATTTTACAAAATACCAAGCGCTGTAAACACTCTACATCCCTCACCCCCCCAAACCTTACAACAAAAATAAAAAATACCGCAGGATGAAAAAGCCACTTTGGACTATATGAGTAGGCTACTAAGAGAAATAATCTTTGCAGGTCTCACTATTTTTGAGAAGGACACTTAATGCAGATTACCAATCAAAATCCCTGGACTTCGCTAGGTTTAATTTCACCGTAACCCTGATCGCAGATCCGGGCCTGAGCCGTCTAAATGACACATGCCTTCAAAATGGGGATACTCTCTGATTAGCTGAATAAACATCTACACTGTAAAAACCTGCTGGACAAGAGCTGCTCACAGCTGTCTCTGAATGAAACCGGCTGAATGTCATTTAATTTCCATTCACAGACTCAATACACACAAACGCAGTTTCAGCTCAGAGCTTAAGCCAGATTTCAGGCGATTTCCTGTTTAGAAAAAGTGGTCGTGTTTCAATTCCTCATAAACACTCAACCAACCATCAATTACCCTCCTGTTTTGCCATTTCTATCATTAAGCAACGTTCAAGCTGACGGGAATCGGCTTTTCTGGAAGGACGTGTGTGTGTGTGTCTGGAGATGCATGTTTTTCTATGTGTCTGTTGCAGTGATTTTGGCTGGCTGGGAGTGTGTGTGTGTTCTTAAAAGCTGTTTTATTGGCCAACTGTTAATGTTTAAAGTGCTGCTGTTAGGCTCGAGACTCTCTATATGGCCTGGTTTCCATGGCAAGTCCACCAAAACATTCTGGGAAGGAACGTTAGGTTCATTTCCTCTGTGGGCTCAAATGGCAATGCTAATAAGAACATATGCATCAAACTGCAATTGCACTAAAGCCTAGCGGCTAAATCCATTCTGAATATATTCAGTTTAGTCTTCAAACTAAATCCACATCGGTTTTGTCATCTGCTTAAATGGAATAAACGGCACTTTTTAGTACAAAAGACTGAAATGGCCATTAAAAAGATGGATTAATTTGCAATAAAAATCAACCAAACAAGTCTATATCGGGTCAACAAAGCACTGTAAGGTACCTGGCCTGTCCCGGGAAAGGAGAGACGGTGGGGGTCTGAGGAGAAGAAAAACAAGTCTTCCGTTAACTCCCTCGCTCTGCTGAGGGGAAACCCGAGGGCCAGAGCTGAACCAGATGTGTTTTATGTGCAGGGGGATGGAGGGATAGATGGATGGATGGAAGGGAGGGAGGGAGGAATGTTACTGACAGACGGGAGGGAGGAATAAGGGAATGTTCATATGGATGAAAGGAATATGGCTTGAGAGGTGTGGCTGGCAAATGGAAGCTTTGAAAACTTTAGCACAATTTCTGTCTCGTGCACCTTGTGTATGATTAGTCAGGGTAGATGCCATATTTATTTTGACGTGAATGAAATCTAAGATGTGTCGGATAGCTGTAGAGTCTGTTGTACTGTTGGAAACCCTTTGAACGCTCACACGATGCAAATGTGACTTATTTTATGACAACACGGCATCTATTCCTTGTGGTGTTTTGCAGGTTTTGCAGGTACTCGTTGTCCTCCCTCTTTCTTCGCTGCTGCCCTGGAGAGATGGGATGACGTCTTTGAGCGGTCTGGAGGTTCTGGAGCATCTCCTCACACTGCTGGAAACCTCTACACACAGGTGAGCAGTCAACTAGATCATCTGTTTGTTTTTCCATGCACCGTTCAGTTACTCCAGAAAATTAGATTTGTAATCAACAAAGGTTTCTGATTCTTACACGTGTTGTTCAACATGATGATCTTCACAAATGAACACATTTTATGAATTTGGAAGAATAAATACAATCAGCAAAAGTAAAAAGCTATTCACTATATACTAAAAACCCCACGGTTGGAGTGTCAGTGTTGCCACCAATAAGTTTCCAGAAACATTCTTATGTATGCATATCACCTTTTTTAACCAGGAAAAAGACTTCTATCTAAAATCTATTTTACAGGAATATCCTGACCAAGATAGGGAGTCGAGTTTGCATATGCAAGTGAACAACATACATTACTAAAGCCATCATATAGGCATAGTCTAGATTACTTAATTTAAAAAAAACAAGACACAAGATTTCAATCCGAAGTGCTGCCATATTTGAATGATTTGCCAAGCTCAGTTCTGACAAGAGGCACACCAAGATAATAAGTAATTGCTAGACTAACTCCTTTTTAATAAAACAAAAGGGAATAAATACAAATAATTAAATAAAAAAAGGGCAAATAACCCCATATGTGACCCTGGATATATGTGTGCATTTTTTAAAATTGAGATTTATACATCATCTGAAAGCTGAATAAATAAGCTTTTCATTGATTTATAGTTTGAATATTAGCCTGAGATGCAGCTATTTTTATTTTAAATTAAGGAAATCGCCTTGAAGTTTGTCACTTACATACATAATGGTAACGGGCCTAACATTTCACAAGCTTTAGGTATTCAGCCAATCAAAGTGTGCTGGATAGCTGGCCATTACACCAAATACACAAAATAACGTTCTTTTTAGCCACAAATGACATTATAATATGAGATTAATATTGCGTACTAAAATCATAGCATGCTCTCAGCAGCTGTGGACCCCAACAAACCTCCTCATTGTTGAGACAGCGGTTTGAGCTGGTGGAGATCCCTCTGGGGAGGCGAGAGGTACTCTGTCGAGTGGCTAGCGCTGTTAGCGGGAAGCGTAATGGCTTCAGATGTGGGCTCCGACTACAAAAGAAACCACACATACCTGTGGTCGCCAGCCGGCCCGTGTACATCAATCACCCTTTCATACCTACGGCAGGGTGGGAGGGAGATTGATTTACACATTAAAGGGTCACAGCTACCTGTGCTTTCAATCGAGAGTGTTCGTATACCTTTACATAGGGTTATTCCCTATAATTTGTGGGCATGTACATGAGGTTGGGTGCATGTCTTAATGCGTGGCAGCAGGTGCAATTGGACTGTTGTTTTTGGTTTCTAGGTGCCTGTAGGGGCCTCGGAATAACAGACAACTTCACATCCCAGTGCGCAGTGAACCGTCGGTGTTACATTACAAAGACTCCCGCTCCCTGCGACGCTCATACGCTTTCAGTCTCCCCTTTTAAGTTAGCTGTGTGTGCAGTGTGACTTGATACGTGTCTTTTGTAGCAGCCACCCTGTGATTAAGCAGCACCACAGTACGTACGGTTAGCTGTGTGTCTGTGATAGTGTAACACGCTCGGACACTCGCTGTGTTGGGTAATGGCACATTTGCTGTGTGTATTTTGGTAGCCGTGTTCTGTTGGACGACACATGCTGAATTACACCTGTTCTGAGATCGAGCTAGTAAAACAGCCCCTCTGGACTTAGCCTGGGGGTCGTGTGTCGTCAGTTTATGATGGTCGCGGAATAATCGGGAAATTCTACAATTATAATTTACAGAAATGGAATGTTCAGGGGTGAAAGTTCTGGATAGCTTTTAATAATAATAATAATAATAATAATAATACCATAATTTCAACACTAAATATGATTTTTGGGAATAATTAATAAATTAATAATTAACTAAAATGCAAAAAAATATATATATATATTAAAAATAAGTGAAAAGAAGTTAGAAGACTGAAATAATATTTTTTTTTAATAAAACTTTATCTTTGTTATAATTATAATGATTTTTAGTGTAGAGAAAATAATAATCTGTATAATTGTTTAAATATGTTAATATAAAATGTATTAATAATATAAGTGAACCTTATCAAGCGCTTGTTTAAACTTTATTTGCTAATTTATTTAATTATTCATTAATTTCCTTATTCTGTCTTTTTAAAAATAATTTCATCCATGTTTTTTACTAGGTGGGATTGTCATAACTGTAAAAGCTTTATATTTACATTTAGCAAGGTTACTTTTTATTTCTCCTTGATTTAAACCTCATTTGCAACAATAAATCTGTATGTATGCATTGCCATTCCAAAGTTCGGGATCAGTAGACTAATAAAATTAGTCATTGTCATCCTGTCTTCTGTGGAATTACTTTGAAAATAAATCAGTTCGTGTGGAAAACATGCCTCGAGCCATGTTGTTGCATCACCCTCAGTTTTTGGTGATAAACTGAATCATGCAAATGTTCTTGTGTGTGTGTTTCAGTGTGGAGCTCTACTGTGCCGCTCTTTCTCTAGCATCTCAGCTGGTGCTGCACCTGGCCGAATCAACGCCGCAGGTAAAGAAACGAGAGACAGAGGAAGGGAGAGAGTGAAGCATTGTGTTGGAAGTTTCCAGACAGACTTAAGAAAGTTAAACTGGACACTCTATCACTCTCTATCTAGACTGGAGCAGATTACAGATACTTAACCTCATAACGGCTTAACATTCCGCCTCATCTCACTACAAATATGAAAATCCCTGGGAAAAAAGAAAGAGCATATGTGCTTTGGCTTAACCACAGGCTCCGGAAAGATTAACCTGTTTGATTTCACGCAAGTTTTTAAGAGTTGTTAACGTTGTTTGTAGTTCACTGAAATGTTTGTGAATGGTCGTTAGGTGTGATGAGGGGGAGGGGATCTGAGCTCTATGGCTTCCAAGATCAGTGTTTTTAGTGGACAATGTGAATAATGACTGCAGGTCAAACAGTTGTAGTCCTTTTTTTTTTTTTTTTTTTATTTTTTTTAATTATTTAACAAAAATTTTTTCAATTTCAGGTGTTAGATATATAGATTTTTACATTACATGTTAAATAAATGCTCTTCTTAAAGACTTTGCATTTATCAAAGGAATCCAGAAAAAAATAAAAAATAAAAAAGCATTTTCTACAAATATACAATGCCCTTAACTAATATTGGCACCCTCTGTAAATCTGAGCAAAGGTGGCTGTGAAAATGAATCTGCATTGTTTATCCTTTTTATCTTTCATTAAAAAAATGTACAAAATTCTAACCTATTATTGAAGAAAACAATTGAAAATGGAGAGAAAATCTCATTGTGAAATGAATGTTTTTCTCCAATACTCTTTGGCCACAATTATAGGCACCTCTAGAATTTTTAAGTATATTCCCATTCAAACTCACAATTTTCACCAATCAGTGAACTGGCTTTAAGAAAAGAGATCGAGCATTGAAAATGACCATTTCCACCATCACTGCCTGGAAGAGATCGTGTGTCTCTATCATCCTAATACACGGCGAGGACTAGTCTGAGTGGCTAAAGACCCTTCAAGGACCACAGCTGGAGAACTGCAGAAAATTGTTGAAAAAATAGTGGAAAAAAAATTTGTTACAGTGAAGTATACTGCTGTGTTTTTGACCTACAGATTAAAAAAATCAATAATTCACGGACTGCTTTTAATGGATCATGGTTGGGTCTTTCATCAAACATCAAAACATTTGGCTAATACTGTGAGCTACATTGCATGCAAACCAGTACTTTGTAACAACAAATCTGATTCAGAAGCAAGTAAAGGACAAGTTTGCTATCAATGCAAAAAACCCTAAAAACTTTCAATATTAAACAAATGGATTGTGCCAGCTATGATTAGATGAATTACTTTCTGAATCATAAGCTGTCGCACAATAACTACGATAACATACATTATCTAAAAGTATCTAATATATACAATATATGATAAAATATAATACAAACATACAGCACTGTGTGTGTGTGTGTTACAGCAGGCTCTTAGTGAGGGTGCAGTGGTCTCTCTGAGAAGATGGGGGGCGCTGGTCGAGCAGGGCTGTGCTGAGGATCAACCTGCAGAAGTCAAACTCGCGTCAGCAGAGGTGCTGGTGAAGGCCATCCCCACCTTACTGACGGCTCCAGCCCTGCCTCTGGGTGAGTGACAGCTCTGGACAAGAACATGTATATGCAGGAATCTCAACCAAAGCTTACAGTCTGTGTGTGTGTGTGTGTTTTCCAGGCATAGCACACACTGTTGCATTATGGAAGAGCCTGTTTACATTATTACAGGATGAAGATCAGGACGTCAGAGATGGAGCAGCTGACTTCACCTGCTACATACCAGCCCATTTACACAACACAGGTACACACACACACACACACACACACACACAAGCTCCGTTGACAGCCCTTTTCTTTTTTTGTCAGCCAAATTATTAAGACCCAAAATATAACTTGAATAAATATTATATTTGAAGTTAATATTTAATTAATTTCACAACATATTTGCCTGTTTACGGTTGTCTGATGACATAAAATGAATATTATAATATAAACGTTTTCTAATATTTTTAATTATTCATTTTTGGTGACTTTTGCTTCAAACTAATAATTGATTTATTTGCAAGCAAACATTTTATGTGTGTTAGACTGAAACTAGTATGCTTAAACCCCTTGCAAACCTGGTGTGTGCAAAGTAATGTTCATTATTACATCGTTGTAGTTTTTAATTGATGTAATTAATGATTAACTTATCATCAGCTTTTCAACTCATGAACCCCAGTTTGGGAAAGTCTACAGGTACTTATTAAAAAGATAAATAAATGATTGTGTCTGTCTGTCTGTGTGCGTGTGTGTTTGTATTTCATCCAAAATAAGTTTTTGTTCACATAATATGTATGTGTGTGTACTGTGTATATTTATATCGTATACATAAATACACACACACACACACACACACACAGTATTTATCAAATATTTACCTTTAAATATTTATATTCATATAATTTATTATATATACACTTC
>JAUMHG010000055.1:4901327-4920969 GCA_032359395.1 Enteromius anoplus | reverse complement strand
ATATATTTTAGTTTTTTATTATTATTGTAATTTTAACTGTAAAATAAACTGTATTTTGAACTAATAAATCTAATTAAAAAAAGATCAAATAAATGCAGCCTTAGTGAACCAGAGACAAACATTTAATTAAAATATTTCCAGCCCCAAACTTGAAATGTATATGTAAATTCTATCCTCAAATATTGATCGTGAAAAATAGTTGTTATGTTCGCTTCTAATTTTCAGCAAGAGACTTAACTCGGAGAAAGAAGAAGCAGTTCAGATATATATGAAGTAACTCCAACATGATCTCCCATGCACTGTAATCACATTTCTGGCTTTGTACTCGGCCCTCTTTCTTTTTGCCGTCACAGTAAAGTCTTTGTACAGTACACGAAACCGAATTCAATTAGACACTTTTATTCCTCCGCTATCTCAATACAAATTAGGTTGGAAATCAGAACCCCTGGCATCACTTGACAAAGCTTTTAGGAGGGTGAGAGGTACATCTGATAACAGCATTAAGACGGGATAGGACCAAATTCTCACGGGGGGAACTCGGGAGTGTTCAAGCATTTCAAATGTAATTAGTGTGCCTGAAATGCTCAGCGCTTTTCACTTGTGTCTGCCAGGTTTGCCTCGATTACAGAGAGGTAGCCTTGAACAAGCGTAAATATTTGGTGACGAGTAGTTGCTAAGGCGTTGCTTACTGGCCCAAGTCAGAAGAGCTCTGTAATATGCAGGTCTGCAGCATTACTAAGGGACTTTTTCGGCCGTTTCTCCTCTGCCAGGCAAAAATCATATTCCGATCGCTTAGAAATAACCTCTAGTCAACAAAACGTGTGATTTAAGGCATTACTCATGTGAAAAGTTCAAATGATGTGGGATACATAGTTTATTGCTTAGGGTTAAAGGTTTGTTCGAGTCTATAAACCAAATACCATTAATTATGTTGCTTTGGTGTATTATTGTTGTCGCCATAATGTGAATCACCATAATAATGCTCCTCCTTGTTCCACTACCGAATCGCGTTTTTACTTGCCATATTTAAATATAAAGCATTATGACTGTTATTACATGTAAATTGCGAAGCTTTTTCCCCAATGTTATGTCCAAGTACAACATTAATTCAACCCTTTTGAAAAACCTTAAAACATTTGTTGCTCACATTACGCCGGTTGGTATTGTTCTTGGCGTGTCTGGTTTCGTTTTGAAGATGTTCTCACCAGTCAGCTAATGTCCAACTCCAGTGTTGTGCGTGTAATGTCTTTAACAGTAGGTGCCCTGTAGTCATTCATGTAATGGATTACAAGACGAGGTCTGAAGTGATCCGTGGATCATCCATCCGTTCCGATCATCCATGACTCCAAACCCATAAGACCTTTGTTCATCTTCAGAACACAAATTGAGATAATTTCGATGAAATCAGAGAGCTATCTTACCCTCCATAGACGGCAACACAACTGAAATCATCCCAGATCCAGAAACATAGTAAAAACATTGGTGAAACTTTCCATATGACATCACTTTTGTGATGCTAGAATACTTTTTTTGCGCAATGAAAATAAAAATACAACCATTTTTTCCCCTGACTTATGTCTTCCGCCATTTTCGAGAGCATCACACAATGCATGGGTGAACTAACCCTTTAATAAAGTAATTTCTGCTAGTTAGTAAGGTAGTTTTTAGGTTTAGGTATTGGGTCTTGCAGAATAAGCTATTAATGCATGTCTAACAAGTAATTATAAACTGCCAATATGCTAGTAACATGCATGCTAATACGTAAGTAGTTAATAGTGAAAATTAGACCTTTAAATAATGTGTTACCAAGTATTTTATAAATCCCAAGGAATATAATAAATAGGATACATGCTTCCTCAATCAAGGCCTCTGAAAAAATGAGCAGCCACTGTCTGTTGACACAGGAAGAATTCTGAGGTACCACATACAATACGGAGTCTTTTTCCCATCAGTCTTAGGGTCATGTGACCGTGTGCCAGGCCCTTTAACCAGCAGACACCTGGGTGATACTGTAACACTCCCGCTAGACAGGTTAGGCTGATGTAAGGGACACTAAAGAACTCTAGCATACGTCTTAGTTTTGGCATAAATGTGTCAGATGATATCCGTCTCCAGCGCTTCATCTGATTCTTCTGGTCTGCTGACTCTCCAGGGCCGCGATCATGAAAGTAAGCTGCACTGAAAATCAAATGTAGGTATGCAGGTATGGTTTCTTGCTCTACCAATAGGAGCTGACAGATTTTAGCTCAAGTTTTAGCTTCTGTTACAAGTATAAATTGTATGAACAGCACAAAATGAATTGCACAAATATAATGGTATAATAACTATATTATTATTTATGCCCGTACCTTTGTGCACTTTTTTTGTGATCTTTTATCCTTGCATAAATTAAAAACAAAGATTTCTAAAGATTTGGCACTAATATAAATACTACGAAAGAAGTTGATATCTACATTTATCTCATTGTAAATCTGTCTGTAGTTTATGGGATTGTTAGTCTGTCTAGTTTGTGTGTGAGAGAATGCTTGCATGTGTATGTGTGTTTGGGTTTGAGCCTCTTCTAGTTCCTCGGTTCTCATAGATCTCTGAAGGAAGTTAGAGCTGTAAAACTGTGTGTTTTCGCACCTTGACACCACTCTCGCCCACACCAACACTTCCTGCCGACTGATTCTTTCACCTTGTTCTGGGTGTGTGTCCGCCAAATATGCATGCATGTATGTGAGCGAGCTTCCGTGCAATGATGCACATGTGGTCATTCCCACATGCACTGAAATCTGTCGTTCTGTGCCTTCGATTTAACATTTGATTTACTTTGATAAGTAAGACTATAGGTGTATGCAGAATTTACATTTCTGCATGTATGTCTTTCCAAACCTCTGACTTTCTTCTGTGCAACACAAAAGGTCATGATAGGGCTTCTGAAGATTTGACATCATGTGAATACTTGTTCTTCTGGAACAAAATCCTCCTTTCACTTCTTATAGTTATTACAGCCAAGATACTCTTCAGAAAGTTAATTCGTGTCCCACTGAAGAAAGTGTGTCATACAGGTTTGGAACAACATGATGACAGAATTTCCATTTTTATGACTGTTTAGTCTAGTTTATTGGGATAAAGTGGTCAAACCCACTATGAGACCCCTGTTGCATCATGGCTTGATGCATAAGGATTTGGTCTCATTCATCCAGCCCCCCTCCCTCCTTCACGCCCGACACCCGACACTCGCCCAGCTGCGCTCGCTCACATCCCAGATTTGCCACACACTAAAGCTCTTCTTGCTCTCATTATTCAGAAAGTTTTTTAATTAGTTCCAGCCCCACGACTCCCACAGATCGATTACGGGAATGAAACTGCCCTCCTCTTCCTTCTGGAATCCCTGCACTAGAAGCAAACCGGCTGGGCGAAGTGCCCCGAAACACCTCACAAACATTTCTTCTGTCAAATCTACAGCCAAGATATAGATACAGCTTCTTCACTTTAACCTAAAGGCATGGTTCAGCCAAAATTCTGTTATTTTATATTTATTCCAAACCTGTGTGACCTTTTGTTCTTCTGTGGGGCATAAAAGAAGACATTTTGAGTAGCTGCGTTTCCATCAATCTGTTTTTATGTGCATTTTGAAGTATTGCATAAGAAACATGTGATGGAAATGCCTTTTTAGTGTTCCCTTGCGGTGGTTTTTGACTTACTGCATTAATGCCAAAAATGGGAGATGTAAAATGAATGGTGAGTAAATTCGTCCATGCACATCAAAAAAGTCATGTGACTTTACGCGTTGGGACGCCAAAACCTGACTAACCAGCAGACCTACTGTATCTCATTCCAAGTATGTCTGTATAAATCCCTCACACGACAGTGTTCCCAAATTTAGGGCAGTCGTGGCCTAATGGATAGGGAGTTGGGCTTGTAACCCAAAGGTGATGGGTTCGAGTTCCAGGTCCGGCAGGGATTGTGGGTGGGGTCAGTGAATAACCAGCACTCTCTCCACCTTCAATACCACAACAGAGGTGAATCCCCTGGAGCAAGGCACCGTTCCCCCAACTGCTCCCCGGGTGCCGCAGCAATGGCTGCCCACTGCTCCGGGTGTGTGTTCACAGTTGTTCACTTCTCACTGCTGTGTGTGTGTGTGTGTGTGTGCACTTGGGATGGGTTAAATGCAGAGCACAACTTCCTAGTATAGGAAACCATACCTGGCCACATGTCACGTCCTTTCCTTTCCTTTCCTTATTGTTTTGTCTGCTCACTTTTATATGGTAAGACAATTTTTGGGTAAATTATCTTGTTACGAGAAGAAAGGCCTTGAACACACTGCTGCATAAACCGTTAGGAACATCATGAAAATAGTTAAAAGTAAAAGGACAACCTTATCTACCCATAAAATGTGAATAATAACACCTTATAGTAGTAATATGTACCCTCAAGGTGCTACTATGATCGTTTTAGGCATGAAAAAGGTACAAACCCCCCAGACGTATTTTTTTGTGTGTGTATATTTTCAGCCTTTAAATTCTGAGTTTATACAGATGTGATATGTTGTACAAATGTTCTGTAACACATCAAAGGTTCTCTTTAAAAATAACACCGAAAACACTCGCTCTCGCAGATGCGAACAGAACATCCTGTTGAGTAAGCACCGAAGAGATTGAGAAATCCTGTTATTGAAGTGCTAAACCACAGAAAAGGGAATGGAAAGAGCTTGAGTTTCCTATTATTTCTTAATGTCTGGGTGCAGGTTATTTGTTCGTCCTTGGATGGCGTCCAGCACCGAAGCACACAGGGATGAAAAGCACCTCTGACATCAGACTCCGGTAAAGCAAGAGATGGGCCGTCCCAACACATCATGCAGAGAAAGGACCATGTCACCATCTGAGTCTTCACAATCGAAATCTTTCTACGCTCTTGTGGCGTCTGCCTGCGGCCTTCTACTTAAGTTTGCCTTGGAAAGCCGATCTGTGTTGAGGTTGCTTTCCCAGAGTTCCTTTTAGGTTGGGCAGCCTTTTTAAGGTGTTGCTTTGCTCTCGTTGTTCGCTCTCTCGGTTTTGACTGGTAACTCCTGGTGACTTTTGAAGTCGCCTTAGTAATTTGCATGTCAGATTCTGGTTAGGAAGGGGGGCGATGGAGGGAAACCAGAGTTCAAAACAAACTGCATCGGATCTCTCACGTTACTGCTTTGATGCTTGAACAACTGGGGTCGTTAAAGCCAAAGGGAGGTCGACGGCCGTCCTAGATGGGCGTCAGTGTCAGCGTACTTGGATCTTTCTCACTTCCCTTATCTCATGTCTAAATCTATTCTTAGACCCAACTTCCCGACCGTTGAGTCAAAAGCGACTTGTGTTGAATGCCTGCACGCGTGCATATGGTACATTGTGGTTTCCATTGTGCGCGTTTTGCTTCTGAGTTATAGTTTTGTTTCTCTCAAATGGGTTCCATGCCAGGCGAAGATGGAAACATGCTGTCTAGAGAACAAAAAGAGAGCGAGGCATCAATCTCAGGCTGTTGCTTACCATCCAACGCTCTGGCAAGTCTCAGATTGGGAGCAGATTGCGTTGTGGCAAAGCACCACCTCCATTGCCTGAACCCAGTTATGCCTTGAAGAAGAAAGAAACCAGACTAAGATTGACGTGGCTCATTAAATCGATCTGTTTAAACTTTCAACACGTGTGTTCTACAATCATTCGTTTCACTGAACTCTGTTACATCAGGGAATATTTGTCAGACTTGTCTGTGTTCTACCGCATTTCTAGGGGTTTCCATGGGTGCCATCTCTCCTCCGGTTGCCCTGGAGATGGGGGTGGGTCTTTTGTGCCAGTTGTTCCAGATGTGGGGCCAGGTGGCTGCTGGGATGGTCAACCTGATACAATGGCTCCTGGGAGATGAACAATCGGAATCAAGGTGTGAAGAGTCACTGGGCTTGGTAAGGAGCAACTTTTTTTTTTAATTCATCACTGATTTTTGTCAGGCTTGCGATTTTTATTTTTTTGGCACCAAATTCATCCTTTGTTTGTCCTACAGCTACAGATTACACCAGAAACACAAAATTTGGCAACTTATTGTGGAGAAGTGCTCTTTTAGTTTTGAAAACTGAGTTTCACATATCGGGGGATAAAATTGGGAAGAAAAAACTCATATACTTACATGGATGGACTATTTAAGCAGCCTTGATTCTGGAATTTTTTTTCCCAAAGCCTTTGTTGAAAAGCTACAACCAAAGCAACCAAACACAACATTTTGAACTTTAATTTAAAGCTAAAAATATATATACTTAAAAACTAGATTCGAAAGGACTACAATCCCCTAGAGCACTGAGAATGACATATTAGAAACAATGTATTTTGTTTATTGCAAACTATGTTTTTAATAAAGAAATATTTTAGTAATTTGAGAGCCTTTGCAGACTCAAGTACTGTATGTCATAACAGATGTTAAAGTGTTCGTCCTTGATTTGCCTTTTTGTCTGCAGAATCATGGGTAATGTAGTCTTTCCACTAGGAGTTCCTCCATTCAAGATGATTACTTTAACCTACCGAATAAGGGAATTGCAGCTTCAACAAAAGCATATACCATTGATTTACAACCTCACTGCTCAAACTGATTGTGTCTTTAAAGGTGTATAAGTTACAGTTTAAAATCTATAAATTGGATTTTGAATTTCAGAACCTAACTGTTGCACTTTCAATGACCTGTCTATTAAAATGGGCCAATAAGCATTCCCCTTTTAACGCCCTAGAAATCACCCAGAGCACCCTACTGCATATCAAAGAACTAAAAATCACTCAAAACACTTAAACGACTGCATAGCAATTCCTTGGAAGTACCCATTGTCCTCAGAAAATCTAGTTTAAATATGTAAGTTCTTATTCTCATCTTCTTTTTCCAGGATGAGGAGTTCCTCTTTGAGAAGGGAGATCTTAACCTGTGGGCAGAGCCTTTGTTATGGGCACGGATGTTGCACGGACACGTCTCTGTCCTCGTAAGAGTGGCACATTCACCTGATGTAAGCGCGGCAGAACTGGACCGACTATCAGCCATCGCAAAGAGCAATGCCCTGGCGGCTCAGCGTTCGATGGCAGCCCTCCCCGCACTGCCCCAGTTTGCAGCCACCATCGAGTATGCCAAGATATCGCTGCTGAAAGTGAGAACGTCACTGGCTCAGAACCTTCTAGATACACTTAGATCTTCTTAGATGACTGTGAAAGATAGAGAAAGTGAAAGGTGTCGTGCATTAGGAACCTATTTTAATCTGACAGTGGTTTTCCTGTTTTACAGCTGAATTGCATGCAGGCATGACCACATGCTTTTTAAATTCAAATAAAGTTTGTTACATTCATTCAACTGCGGGATTACTTTTCTATAGTGATGTGTGTTTGCAAAACCGAGAATGTGAGAGGTTTTATTCTCCTCAGCTGGTGTTTTCAATATCACACCTTGTGGTATTCGAGCAAGCTGTTGTATTTTTAATGCGTGGCTTAGCTGTTTGTAGTTAAGAGAAATTGTTTGGTTGCCTCTCCTGTGTATGTTATGCAATCTGAGAAAAACAGTCTGGTGTCCGTTCGCTAAGTAGACAGCTGGGCTGCCTTCAGGGGCTGTAGTAGCAATGTTCCCCTTTTACTGTAAAATGATGTAATGTTTTGGAATGTCAGCAGTCTATCACACACACACAGGGTGGGTAAAATAATACATACCGTTCTCCTCACCAGGATTAGGAGGCTTTTTTTCATGAATGTATAAATGTGCTTCATTGAAGCCATAAAAAAGGAATTGTAATACAAGAGTACCGCTAAGTTATGCAATGCGAACTGAAGGAGAAAAAAAAAGGAAATGTGAAGTGAAATATATTATAAATCTGTTATAGGTTTTGCCTGTAGGTGGCGCCCAAGTCCTCTTTTTTCTACGACAGGCGTTGAGCCCGATAGGGGGCAGTATTGGATCGTTTTTATTAGTGTTTAGAGTGAGTTTCTTAAAGGATTTGATTTTTACTTTGTTGCGGCTTGTTGAAACTTTTAGGTTCTATATGTCTGTATTTTCCGAGTTAATGCTGCATTGCAAAAATAAATATCTATTATTGAAATATATATTTTTAAATGCATTTCTAGGCTAAAATGCACTCTATACAGGGAAAGATAAGCAGAGGGAAACGTCACATGCAGATAAGTCTCGGAGTTTCTCACTCTGTGTATCACATCTGGCACAACTTCAAAGTTTGGCCTCTCAGTCTCGATTATGCAATCGCACTCCCACTAAACATTTCCTGATATCAGAGCGACCAGCTTCGAGCTGCATGAGTCTCGTGCAGCCAAGTGTCAACATGATTTGTCTGCATGATAAAAAGTTATTATATATGATGACTATGATATTTTGACTAATTCATATATATATGGATCTACTTCATAAAGAAAATATAAGTGCTAATTATGTTTATGTGTTAAGTATTGTTTCACAATTATATGTTGGTTGCACTGAGTTCGTCTTGTAAGTTCAGTGTTGGTGAGGTGCTGCGATTGTGTGCGCGCGCCGCAGAAGGGGTGCAGAAAGCGACCAATCAGATTCACAGTACCGGCGACACTTGGAAGTGGGGCGTAACTCTGAGGCAACTTTCGAAGTAAGTTCCTCCTCCTCCTACTCTTTACGCGCTGTCCTAGCTTATATGTGCGGGAGAGTAAAGCAGACTCTACTGTTCTTGCTCGGCACTGCGCGGTGGGAGAAGACTAAACACAAAGCAAGCAACGAGGAACTCAGCCTTCTTTCTCGGAGTTCCAGAGCACATCTGAAACCAGCCTTTTCTGCTCCGTATCTTTTGCACAAACTCTAAGCCAGTGGCAAACTAAGCGCCTTCGCATCTAAAGGCTCCAGGTCGGTCCTCAAATGAGAGATCATCTGCGACTGTCTTCTTCTGAAGAAACAGAAATGTCTGCGACCATCCTGTCCGCTTTCTACGACATCGACATGCTGTACAAGGTACTTTGCTGATTTAAATGCTTGCTTGCTTCTTAATCTTTGCTGGAACTTTACAACGCTGATGCATAAATAGTTTTGCAGCTACCTTGTGTTGATTGTAACTTTGTTTCTCCTCTCTGCATAGCAGGAGAAGAGCCTCAATATGAACGCCATTCACATTAACAGCATGCTGGATAAGAAAGCAGTCGGGGCCCCGGTAACAACCTCCAGCAGCAGTGCCAACAACTGCAACTCGTACGCGTCGGGATTCTTCCGTAGAAACTCCACCAGCAACATGGAGTCAGTGACAAACGGCAACAAGTACCCCGTCAGCTCCTACAGCAGCAGCGGCAGCATGAAGGAGAACGCCATCATGAACAAGGAGAACAAGTTCCGCGACCGCGCCTACAGCGAGAGCGCCCAGCAGCTGCAGCAGAAGCCGGGCTCGCAGATCAACTCCACCCGCTACAAGACGGAGCTCTGCAGGCCCTTCGAGGAGAACGGCGCTTGCAAATACGGCGAGAAGTGCCAGTTTGCGCACGGCTACCACGAGCTGAGAAGCCTGTCTCGCCACCCCAAGTACAAAACCGAGCCCTGTCGCACTTTCCACACCATCGGCTTCTGCCCATACGGCCCGCGGTGCCACTTCATCCACAACGCTGACGAGCGCAGACCGGCGCCGAGCAATGCCAACAGCGTGCAGGGAGAGTCCGCCAAGCCCGCTCGGTGCGAGTCGGTGAGCGGCTACGGACAACAGCAGCAGCAGCAGCACCACCACCGACCTAAACTCCACCACAGCCTCAGCTTCTCGGGTTTCTCCAGCCACCACCACCATCACGGACTCGATTCGCCCCTTCTCGAGAGCCCCACGTCGCGCACTCCGCCTCCCTCCAGCGGCTCCTCGTGCGCCACGAGCTTCTACGACGACGCTCGGTGCCTTGGAAACAGTGCCTTCTCCTTCACCGGCCAAGACCTCAAAGCCCTGCTCGCGCCGCTGGCCGTGCACACGCACAACGGTTATTACGCAAACCTTCAGGTCAACATGGGCGACGGCCTCGGCCACTTACAGTCCCTCCAGCGCCTGTCAGAGTCGCCGGTGTTCGACTCGCCCCCCAGTCCGCCTGACAGCATCTCTGACCGGGAGAGCTACGCCAGCGGCTCGCTGAGCTCCTCGGGAAGTCTCAGCGGCTCCGAGTCTCCCAGTCTGGACGGCGGGAGGCGTTTGCCAATCTTCAGCAGGCTGTCGATTTCCGATGATTAATCCACCTGTTGTGGTTGTTGTAGTGGACTCGATAGCGGAGTCTCCCGTTAGATATGTAGTTGAGCAATAGACTTCTTTTAATATCGAGGGAGATGGATTTGTTTTTGTCAGACGCTCTACATGGCATTAGTCTGTTTGAACTGCTTTGAAGGCATTCCACCGGTGCAGTTTGTTGCATTTTCTTGGTCTTTTTGGACCACTTACTTTCCAGATTTTTGTACAAAAGACTTGTGAACGTGAAAGACAGCGCGGTTTCAGATTTTCCTTCATCCTTGCCAAGAATATGCCTTGACGAAAAGTATACTAGTTTTCAAAGTATGTACATCCATTCCAAAAGTTGATCCAGTTTCGCCACGCCACCCAGTGGTTTGGTTGGTTTGTGCAGAGCTCTCTCGTTTGGCTTGTTGGGAAATCACTGCTGATGGTTGAATATATCTTTTTTTTTTTTTTTTTTTTTTTTTTTTTTTTTTTGTTAGCTGATACGAGTGATTACATAGCAGTGCTTAACTGGCTATGAACTATTTAACTTATTTATTTTATCTTGTGAAAAGTATAGGCTACATTGTTAATTGTGTCCATACTGTATTTATCGAGTATGATGAAGCAATAGATCTATATTCTTTTATTATGTTTAAATTATGATCGCCATTATTAATCTACATAAAGTGGAGTGTATGTTCTTTTCACAGTAATATATATTTTTGTTTGGTCTCTTTTTGTAACTTCACTTTATTTTATTGTAAATGAGTAAAAAAAAAAAATCTTAATTTAAGAGATTGTATGTGATATATTTATTTCATTAATTTTGTTTCCTTGTTTACGTTCATTAAAAAAAAAAAACGTTTGCGTGATTTTGCTGTTTGTTGGTATGTTACTTTTCAGAAGTGTTTTTTTTTTCTTTCTTTTTCTTTCTTTTTGGAGAATCGTCAGACGCGTCCCTTTAGGTTTGTCTGTAGAATGTATAAACTGTGGTTGGCAGAGGACCGTCCGAATATGTACTAGCCTTAAAATTTCATAGAAATCAGATTTCAAAAATCCCAAGTAAATCGATTAACCAAAAAATATTGTGTTTTTTTTAAACGTATATCTATACAATGCACGGCAGCCACGTGCGTGAGAATGTAGCAAAACCAGAGCCCCAGTATTACTGCCTAGTGCCTGTGGGGATTCACCATCTTACATTGCCTTATGATTAACCAAATAAAGTATTTTCACATGTTATTGTTTTACAACAAGAGGAAATGAATGTAGTTTGTAATTTAAACTTCTTGGAAGGTTGTTACCACTTATCAAAGGAGAGAAATAGAGACGTAGCAACAATCTGAGTTGTGTGTTTTTTCTATTACTCCCTATTCCTTGCATTGTTTTGCCTTTTTGTTTGTTCTCTTGCTTTTTCCTATGATATGGTAATAGTCTGAATCTTCCAAACTTGCTGGACGGGGAAGAGTTTAAACACATTTAGTTTGTAAATATAGGTACAGGGGATTCGCACTATGTACCTTTTTTGACTACTTTATCAGAAGTAAAGCTTTTTGAATGTAATAAAAAAGACAAAAAGAACAGGATTTGTAACATATTTGTTTTTCGAGGAGTCAGTTCACTACAAATTGCGTGTGAGACTGTTAACTTTGTACTGTACATTTTTGTAGTTCTCCCAATAAAATAATTTTGGAAAAAACAAATGCTGGAATGTAGTCCATGTGGTTTTCATTGAGAAAAAAAACACAAAAAAACTGAAGCTGTTTTGCAACACTCTTATGCATTTGCTCTTAGTCACACACAAGCCACCTTTTCTATTCTTGTAGTTTTTCCCTGAAAGCAATCTCTCTCTCTCGGCTTGCATGAACCCTGTCTGCTTATGCATGCTGAGGTTGAGTTTAACCGCAGTGGTCTGCATTCTGTCTGCATGCTTAGCTGGCTGTGAAGGCATTATGGGGGTTGCCCCAACCTGGTAGTTTTGTTTTCTATGGCTGAGTAAGACTGAACTCATCTGAATGCAGTGTCAAAACCTGCTCGGTGCATATAAATGCATATTTCAAACAATACATGACTCATGACAGTTAGATTGCTTTGGTTATTCGATAGCACTTGCACAACGCAGCCTTCTCTAAACTAAACAGAAGAAAATGAGTGTTCTCTCAAGAAAGCATGAGAACGTTTAGCCTGCTGCCATTCCCATGTTGTTCACCATTCATAAATGACCATGATTCACATGTGGCTTGTGCCTGTCATACACAATAGATACTGCAGGGCATTCATGCAACCTTAACGCCGTTTAATCATTCAAAACACTGGTTTTTGCCTGCGTTTGAAAGCGCAGCAGTGACTATTTGATAAAAGCTATCAACAACATTGAAGTCATAAAGTAAGGAAGAACGATAACAGCGGGCAAATATTTATATAGCCCCACTTTATTTATGATAAAGTATTAATCAAAACCCATGGTGCCAAACAGGCCGTGATGTATTTGTTTTGTGCTGTAACATTTTGTCCGTCAGGAATGAGTTTTAAATCTGTACGCCGTGTCTTATATGTGTGAATGCAAACGCTTGAGCGTGCATGTTTGTGTGTCAGTGTGGTAAATGGCCCTGGAGATCCTACAATGACAGGAAATTCTGATTATGGCAGGAAAGACCCGGGTTCCTCACCACCTCCCACTTCCAGCCCATCTCCTGCTGGTTTTGTCATCTTTATTGGTATCGTCAGTCAGGCCTTCTGAAAGTTTCTATTTGTGCTGAGCTGTAACAGGAATTATTGGGGAAGGAGGGGGTGCTAGATTCGTGAAACACTGCTGTCATGTCCAGTAAATAAAGAGGCTTACTGATATTCTATTTAAAGTTTGTGGCATCTATCTATCTATCTATCTATCTATCTATCTATCTATCTATCTATCTATCTATCTGTCTATCTGTCTGTCTGTCTCTCTGTCTATCTGTCTGTCTGTCTGTCTGTCTGTCTGTCTGTCTGTCTCTCTGTCTGTCTGTCTGTCTGTCTTTCTGTCTTTCTGTCTTATTAACAGTAAGTAACTACATGGCAACTAGCAGTCCTTAGAGTATAAGACTGTATGATTAATATCTTCTAACACTTTATTCTGATGGGTCCACAACGTACTGACTACCAGAAACTTTGCAAGTATATGTCAACTTATTCTACTATCACTAAACCTACCCTAACCGTCTACTCTGAGAGTTAGTAGACATGCAGTTGCAAGTTAATGAGAATTTAGTTGACATGTAGTTACCGAGTTAGTACTTCTAGTTAGTAGAATGCCCAAAGTGGACTATCAAAATAAAGTGTAACCATCTATCTGAACTGTGTAGATTACTTACAAACTGTAATCCATAACTGATTCCAAATGACATGACAACAATTCTAGTCAGTAACATAATCCATTACATTATGTGTTAAATGTAATCTACTGATTACTTTTAGATTATGTTTTTACATTACTAACATTACATTGATTTCAATAGAATCACATTTGCAATAGATAAAAAAACCAAGTGGATTTAAATATGTGTGATTGCATAGCAGTCTTGTTCAGGCTTTACAGTTGATTTGATGCTGTAGTTGTGTTGTTGGTTTTGAAGTGTAAATCAGTGTCCAGAAAATCCTCTTATGAAGAAAAAAAAAGACTTCAAAGAAATCCTGCTGGCTGTGCATGAGAGATGCAGCTTGGCCCTGACTCTTGACTATTTCACTAAATTGCAAATATTTACTCATGATGTGCGGGAGGTCACTGTTTACAGCCGGTGCACAGGCAATGACAATATCCATAAAGGGCAGGATAAGTCCAGTAGAGTGTGTTTCCCTGCTTGAGTCAGTCACTGGACACATCCTCAGCTCAGTGAAGAACATCTCATATTATAATAGTGATAATATCATTATAGGAGAACTTACTAAACAGGTTGATCTGCACATGTGAGTTGTGATTACACATTACTGTTGCTAATAATGAGTGATTTGGATGAGTGTGTGTGTGATTCAGGTGTACTGTACATTATGGAGACAAAATGTCCTCACAAAGATGGCAATGCACAAAATCCTTGTCCTTGTGTGGATATTTTTTTTGGTTCCCATGAGCTTATAAATCATACAGAATTAACTGTTTTGAGGGGTATAGGTGGGTTTAGGGCAGGGTTAGCGGAAATAGGTAAAAAAAAAACAAAAAAAAACAAGTTTGTACAGAATAATAATGTGTGTGTGTGTGCTCGCCAGCTCCTTTGTAGATAATTATTCTCCCTGACCTGTGATTAAACGATGGGTTTAGTTTTATCAGTTATGTTGCTCACTCTAAGAATGGACTGATTTAAATAAGCCTGAGATCAGCAGATAAAGAAGAACTAGGTTATTCATGTCAACAATACTCATATAGAGAAGCATCGAGTTTGGATGCTAAAGTCACACCTATTTGATGAAAAGAACACCTAATTCAAAAGAACAGCTTTCACTTCTTCAAAAAAGAATGTAAAGTGTTCAAGCTAAGTAAAAAAACGTTACAGGAATAGTTCACCCAAAAATTAAACTTGCAATGCCGAACACAGAACAATGGGTCACCATTGACTCCCATAGTATTTTTTTTTCCTACTATGGAAGTCAGTGGTGACCTAAACAGCCTGGTTACAAACCTTCAAAATATCTTCCTTTGTGTTTGGCAGAATAAAGAAATTCATACAGGTTTGAAACTACTTAAGGGTGAGTAAACGATGACACAATTTTCATCTTAAAGGTGAACTGCCCCTTTAATAAATACAGTGTATTGCAGGTTTTAAAACAATATAAGGCACCCTTTTTTAACATTGATAATGATCAGAAAGGTTTCTTGAGCAGAAAATCATCCTATTAGAACAATTTCTGAAGCATCATGTGACACTGAAATCTGGAGACTGGATTTTTTTACAAAATTGCTGTTTGATTGTTTTTGATTAGGTGAATGAATGAATGAATGAATGGATGAAGGAAATGAAAAATAAAATGTGTAAAACGTTCTATGAAAAATTGGGGTTGTTAAACATTAATAGACCAGGTTGACGGTTTATGCAATTCTCTACACCTGTGTGAACTTAAAGAGAAATGACTTTATACATCCGCTAAAAATCATCAAAACACCAGCTGATGAAAAGTCATCTGTATTTGTTTGCTCTTGCCACTTGCTTTAATATTTCATTCAGTGGTATTTACCAAATTTATTTGCAGTACCGCAAAAATACTTCCTGGGACACTTTTCCTAAAGCATTTTAATGATTTAAAATTTAATGATTAAAAATAAATAAATAAATAAACCTTCCACTTGAGCTTGATCCAGTTTTTTCCCTTCTAAACCGGATATCTGCCTTGTTGTTTGGCCAGGCTTCCCCATGACTCCTCATTGTCTTTGTCATTGTCTTGAGTTTACATTTGCCGGTCAAGATGTTCCTGCTGAGGTCGAGACAAACAGACCCTGGACAAATGTGAATGGAGCACCAAAATAGACCAAATACGTAGTTCTGCTCTTTTTAGTTTTGAGGCAAAGCTCCTTGGCATCCACAACTACAAGGAACCTTTATTTGTGCTTTAAATATACAGTAAGAAAGATATGAGTAACTCATATAATTCTCACACACAGAAACCAATAGTTTGGACCTGCTTTGCCCTTTTTTTACCGTGTGCGGCGGCTGTGAAGTAATACAATGTGCATATTGTATAGTTGTTTTGTTAGACTGGGTGGAGTTCAGCTTTGTGATAAGAAAGTACTCTAGCTGTAATAAAAGATGTGTTGTGATCCTGAGAAATGTACTGTACAGCATCACATTCATGTATGAGTCACAGGCCATATGAATCACAGCTGCGTATTAGCACAGCTAGGTTGTTACAGTTTCATTATTAATGTGTTGCACTAATGAATACTAACTTTGCTTTTTTGTGAAGTTTTGTGTGAACATTTGTCATGCACAATGTTTTCACATTTCCCTGCCATGGTTGTTTATTAAATATCAAGAATTTACAAAAAGAAGTGTGCGTGGTCATACTGAATGCACACTGTAGTATATTTTAATACGAGATGTTATGCACTTGCAGATAAAATAATATTAATCAACTAAAAAGATACTTAAGTGCAATAGACTTTAATGCCTCTGTTTCTTCACACACTTCAAGAAATAGTTCCCTCAAAAATATAATTCCCTTCTCAGTACACACACAAAAGGGTGCAATGAATTGCTTGACAGCACTTTTTTTAGTATATTACTTCTGTAACAAGTACTTTTTAAAGGTATTGTACATTTCACAGGGATAGTCCTCTCAGCTAAACACGTTGTTTAAAAGATAGCATGCCAATTCCAGAGAATCCAGCAGATTTTCACCCAAAAAGATTCTGTAGGGCCAGGTGATCGGCGCAAATCTGAAATGAGAAACATTCACTCAAGTAAACTATTTACAATATCAAAACAGTAAATTCGATGGCCAGAAATGTGGAAAACGTGCTTCAGTGTGGTGGTCTAGTAGTTTTCAAGTAAACACACGCTCCCACTCTTTGCTCTGTGCATACACAGATTCAGGGGATCGTAAAATTGAGCAGCTTACGCCCGTAAGTGGAAGCCTTATTTGAAGACATTTAATTGGCGCACACACTCCGGCAATTTCTTGGCAGCGTGACGTGGATAACTGTACTCATTTGCGTTATTACTGAGTAAACATTTTGTTGGGCTCCCCAACGGAAACCCTTGAGATCTGTTGGTTTATGATGGAGAAACGTTTATGTGTGTGTGTGTGTGTGTGTGTGTGAATATGTGTTTATGAATCACAAAGTAATCGCACATAATCATCCAAAACGTTTATACTGTAGCGATACTGTAGCTATGCCGAAAGCGTGGTCATTATCTGCTGTGTTACTGGTGACATTGGTTTGCAGCTGGCAGGAGAGTCACTCGGGAACATTTGTGAGAAAGAAGGACAAGCTCTTCAGGTTTCAGTGTGTACATGTGGGAAGTTAAAGAGGTCAGAGGTGAGCTCTTTACGGATATTAGGTGAAGTTGAGTCTGAGGGGAAAGTAGGGTGGAGGACATGGAAGCGGAAGGTGCTGTGCTTGTTCACGGTGAGATTTCATATCGACCCCTTTTCAGACAAAGGCAGCGTTGATAAGGTCTTAGAGGGAAATGAGTGCTGGAAATGAGTGTTTGTGCACCTCAGAATGTTTATTATCCCTCTCTTTTTCCTTTTTCTCGCTTTCTTTCCCCACACTGTTTCTTCAAAGACTTTGAATTTCTTATTTGTTTTTGAAATTGATGCTTAGAAATCATTCTGCTTATTAATAGCAAGGTATTGAGTAGGATTAGAGATGGAGAATATGTACTTTATAATTACTAATAAGCAGCCATGATGCCAGTAGTATGCATGCTAATAAGCAACTAGTTGACCTGGTCCCTATACTGAAGTGTTACCAAATCATTTTCTGGTCACACTTTATATTAGGTGGCCTTTACTACTATGAATTTACCATTCTGAAAGGAATTTCAGTCCTGGATAGGGAGTTGGGTTTGTAACCCAAAGGTCGCAGGTTCGATTCCCAGGTCAGGCAGGGACTGTGGGTGGGGTTAGTGAATAACCAGTGCTGTCTCCACCTTCGATACCACGGCTGAGGTGAGACCCTTGAGCAAGGAAGGCACCATTCCCCCAACTGCTCCCCGGGCGCCGCAGCAATGGCTGCCCACTGCTCCGGGTGTGTGTTCACGATGTGTGTGTGCGTGGTTGATTACTTCTCACTGCTGTGTGTGTTCAGTTGGATGGGTTAAATGCAGAGCACAAATTCCTTGTATGGGAAACCATACCTGGCCACATGTCACGTCCTTTCCTCCTCCTTTCCCTTCCTTTCCTTGAGTCATCCCTCACACCTAAAACCTACCCATACCACCAAACCTGTCCCTAACCTTACCCATATCCACCTCGATAGCAGCAAAAGTGTTTTCCAAAACAATTTGAACACAATAAGTACATTGTACATTGGTGTAAGTACTAGTAGTTAAGGCCACCTAATATAAAGTGGGACCTTTAGGTAATTTAATAAAACAAGCAGCATGCATATTGGCTGTTTAATAGTACTTATGAGCACATATTATATTCTGGATGACCCTATTTTAGATCCCTTAACCCTAAACATAACTGCTACAACAGCTATCTTATGAACTATCAATGAGCAGCACATTAAGATTTTATTGAAGGGACACAGTGAGTGTTCCTATAGTATTACCAGTATTTTTTAATAAATCAGTTAATCCAGCTCACAAAACAGGTCTTGATTGTTATAACTCTCTAACTCAGTCATCCAGCCTTAGCAGTAAATAGGTCATTTTAGAAAGATGATTATCAATGAATGAGCTCATTTTCATGCTGCTTCTCTCAGAAATAGTAATAGAAATAGAAATTCAGTAGCCTTTAAATACTGATCATGAATCATGATCATCATGACTGTGTTCTTGTTTTGTTTTCAAAAAGCCTCAGGTCTCAGTTCCAAAATTGTATAAAAAAACAGCAATTGGTGCTCTATTCAGAAGCAAGACGGGTCCTTGATGCTTCGTGTGTGTACTGTATCTACAAGTACATCTACAAGTTGTTGTTCAATGTTCTAAAAAAAATGCTGCATGCTTTTAAAAGGGGGGTTGGGACGCTGCCCTCTGCCCGATTTTGCCCTTGAGAGCCAAGATCGCACCCTTAAACAGACCCTGAGCCAAAGAGCGTTACACCACGAAAGGGATCCTATTGGAAGAATGTCTTTAAATAAACCATGTCCTATCTCCATGCACACTACACGCTCATGCTCACGCCCACTCAAACACGCCACAAATAAACTTCTATCTGCCGGTCCGCACACACCTCATGTACTGACAATCAGCCCGTAACTCATCCGTCTATCCTACACATGCTCTCGGACACACTTGGAAAGCACAAACAGTCACTGTCAGCCTTATTCCTGTGCTATTTGGATTTGTTAAACATGCAGTTATAGCATAGCAGGTTTAAATCCTAATACGACATAAACAGTAAATAGCGATTTCATACTGTAAACAGCATGCATTCCTTACTGTGTTTAAAAATAACCCAAGTAAACATGTACTGATATGTACTAACAAGTATGTTTTGGCCTACCTGCTCTCATGGCATAAACACGTCTTGGTGCACTTTTTAGCGAGACACAAAATACGTACCGATTACATATTAATGCAGTTTCCAAAAGAAATGAACACTAGAGGCAGTAAAACTACGACGCCTTTTATTCCATTTCACACAAATTTGCAGAGTTTTGATTAATAAAGCGTAACTTTTGCACAGTTACTTGAAGAATATCATGTTATGACTTCAATACAATATTAATAAGCGGGGACTTTTGAAACTGATGCACTGTTAAAAAAATCTGTAGAAATTACAGTATTACTGGCAGCTGTTTGCCAGTAACTTACTGTAGATTTAAATTTA
>JAUMHG010000055.1:4825879-4882481 GCA_032359395.1 Enteromius anoplus | reverse complement strand
CCTGTTCTGACCCTGAGCTTGGATTGTATTTATTAAAGTTTGCATATGGATCCGAACGTTTCCCGTTTTGTTCCTGCGCACCCATTCGTGACATTAATAGAATATTATAAATTATATTCCAAAGATCAACAAAGCTTTTATGGGTTTAGAACAACATAAGTGATAAATGAAATATTTTGATTTTGATCACTCTTCAGTTTACGGACGTTATTAACTATTAATAACAACTTTTACCTTAATAAAATCCCAATATGCTAGTAATTACAATAATATAAGGTAGTTATATGGTTGTATAGAATAAGACATTACATGTGCAGTAAACACTTTATTTTATTTAGTCAAAATTCTAGGTTTTGCTTTAGATATTGGGTAGGATTAAAGAATATGTGCTTTACTAATAAACAGCCAATATGTTAATAACAAACATGCTAATATTAAGAACTTGTTCCTCTACTAAAGTGTTATTGAATGTGCTTTATAAGTACTAATACATGACCGGAATGCTAGCCAATAAGAAACTGATTAATAATAAGAAAAAAAAAAGTTCTTAAAATAAAGTTTCACTGAAATTTACGCTAGTAGTCAATATGACTATTGTGCAAATCTGTAGGGAGTGTGACGGTTAATATGACACAGAGAATTACAAAACAACTTAAAATGGCAATTCCTGGTAAAGACAATTACGTCAATTTGACATAATTTTAATGTCACTTAGATTAGTTTCCCACTCCTAGACTTCACAGCCACTGGCCAGTATGTAGCCTATGCTTCTCGTGACAAAACTTAACCCTTTCATGTCTGACTCATAGTGTCTCACGATGCACCCACTGACAGTGCAAGAACTCTCAATTTCAGTCACTCACATGTCCCTGCTAATGCTGCGATACCCTTCTCAGAAAAGTTTTGAATATGCTGTCGCTGCATCAAACACAAGGACACCATGGAGGTGTTTTTTTAGGAGACACCAGACTCCTGTTTCACCCACATACCAAGTCAAATCACAACTGCTGATGGAAATGTGAAAAAAAAATATTATAACCAAAAAATCCTACATTTAAAGTAAATGCCTCCTCTTCTTTCTAAATAACAGCTTGTCAAGAGATAAATCCCATCAGTTTGTATTAATGGTGAATACGGTATTAGCCTTGTCACGCTAAAAGCTACTCCTTTTATAATGAATAAATCAGGTTAGCACCAATGCTAACTTTTTAGGTTACAAAAATGTTTCTAAAACAATATTTTGATTAGAATGTTACTTAAAACAAATGTTGCTAAGAATGATCAAGTAGCCTACAAAACGTTTTGAGGATGTTGAAAACAATTTCTCATATTTATGTTCATGTTGCTTAAAGTTAGTTATAGCTAGGATAGCTTTTTGCTATGCTAACACCAAACTGCTGTGCTACAGGTTTACAGCGGGAAACTAGAATGTGGGGCTAATATGTAACAGCAAGGAAATTAGCAAACAGACAGACACGGATAATGAATTTTCATTGAATTTCACAGACATTTATGACACACTGGCGGATGCTACAGCATGATACAGCATGCTACCTACTTGTGTTGTGTCATGTATTTAATTATTAAACTAAGCAGACTCTCAGAAATAAAGGTACGAAAGCTGTCACTGGGGCAGTACCTTTTCAAAAGGTACACTTGTGTACCTATTAGGTTCAAATATGTACACTTTAAGTATGAATATGTACCTTTAAGGTACCAACATGAACCCTTTAGGTACAAAAATGTCCCTTTTGAAAATGCACCGCCCCAGTGACAGCTTTTGTACCTTTATTTTTGATAGCACATGCCCAGATAGCACACATATGTCTGCAAGCTGTTAAAGATCTCTTGATCTGGAAAGCATCTGCATGTCAGTTTTACATACATTCTAAATCATAAACATCTTAAAGACATCTAATAGACCTCTAATTGACATTTAAAGGAGACGTCCAATAGATGTATTGCAGATGAGCAAATAAAGTAAATGATATGTCTTGCAGATGTTAATGCAGACGTCAAATAGACATCTCCTAGATGTACTTGTGCTATCCGGGTCATAAATCCTTTTAGTGAGTTTTTTTTTTGTGTGCACATTTCTACCATACAGAATTTTAACAATAACAAGTGTGCATGTAGCTCACATATCTTTGATGTTTTATGGCTTCCTTATCAGTTATTTAACCTCTTCTCTGTTCGATGTCATGATGTCTGCAACACTGCATTTTTGTTGACCCCGATGTATGAGCGTGTTGGCCCACATCTTAATGTGACAGAAACACACACGTGTTTCAGTCTGTCACTGCCCCTGAGAGCTTCCCAGAAGCTGTCTGTGACAATGAGGAAGCTTTGAAGATTTGTGGTCACAGCAGACAGACAACAGAGTATATGAAAACAAAGCCGAGCACATCTTCAGCCAAAGGCTAGACTGCACTGACTGCACATCATTTTATCTGCTCCTCCAGCCATGAAGAAGAGACTCAACACAAGCAGATACGAACACAAATAAACAGAAGTCATTTTCCTGTGAGCTCATAACTCATTCTGAGTCAGACCTTTGAAAGATGAAACTATTTCTGTACATGGAACGTTCTCAGGTCGTGCAAAACAGGAAATAATTAAAAGCTCACGTTACAGTAAACAGAAAGACATATTTTCCCCTATTTATTCACACCTAATTTCCATAATCGTGAATTGTTGAACTGATAAAGTAATAGCGTGTGTTATAACAGGCTTATTATTTCCTCCGCAATCTGCAAGTTCTGGTAAACTTCTGTCACAAACATTGTGGGCGCATTGTTTCTAAAAATGTCAAATTTTCTTCTCACGATTAGATTTTTTACAGAGTTCTACTCTGTAGAATTTTCACCCAAAATGTATCATTATAAGAATGTTTATTTTTACATATTATAAAAATCTTAGAAAGTCTAGTGTTCTTATTAGATCGTTATTTATATTATAGGTGATGAAAGGTCCATATATTGGCTTTTAGGAGTTCCCAACAACAGGTTGACATGCACTTGTTGGTCTAATTTTCATTTCATTAAGCATGTAATGCCTTATGAAGCAGCGTGGACAGGATTGACGCTGATGTGTCATGTAAACGTCAACATGAGATGGCTTGGGATTGTTTTAAAAACAACTAGTTTCAATGATTCAAAGTCGACTCTTTGTTTTGAGAGATTATAACTTTATACACGGTGCACTTTCAGATTTAAAACTTTGCACGATGGTTTCATTCACTGTTAAACACTGCATTAAAGCTCATTTCAAAAATCCATAACAGGGGCACTTTTAAAGTTACGGAGATGTTTCTTACAATATTCTGAAAATTAGTATGTTGATCCAAGAATGTTCTCTTTCAGTGTTATGAGAGTGTTCATGTTCCAAAAAACATACATAAAGACTCTTTAATGTCTAATTAATGCAAATGTGGTTGTAGCATGATTGGAGCCATTTGAGTGTGTTGTGCATGAGCACGTACCATTGTTTTCACTACTGCCAGAAAAGCAACAGGAGATTGCTCATAATGCTTGTGGATCACACCCACTTTCCCATTCATGAATGTAAAAAAATACACAGATTCACTCTGGGCACTTTTGACCTTTTAGACTAAATTAAATTCTCTTTAATGCTTTTGTATAATAAGAATCTCAGAAGCTGTATGTGATGGAATAATTAAATTTTTAACATTTTTGGAATTAGCATTTAAGTCTTGTCATTTTAATTGTGTCCTAAATTTACAATTACATTTTACAGCTCTATTGGAAATAGCAAACAATAAAAAAAATATTCATTTTATGCTGCAAAACTGTTTAGTACAGTATGATGGAAATGGGAGTCAGTCATAATTTCTGTAACTATTGATGTAAATCCTTTTCACACAAAAATATTGAAATAATTTATGGATTGTTTTTACTCTTTGTTATGAGTTCTACAAATGTTCCTCAAATTTGATGTTTTGATATTTTTATGATTTAAGAGAATCTATGTCTAGATCACATACTCACACAAACACACTGCACTGAATGGAATGGTTGCCAGGGTGTTGATGTGTGGTCGCTAAGGTACACAAAGTGGTTTTAACCACGTCACTATGCCTTTTGAATTCTTATTCGCCTAAATCATTTCTCTGTGACATTTTGCCTTTTAGATATGGCTCAGATTTCCTCTGCTCGTCTAAAAGTGTGCCCACATTAATGAAATTTCTTTGGCAGAAAAATAAACCATCGTTGTCATGCACCAAAGCACCACTAATACAGAAAAACCAAACAAAAATAAATAAATGGATAAAAGAAAAATTGGTGTAACATTTACTTTGAAACTGCCGTTTTTTACTGCTGTTAAAGTTAGCAAGAGATAGATGGATTTTTTATTTTTTTTATTTTTTGTTAAAGTGTACTCCAATTTTCTTTATACAACTTAAAAAAACACAATGAAAATTGTATATGCATAAATAGTAATGTTGTCAAATGATTAATCGGGGCCTAATGGATACGGAGTTGGACTTGTAACCCAAAGGCCCGGCAGTTGAAGTCGGTTTAAACATTTTTAATGTTTTTTTATTTTGTTGAACACAAAAGAATATATTTTGTTGAAATATTTATGGTAACCGATGACTTACGTAGTATAAACCTACTATGAAAATCAATGGTTACAGACAACCATTTAAACATTTCAAACATTTTAAAAATATATATTTTTCTTCAGAATATCATCCTTTGATTTCAACAGGGAAACATAATCATGTTTTGAAAAGAATGATGAACTTTGCCTTTCAATATATTTGATTTTCCATCAATTTTATCATCTGCCAGGCAACAAACATAATTCACATCAAGTTTGAGGCACCATCCAATCTGGATGTCACACAAAAAGGTGATGAGTTCAAACCCTTATCAAGATCTTTTACAGAAAGTGACTTTAACAGACAAACAGAGATGAGCAACACACCCTCACCAGCATCCTGGTCCAAAGTGAGACAGGAAATGACACGGGAAGACTTCTGTCCATGCAGTCTGTTGGCCAGGGGCCAGGCCACAGCAGGCAGACGTGGGAAACAGGAGACAGGGTGATTGACAAGCACAAAAGGCCATAACATAACAGGTTCGGATTTTAAAGTGTGTGTGAGTGTGTGAAAGAGAGGAAAGGGTGAGGGAAAAAGCGCTTGTTGTGTCTGTCCTTGATTATGCATGGTTGTATAACCACTTATGGCTGTATGTGCAAGTGGGGGGTGTAGAGAGGGTTTTTTGTTGCATGTCTCTATGTGTTTCAGTATGTGTGCGGCTGAAGCGTGTGCGTTATTGCTGACAGCAGTGCTCTGCTTTGATTGCTGGATGACTGCTAGGTGTTGACAGGTATCGGTTATATCATGACCCCATAGCGAACGAGCAAGATAGAACGGGTTGTGTGTGAGAGAATCCCGCTGGCAGTGGATGTTTAGTGAATATCTGCGTTTGGGACGAGCTGGCAAGTCAGCGCAGTTCGGAAAAGCGCTTTATTCACCCAAACACTATTCCATTAATGGAAAGTTCCATTCAGAAACCAAACTGGGTTCTGGGATAAATTGTGGAATAGCACTAAGGATATCCTGTGCGATTGTGAATCTTTCCCATTGTTTTAGCTGTAGCATAACACTTTGTGGTACAACTTTCAGTTCAGTTATTAGAGTTTCCCGTTATGCTGCTTCCAAATATTGCCTTTTGGGAAGTGTTGCTGAATGTGAATGTAAACAAACAGCAAAGTAAATCTGGAAGTACACAATAAATAAAGTTATTGTGTCCCAAAAATACAGAACTATGGCAACAGTCCTATCATTTCTGATGTGCATGGGCCATGAATCGTTTGAGAACTGCTGGAAAAAAATGATTTGACATTAAACGTATATTTTAAGAAAACAAAAGTGTTTTTTCACTTTGCATGCATGTACACCTATTGTAGGAGACTCCCAAAACAATATTAGGAGACTTGTTACTTTGGTTGCTCAAGCAGGACCAAACGTTATTGCAAAAATAGTCAAATATGCTTACTTTTTGAAGAAAATTTTTGCATTTTTCTGCATCAAATTCTTAAAAGCTGATCTGTGAGTGTAGACATTTCTTGTAGTCATCATGATGCAGCCTGCTTCTCTAATCTCATTCAAGGTCTAAAATTCAATGTTGGCTAAACATTCAAAGTTACTTTTTTAGTTCATGTTATTTCTGATAGTACAGCAAAACAATAATTAAATAAAAACTATTATAAAATAAAATTATGAGACATATTATGCTCAAAACCTGGCTTCATTTAGACACAGACATACATCAAGAATCAGCATGTGAATCTCAGGAATGGTGAATCAATAGCTCTATGCCACAATGTGTACTGGGTACCTCAAAAATAAATGATTCCACTATATTGTTGTCACGGTCCTGGTGCGGAAAGGACAAGCAGAGATTCAAACTCTTCAAATAACAGTCCTTTTAATACTCACAAAGGTGCTAGACAGGCAGGTGGGCAAAATGAAAGGCACACACGAATGCATAAACATATACAATGAACCGACAACATAGACCAAACTGAATGAAACTTAAATAGGGCAGACAATGACGCTAATTGACAAGACACACCTGAACATAATCAACAATAGACAGAAACAAGGTCAAGGATGAATTCAGAGGATGTTCAGAGTTGATTGTTGTAGAGATTCATACACTGACTCTTGGGGTGTGTTTTTTAATTGTCTGTGATGTTTCGACAACCTTTTGGTCTAGTGTGTTATTACAACATTGCTTTGTTTAGAGAAGAGACAGTGACTATGGTGTTTAGTAATGGTTGTGTCATTAGCAAAACATAATTAAAAATATTACAATTATAATTTTGATTTGGGTCTTTTTTGGCCACAACGTATGCGTTTTAAAACATATGATTTCGGCAGTCAGAGAAAATTTAATGTTACAAAGTCAAGGTTCAAAAGCTTAACTACAGCGAACACAGATCTCCATCATGGTACATTAGCGCCTAGAAACAAGAAGAATAGCAACAACAATCTGCTAATTCTCAGTAAGCACTTCTGCAGACGTCTGACGGAAGTAGTGTCGGTCTGGTTAGTAATATACGAAGCTGGTAAAGGAGTTGTTTAATCTGATCTTGAGAGATTTAATGTCTTCTTTAGTTCAATTGATTTTATCTAAGGCTGTGCATAAAGTCAATTGTAGTTCTTGTGTTTCTGTCAACAGCAGCTGTTCATCACTAATGCTCAGTCATCACTTAATTAATTACAGAATTATCTTATTAACTTCTACACCATTTTAGTGGTGTTACAAAGTGACACTATTTAGTGTGCACACACTGTAAGTGTTACTTTCAAACTGAGGATTTTTTTTGTGGGGTTTAAAGGGTTACAGATGAAATGAAATTTAACAACAGCATGAAATGAAAAATGAAAAAAATTGCATGAAATGTAATTTAACAACAATAAACTGTAATTAATTTAAGGCAACAGACTGTAGAAAAATAGTTCATTACTGGCAACCGTGCTGTTTATTCAAGGAAAAAACTGCAATTTACTGTAAAACGTAACAGTCATTAATCAAACAAAAAGACTTATTTTTACTGAAATTTTAGTGAAGGTCCACAGAAATCATTTATGCAAAGTCATGAACTGATAAGAAAAGTAAATATTTAACTGAACTGTATTAATGTGTTTTTGCACAAGCGAGATCTGTTATTTTAATGTGGAGAGTAGATTCTGTGCCTAAGTCAAAGATGAGACACAACACTGATGTTTCTGCTGTTTTAGAGATAATAACTGTGCGGTTGCTTAAGCAGCGATAATCTATTTTTTGTTTTGTTTGAATCCACTATTTTCCCACCCTATTCTTGTCCCTTTTTGCATATCAACCACGCAAATTAATATGTTTTAAATGTGAAATGAAGAAAACATCTGAGAACGACTAACAGGTATTGAATGTTGGAATTAAAGTGCCTAATTGGTTTTTCATAGGCTGATGTGTGGTTGATCAGACAGCTCATTATACACAAGCTCATGTAAATTTAACTGTTAGCATGCTCAAAACTGTAACTTTCTTCCAAGAAATGTATGATTTCAATAAATATACCTAGAATATGTTGTTTATATTGCATACTGTACATACTGTGTCATGCATCTATGAGCAAATAGCATATGCTAGTATTAATAGCAACTGACACTACATGATTTCATGAGTTTGTCCCTCTCTTGTTATATACAAGATGGGAAACGATGTAAAAGACAGAACAACCTAATCTTGTTAGCGTAGCAAGCTTTGGAAAAGGAATACTTTCTTTCTTGCTGGTCATGATATAAATTTGCAGAAGGGCTGACGAGTCGCTTAGCCACCAGTGGTCATTTTATTGCCTTTTTCGGCCCAACTTGTAATTCCATTGACATCTATCATGCGCTTCTTAGAATTTCATGACAGAAGACACCAAACACACACACACACACACACACACACACAACACACAAACAAATGCTTTACAGAAGAGTGAAGGCTGCTCTCCACACCAGTGTCTCCACTACCCTTGCAGATTTGGTCTCTCATGATAAGTGATAGTCCCTAAATATAGAGTGCTATCAAGGCCAGAGGCTATTTTCTCCTACAAACGTAGGGCGCAGAATGGAGGCCGAATTTAAAAACGTTCTGTCAGCAAACAGATACTCTGCATTTCAGGATCAAACGAACAGATAATCCTGTTATCTTAAATTTTATCAATGTCAGTTGAAACTGTAAGAACAAAAACTGACAGTGTGTGTATGTTTAATTCGGTTAATCTAGATTATCTCTAATCTGTTCCTGTCGCCGCATATTTTCAACAGCCAACAGTTGGGCAGAAAAATGTAAAATTATGTAGTGGAGCAACTGTTTATAAAAAGTTAAAATGTATCAAAACAACAGAGTACTGTGATCACATTGCTGTTGATGCAGTTTTATAAAAGATTTATAACCCATTTACCACAGTTGTGGGGGATTTAGTCACTTCACTTCATGTTGATTTTAAAGGCCCCAAAATATTTCACAAAATTATTTTCAAACTGGTTTAAATGTCATTTCGAACATTATCAGGCCAAAACAAAGTTTGTTTCGCGTTCGAAACAACCCCAAAGCAAAGTTTCTGGAAAAGTTCACTCCAGTTGGTAAACTATCATTGGCCTGCAGCGATTATGAAATAAGTGGGTGTGGCTATGGAACTCTTAATTTGTGAGTAACGCTAGTAAAAAAAAAACCAACACACCGGTGAGTTACTTTATTGTACAAACAGTTTTTCTTTTTACAGTTTAACAATTAACAATTTTTACAGAAATTAAAGTCATATTGAAGATTTGACTGTATATGGAAGCAACTCCCTTTTTAAAATTATTTTTATTTAATGCTGTAAAGCTGTTTGTTTTATGAACTGGTCATGAACTGCTTTTGCTTTTTATTTTGTACTGTTCTCTGAGGTCCACTTCTAAAGGGTTTTACATCAAAAAGATCTTATTTTATGAGTAATAGGCTACTTTCTGTCCTGTTTTTGACCCCCTCACCAGAACGCTCTGTTTGAATAGGCTAGGCAGATTGTAGACTCCCACTGCTATGATTGGCTAACACTTGTGTATTTTCAAGAGTCTACATCCTTCACAAATGGATATTGCTGTGATTTAACTTGAAAATGAATAAATACTCAGTACATGTGAAATGAGCTGTAATAACAGACAACGTGACCACTTAATAAAAACTTGTGTGTTGCAACATTACGGTTCGATTCAATATAGTCTGCACTCGGCACAGTATTATCTTTTAGTTTCAGTACTTCTGAAAATCCTGCATCAAACCTTGTTTGTAAACAAATCCATGGTAAAACAAAGTGAACTGAAGTTCTTACTGACGTGGTTTGCTTTCCTCTCTCTTTATTTAGCTACTAAATTCGTGAATTGGTGGGCAGGGCTAAACAGGCAACGATGTAGAAGCATGCCTTGATAATCTTCGAACGTGGTGGTGTTTAGCCATCAAGTAACACAAGCTTGGCAGATCACATTAACGAGAAAGTTCAGAAACTTGTTTTTTTAGTACCTCTTAAATGTGAAAAGATCAAGGGAATTTTTATTTCTCAGTTCATGACTGGTTTTAGAGCAGTCTATTGCATAAAAAGCTACATTAATAAATATGACGTGACTTGACTGGAGTGTCAAATTTCAGAGCGGGTGCAAACATATCACTATGATCAGATGCTTTCTTAAGTGCTGTCCTTTTTGTTGTTGATTTTGTTATGAAAGGGATAGTATGGGTGGTATTAGAAAGTTCGCCAACAAGTTACAACTGCTCAGATATTTCCAACTTTCCTTTTAATCCTAAGTGAAGAATTAATACAGGGGTCTTAAAAATCTGTAAAATCTATAACATGAAGCCTCTTTTGGCTTATGCTACTTAATCTGAAGCTGTTTAGGTATCACCTCAATATGGACTGTTGGAGAGCCTGTGTAGACAGCTTGTCCGATAACCCCCTGATCTCACAAACCTTAAAGCAACATTCCCATTCCTCATCCTGCCTTCAACGTCTGCTACAGACGAGACATCACATGCCTTCTTTTGAAAGCAACATCTGCTTGTCGAGAAGTGACACATTGCCGTGTATTTATTATTTGCGAATGATGTCCAGGCCGTTGGAAATGAAGGTGCTTATGTGTGTGTAAACGAACGCTCTTGGCTCCCTGAGCGTTGCGCACACCCTTTTGAGGTTTGGATAAGTTTATCCATCATCACTCTCCATGCTAAATCAACAAAGTTTTCTGAAGGAACAGGGTGGGGCAAAGCTTCAGCAGAAATATGACGAAGAATGAAAGAGAAAGCAAGGAATAGACATACTAAACTAAGACGAAGACCTAAATGACCAACAATGTGACCGCAATGAGATGACAAGAAAAACAAAGAGTGCGTAAATTGGCTTGAAAGATGCAAGACAGTTACTGTTTCAGAAATGCAAACAAGCACTGGGGTTTCACAGACTCCTCTCACACGGCACACTTTGAGGTCAGGAGTGTCAGGGTCAGGTCAGAGTCCTCCATCACATGACACTGTCCTCCAGGACACTAAGATCCATGGGCATGAAACATATGAATTTGCTCATTCACTGAGAGTTAACGTAATGTTAAATGTAGCAACCATAGCTAGGAGTGACTTTTTTATTGTGGTATTAACCCAGGTGCTGACAGTTCTTTGGAGCTTTAATTGAGTTATCCTTCATTTAAGTATCTCCTCAAATTCCGTAGGACAAATAAAAATAGACACCAATTAAACAATCATTAACAAACAGCATAGAGCTTTAAATGAAAGCGGGAGTATAATTCAAGAAATATTTCAGACATTTAAGCAACTTTGGAAATATGAGCAGACTGTAAAACATTGTAGAGATCTTTTATGAAACTCTAGGAGACACACAGGAGATTACTAGAGGCCTTTTCACAGGATTTTTTTTAGAGATTTTGTCTATTTACCTCAATATATACAGTATTTGGACACCTAAAGGTGCCATAGAATGCATTTGGAGAGTATTTTAAATTGTTCTCTGTTATGTACATAGAAAGTATGTAGCTTAGGTAATGGGAAAAATGCCCAGCGTGAGCGGAGACCAACGTGTCAGTTGTTGTCTTCTCTTTCATCTGCAGTCATCCATCAGCAGGACTGTCACTCGGAGCGGCTGGGATGGCCAGAGGATGTGAGTAATCCTATAAAGTGACTCCACAGAACGACTTGGCTGAACTTTCATACAGCAGTCACCCTGATCCCTGCACACGCTGCCAATACCACAGCCAGGCTGCCATTATTGGTTAGGCTCTACCTGACTGAGTGGAAGGAAGTAGGACGAGGAAAAAAGGATTTTGACTCGATGGCAGTGAGGAGGGCCAGGTGCATGCTGGGAACTGCCGTGCCCTAAGGGGGCCCCTGAAGGAGAGCTGAAGGGCGTGGCCCCTCCTGCTGTGGTTTACAGCTCACTTGTCATTTCTGCAGACACGTTGGCAGGGCAACCGGCACTTTCCCCCGGGGCTGGTGTTCGCACAGAACATAATCCTGGCGGAGGCTGTCATTTCGGCAACCTCCGTCTTTTTTAAGCACTTTTTTTAAGTTGTCATTTAGGCTGTTTGTGTGACTTTATGCGTGCCTGTTCAGTTTCAAGGGCAGCCCCAAAACCGTAGCGCCTTGTTTTAGCCTGTAGCATTTGTGTGTGAGCGCTTGTGCGTTTGCTCAACTATACTCACCCTCTGGTGTGTCCTTGGGAGTCTTTGGTCTGGCCTGATTGGCTCTCTCTGCCAGAGGCCTATAATGAATCAGTCGGAAAGAGGATTCCACAGTGTTTTTCTCCAGCTCGGATAAACACATGTTTTTCCATTCACCCTCTCAAGGAAGCACTGAGCTTGTGAGTAACTTGACCTGCATTTCAAAGACGCTGTTCATCTTATTGTAGTCGGCTGTCGGTCGGCTCGGAAAGTATGGCTCAACTTCCTCGGGCAACCTCAGAGCTATTGAAGAGATAACAAGAGGGAAGAGTATTTGGAGCAATAAATCCTGACACGATAATAAATGGTAATCAAGTGAGCAACTTTTCAGAATCTCTTGTGCCAACAACCACAGATGTTTGTTGATGTCTGTCTCGATGCTTTAATCAGTGTTACATGAGGACATGGCTTTGTGAACATGAATTGCGTTCTCAGTGCCGATGGCTATAAAGCTATGTAATGTGTGCATGCCAAAATGATCCGATTAATGATGAGGAAAGTTCTACAGGGCTGCAGTCTGTGTTAAATATTTAAGTTATGTGAAAAAATGGTCTGAACTACACACAGCGGGTGTAGCTCATATATATATATATATATATTATAATATAATATACTACTAATAATATATATTATTACAATATATACACTAATAATACTAATAAATTAGCGTATTAGTATTTATTAGTGCTGTCAAGCAATTAATCATGATTAATCGCATACAAAATATGTTTTGTTTACATAATGTGTGTTCTGTGTATATTTATTATGTATATATTAATACACACGTTAAGTATATATTTTTAAATTATTTACATTTATACATTTGTAATATATTAATATTCTTATTTTTATTAAAAAATATATTGAATATAAAACCAACATATTTTTTATAAGTAATAAAAATTACGCAAGCAATTAACAACATTTCTTAAATTAAATATAAAAATTAAAATATAAAAAGTAAAGCTAAATCAGAATCAACACTAATAGTATATAAATGACACTAAAGTACATAGAAACTAAAAATATAAAAAGAAAAGGAAAATCTAAAAGTGAATAAATAGTATACGCTAAAATAAATATGCTATATAAATAGCCCTGTTGTTATTTTTTTGGACATCACAGAAGTCCAAATATGATGTAACTTTCTTTCCATAGAGATCTGTATATTGGGATGTATGCATTTTTTTTTTTAAAGAAATGCACTCATACTTATACTTTCAAAATTTGAAGTATTGCTGCAATTCCCTCAGAGTGTGAGCACTGTACACCACGGCCTGCACTCTGAGCTTCCTCATTATGTGAAGTAAATCAATTCCTCCCTGGTAAAGAGGAGATGGTAGGGAGTTTCTGTTGATTCAAGGTTTGTTTGCTCTGGCAGAAGTAATGAGCGTCTAAGCGCTCCATGCCATTCAGAGTGGATGCCAGTGCACTCATGTATAGAGCTACCTTCAGATTCCTGCAGACTTTCCGAATCGCAGCCCCATCTTGATTAATGCTCGCTCTCTGACTTATGGGATGGTCTGCACATTAGTCATAGGTAGAAACTCCGCAGTCGAGAACTCCTGTTACCTCCAGTCATGGACCAGATACCTCCAGAAGAGCTCTTTGGACTACTGCAGAGATTTTGATAGATTAGAAGATATTTCCAACACACTGCTGCCTCTTGAATACTGTGTAATATTTCTGTCCCTCTCTTGAAAGCATCAAGCCACAAACAAAAACACACCGCTTATTGTGCCTACTCAGTGTTCCATGCCAGTGGGGACAATAGAGAACATTTGGAGCCGTATAAAAGCCCACTTCTGCTGTGGATGACATAAGCAGGTGCAGCAGTGAGCTATCAAATTTCCTTAGTAATCATTAACCACCTAATGCTGCCTCATGATAGCGACTGACTCTGCCAGACACCTCTCTTTCTCTCAATCTCTCCTCCTGGGCTTGGGCCGATCGGCCGGTAGTCACACCTTACATAACACACAGGCTTCTTTTGTTGCCTTTGAGTAATGATTCTGTCAAAGCTGACAGCTATGTTGCACACCTATGAATAGGGATGTCACAGGTGTCTTGAGTGTGTGTGTGTAACTGGTACTCAGTATGTTATGAAGACCAAATGTAAACTAATACAAATATACATTTTGACTTGATCCCCATAAGGAAAAAAAAAAAATTCTGAAATAGCAGAAAGTGTTGGTGTGGGTAGGTTTTAGTGTTGAGTGGGATAAAAATATAGTTTTTACAGCATAAAAAACATTATTTCTAATGATGTCCCCACAAAGATGTGCTGCACATATCTACTCATATTAATGTGAAATTCTTGGTCAAGTAGAAGGATGCCAAATGTTCCAGCACCTTAAGATGAAGTATGAACAACAATGATTTAGACGTGCTCGAAGACAGACCAACATCACTGAGTGAAGCGCTTGATGAAGCACCCTTGTATATGCTGCAGTGGTGAAGGTAAAGTAACATGAATTAACATCAATGTACTGAATGCTTTATTAAAATGCTAATGTCATGCTACTACTAAATAGAACAAAATTGTTAAATTAATATTTTAGACTGCAAGAGCCTCTGTTCCCATTTAGATCACATATAGTCAAATATTCCCTGTCAGTGTTTTATAGGCTATATGATGTTATGATTACAGCTGCATTGATGTGTTTTGCAATTTGTTCGCGAACGAGCTACTTTTCACTATTTGTTACTGGTTAGCAAAATCTGTATAGAGATACTGTAAGCGCACTGAGAAGCAATGTAACGTTTAAAAATTAACTAAAGCTCTCACAAAAGTAATGGAGAAAAATTACGCGGTGAGATGCAGTCTGGGCCACTGTAAATGTTGAGCATGGTAGTCAACGTGTTCAAATACTTGCTGACTGTGCTTTTGTTTCTGTCAATTGAAAAGGTAGTAATCCTGCCAGAAATGGTCCAAAAACAGAAATGGAGGCTGGACCTGCAGATTGTGGATGTCAATGTTGTGATTGATGGAGCATCTACACAGAAAAGGTTAGATACTTTATTGAAACCCAAACTAGAATATACATGTACACAAATCAACTGCCCTTGTTGATTTCTTTTCTCCTGGCAATTGGTTAATATTAATGTTGACTATTTATTTAAGTGATGCTGAATAGCTAATTAAATTGTAACCTTAGTTGTAAACTCTGTCATTGAACACATAGGTTACTGTAGTATAATTCTTCATGTCTGTACAGGTACATTATTTGCATGGGCACATAGACTGTTCTTTATTGTTGCTCTGCCTTGTCCTTGAGAAGGTGGAGCTCAGATCAAGTGGAATAGCCTATTTTACGACTACAACTTGGAATGATTACATAAATAATTGGTATTCTGCAATGTTTTAATACTCAACGTATATTACTCACAAAATGTTTTTAATAGAAAATGTAAAAAGTTCATGCTACAATAATATTATATCATGAAAATAGGGCATGTAAGCAGAAGCATGCAGCAGTCATTTCTACGATCTCAAACAATGTACTGAAACAAAAGCTAACAACAGTGGTGGCTATACCACAACATCAATGTCAGTGTCTCTCAAATAGAGAGGCCTGCACTTTCTCCAGACCTGAATCCCATAGAAAACCTATAGGGTCAATAAAAAAGAAATATATCTCATATATTAATAAGTATTTATACCTGTACATTCCATATGGCAATATATGTATTATAAATACATAAACATATATTTTGTCAATATATGAAATTGTCCCATTTTCTAATAGGATTTATATATGAATATGGCATATATAAACATATATAACATATAAGAGTATTTCATATATGCACAATTATTATATTTTTGTATTTTGTTGAAATTAGATTAAATGACATGTTCATATTTAGTCTAGAACTACAGTAGCCTGTCCTCCAACAAAAAAACGACCCTATATTTACGTTTTAAAAGTAAGCGCCCTCTAGCAGGCGTAAAAATAATGACCAAAATCAAAATGTGCGTTTTGTTTAAATGCAGTGCGTAAACTTTTTACACTGATCTCACAGTGATTGAAACATATTTTAATAGGTGTAATTCGTACGAATCACCACACCTTTCAGCACCATCCCTTAACCCTTTTACAAAATCGTGCAAACTGCATGATCACATTTTGTCTTATAACGCATCGCTGTCTGAGCTACACCAACCCTGAATCGTGTCCTGTTGCCCAGATGAGGGCTTCATGGGCGGCAAATGTGGGCCCCATTATGGGCTTGCACCCAGGATCCACATTGGGGCCAGCCGTGGAAGCCCAGGCATGCTAAACGTGGGACCTGTAAGGGTACTGCATGGGTCCTAACTGGGTGTCACACTCAATGAAGACAGAACAAACTGGATTCAATCAAATTCAAGTTTTATTACTCAGAACATAAATATATCCTCAGCAGATTAATATGGCGAAAGTGAGTCAGACAATCACATAAATCAAACATGTTCTCTGCTGGTAAGTATTTTCAGGTAAGTATTATTTGCAGGATCAATGATTAGGAGCGGAATCCTTACAACAGGTAAGTAATTAGCATGAGCAAAGTTCAGAGGCAGAATAATTCCAGCAGGTAAGTGAGAGGTAGGTATACTCAGTCTTTGATCGATCTTTAGTAATCCTCCGGATGGTTGAGAGATAGAGCCAGCGATTCCAGGCCAGAGAGCAGCCAGGTGAGTCAGGATGCAGGTGAGTGTAGCGATACAACCTTGAGCCTTAGCCATCGAATGAATGGCTGAACGATCTCTTAAAGGGAAGTGGCTGATTGCGTGCAGGTGTTAGTATTCGGGTGATTGGGAGTGGGTGGCTGGTGCTGGTGATTGCGTGCTCTCTGAGTGCGCTGATCCAGGAACAGCTGACTGGTGAGATGTGACACTGGGAAATTCATGCCAAACATATTTGGTCCCCACATGTCATTGCTGGCTGGGTGCTGATAGGTGCGCAATTGTAGTATATGCTCTGATGGGTCATATTTCACCGCTATTGTATGTATACATGGCAACACCAGAGCTGTCAGTCACTATGTGAGATATTGTCCTCTAAATGAAAAAAGTAATGCGTTAATTTACTTGTTACTATGGAAAAGTAATCTGATTACAAAACTTGCATTAACTGTAATGCATTTCCCCAACACTGGTAATGTAGCACTAAACACAGCACATCAACTTCGGCTCAACCAATGCTGTAAGTTTGGGCACAGACCAAATTTTCCAACCGATGTAAAATATTGGACGGTTTTGGAAACCTGTTTGATAACACTTGTAATACGTTTTGTTTCACAGAAATCATAGAACCTTTAAAATGGATTAACACTGGCACTGGTTCATGGTTTAACTGTATTACTGAGATAATGTTTAGTGAAAGCTGGGTTTGAGGGGTTGTTTCCTTGCATATCTTCAGGGCAAACATTGAAACAAGGTTTTTTAGTATTCCCTCACAGCATCCAAGGCACTTTAGCTTAATCCACTGAGAGTGAGTCAATAAGGAAGGGCTCTTACTTACTCTTCCCCTGCCACTTAGCCCTTTACTAAACCAGCTTTAAGCTGCCAAAACATTCCTATCAAATTGAACAAAATGGGTAATTACCTGTGACAAGTCCCTTCCCACATCTCTCTCCCTTTCTTTATCTCCTCTCATTCCACCCTTTGATGGATGCTTGGCCTCCTCTGGAGGGTTATGTAAGAGAGAGAAGCAGAGAACAAGCAGCTTGTGCAAACAGGCATGTACGCCGCAGCAGATACGACCTGCAGTCTGACCAGAGCCAAACCAAACTTCACTTGAACTTAGCAGAATCGGCGGGGGAGGGTTGGGGCGGGGGACTGACCTGGAGTATGCCCTAAAATGCTTGTGTCATGTTTGAGGTCCAACCCCGTGATTGATGACCAACCATGCACTCGAGAGAACGTCACTGAGAGATAAGGAGGTGGTTTCAGTGTTAAAGAAAGAGAAGTTACAGAGTAATGAAAGACTTCTTAGTTTTATCAAGATTTCAGACTGTTCACAAGATGAATTGATCTTTGATTATTCTAATCCATTTACAACAATGTTTCACCTGGAATGGAGACTTAATAAACTTGTTATTAAATCCTTATCTTAAACCAGCATGGAGGTAAAGTATAAATACTTGGATTGCAAAGTAACATTCCAAAATACGCACTTATGTTTTTTAAAGGCTCTGAGATCCCCCTTTTGTGAGTCTTTTTTTTTTTGGTGGACAAGAAAACAAAAGTAAATCTCCCAAAAAAAGAAGCTGGCAAACATATGCATATACACATACATTTTTTAATCATGAATTTAATATATATTTTAAATACATTTTAGTTACATTTTTTTGGTTAAATATCAGGTGATTAAATATCCTAAATCACATGTTATTTTCAAACTCTTTTTTTTTATCAGACGTTCTAGTTCTAGTTTTAGCCAGCTTTTTTTACTCAGCTGAACAACTGGCAACAATGCAGACTTTTGGACACACTGTACTTATATCCCTCATATGCTAATTTTCCTTCTTGTCAACAATTAAACATGACAGCATACCCTGACTAAATCTATCCACACTAGCTCTTCAGATTTCGAGAGAGGGGCCCTCAGCAGCTTAACCGTTGAGACATGATACACATAGCGCCAATTCAATACCCAAACCCCCTCCGCTCACTGTACAGGCAGCATGTGCCCATCAGCGTATCCACAGTGACACACTGCTGAACACTGAGCACTCCAAAGCAATAACATCAATCACATTTACAGGTCTACCCGACACGGCAGGGTGGCTGTTTATGCTTGCAACTCTAGAGCTTAGACACACTCCCCAAACTCGTATGGCTTGTGTGAGAAAAAAAAAACAAAAAAAAACAATTGCCTACTGATTGCATTGTATATTCCATTCTCAGTTTGTTTCTACAAATGAGTGTAAAAGAGACAATGGCAGGAAATAGAATAGTGTGACAATAATGGGTGCTTCACACTATAACCAGATACTGTCGTTGACCTATGTGTATGTGTGAACATGCAAATGTGAAGAAGATGTGAATGTGAATAATATATTTTCAATTCTGACAAACGTCTGGGGAATCCCAAAGTTTATATCTGATCATAATGAATTCTAATTTTTAGCCAGCAACTGATTCGGTTTTCACTTTTATCATTTGTTTGGGTCTGTGGTGTGTTCTCAGCGTTCATAGGAGCTGTTAGTGTTTATTGGGAAAGGATGACTCAAAAGGCTGGTGTTTCACACCCCAGACCACAACAAGGTCTCAGATTGACTCATTGACCCTTCATTGTTATTCAGCCGTCTTCCTCTCAACCCTCACCTTTGCTCTGTTTTCTCTTCATGACTCGGAATGGGAGTCTCCGAGAAGATCTTAAGGAGTCCTAAGAGAGATTGTCCACTTTTTTCTTTGTGTCTGCTCTTTCCTGTGCTGACCTTTGAGGCACAATAGAAGGAACCACAGTTAGACGCTGTCCAAAACAACCCCTGACCTGCTCTCTGGAGAGGGTCGAGGAGGCCAGCGGACAGCAGGAAGAGCAGGTTCCTGTTCGGACTGGCTTCTACATGCAGACCCTTGAAATCAGAGAGAAAAGAGGAGCTTTTGTGTTTCCTTCAGACACCGGCTGTTTTTGGAAGCAGTCTGTTCCCAGTCATAGTGACTTTGCAAGTTTGATTGCTCTCAGTCTGTGAGATGGCATGGGGAGTAAGAGAGAGTTTCTGTGTTGGTGAAGTGTAGATGTCAGCTGACCCTTCGTTGGGAGTTTGATTGACAGGCCAACTGACCAATCATAATGGCAAATCTGACTTTTTGTCACAAACCACACTGGAGAGTAGATTGACGTCAGTGGATATAAACTTGAAAAATATTATATTGATGTATTTCCGCAGCAAGACACCTTCTGATGTTCATTTATGTTTATGTCATGCTATAACTATTAATGATGAAAAGGTGATCAGTTCAAGTGCCGCTTGAACTGAGGCGCTACATCAACCTGTTGTGACACATTAAAGAGCCACAAAATGGTATTGATTTTTTAAATTTTTACAACAAAATTTCAAAACAGAGACTTTGTTTCACACCTAAAGTTACATGCTTTGTCTTGACATTGCTATGTAAAGTATTTTGTGCTGCGTGAGAACATGATTTTTATTGTGAGAGCATAACAACATTGTTTTCTGTAATGACCAAAATACTCACAGAGCATGCTGGAAACTAGTAATGTTAGTCTTTTCTGAAGGGCTGTGTCTAAAGAGAGGAAAGACTGCAACTCTGAGGGTGTGAGAAAAAAGTTTTCAGATACTCTACCGACCTCAGCTGGACAGCACTCCAAATCCTCCCTCACTCTTTCTTTTACACGCATGCACTGGAAAAGCAGGAGTTCATTTTTAATTTGACAACAAAACAACTTTGACGGGCAGACGGCGGGACGCGGGCCTCGGCTCTGTGGGCAGCTCACAGGAGATCTGATGAGTGGCAGGCCTTTTAAACAGCCCAGATTAACTCTAATCTCCAAGAGCCCTACCTGGAGCTCCATCTCAACCCCCCGTAACCCTGCACGCTCAATACAAAACCATTCATATGCTGTGCATCCTTTGAATAAAACCAACAAGATCAGAATTACCAAATCAGCACCCCACCAGCCCTCAGAAAAACGAAAAGTTTTACCCCCGTGGTTAGTTCTGAAATGCAACTGTCTCTTTGCCGATGAAGACATTCATTTCCCCCCTTCATAGATGGGGCATTGGAATTTCAGAGTGTTGCTTCTCATGTCTTTCTGAAAGGCTCGGGACAGGCCTCAAAGGGAAAGCACCCTGGAAAGAGCTCTCGAGGCTTTTCACTGAAGGAGGACCCAGAGAGGGAACAGAGGTTCTTCTTGCGCCTGCTCTCGCTGGGCACATTGAGAGGCTCACAATGCCAGGAGCCAGTGCATTACAGTAAAGGGGGCCACTTCTAAAAAAGAGGGGCCGAGAGGGAGGGCCGCTTTCTCTGGACTCCAATAGTGGCATTCGCAATCTGCCACCCTACAGTCAGCCTCTACTCCATCTTGCCATTGACAGCTAACTGTTCCATAAACAAGGACAAATCCAGCATGAATTCCACAGCGCCTGGCAGACGTTGCCCTCTCTCTGGTCTTTTCATGATTTCGCTCTCTCTCTCTGTTTCGGTCTCCCTCCCTTCACTTTGTCTTTTGTTGCAGGGATCCCTGAAAGGCTGTTTTTCCCTCGTTTTTTTTCCTCTCTCTCTCACTAGCCTTCTGTCCATCTTTCAATCATCTCCTCTCTCTCTCTGATCTCTGTCATTCCAGGAGAGGGAACAAAACTCAATGGGCGCACGCTAACGAACAGCATTCCAATAAAGGCTCTTTAGCACGGCTGCTGAATGAAACTTTGGGATTACACCGCCCCTGAAACACACAACCTGTTCTCTTCCACAAAACAATGCACAGATCCACACTTTCGCCTTGATTTAGTGACCTTTTCTAATAGAACACATGAGCACAGAAGAGGAGTTAGTGTGGGCAGCTGCAAGGCTGAGCTACAGGGTTTAAATCCCCACAACAGAGAGATACCACCCAATCTCACCAATCCATTTCGGTTTGCAACAGATGCTAGCCGTTATTGGGCCCAGTGTGATGTCAGTGGTGAAAATATGGATTTTGATTGCACGTGGAGTTCAGAGAATACTTTATTTTGAAGAGTGATGTGAACATATAATGATGAAATTTGTGGTACTGGTTCTTACAGGATACAACTCATTGTGGTATCAAATATAAAGGGTAGTTATATAATTTGGTTGATGGCTTATTATGTCTTAATAATAAATCAGAGCAGACATAAAAAATATACCTCAACACTGGAGTTTTGGATGGATCCATTATGCCATTATAAGAGTTGATATGGAAACTGAGTGTGTCAAGTAGAATGGTTGATCTAGCATTTTCACATACTGTAATCACTTTTATTGTGACATGATGTGGAAGCACCATACCTTTAAAAGCTATAGTTATAAATTTTCCAGCTATAAGATTCAAAGTTTGCATTGATAAAAACATAAAAATCTTTCGCATTAGCTTTATTAGGAAATCCAAGTGTAAAACTGGACATGCCAAAAGTACTAAGTGAAAAAATGTTTTTGGAAATATCTCTTTACTGGGGCAGTGTCACATACTTTATTATACATATCTCACAAATATTTTCCAGTATGTTAAATATGAGACAATATTCTTTATTAATATTCCCAATAAGAACTTGTTCCTTTTATTAAGAACAATGTTTAAAATGTTATTATACATTGTAGTATATCAAATTAGTCACACTTTATTTTAAAGTCCAATTCTTGCTTTTAACAAAACATTAATTACAACTTTTGCCTCAATAAACAACTTACTTATTGCTTATTGATAGTTAGATATCTGTTAAGCTCACATGCAGAACATGTACTTTATAAGTACTAATAAACAGCCAAAATGTCAATAATAAACCTAACCGTAACAGTTTATAGTGAGAATTAAAGTGCTATACTAAAGTGCTACTAAAATGATATATCAATAGTTTTCCAGGCCTAGAAATGTTAACATTGTTCATGTGTTTCACGCAGGTGCTTTAAATAACTGCAATATTGTTTTTTTTATTTTTGTATAGCAGTGATTTATTACAGCCAAACTTCTGAAGATCAAGTTAACACATGCTTTCGCAGATTTTATACACTTTTTAATCTTTTTTTAAAAGCTGAAAGAATTTCACAAAACAGCAAAGAAAATGCTGTACAACAAACTGAAATGTGAAGAGTGGACATTGTGAACCACCTGTTTTCTGTATCGCCCACTCACCCTTTTTTTGCGCTCTCTCCCTCAGTGTGTTTGGGGCTGCTTTGGAAACAGCTAAGGAGTCAGATCACAGACTTTGGTTGCGCAATGTCGTTCCAAGGGCACCATGGGCCCCTGTCACAAACACACACACACACACTGGCCCCCTTAAACCCGGGCGATCACTCATGCAAGACCAGGGCGCTCTTATGTACACATCTGCCATGCTGGGCAGTGTGGGCAGAGAGACAGAGAGAGAGAGAGAATAGGAGAGGGCACTGGCTTTAAGAGGCCAGGCAGATGCCTGCTACTGCTGCCGTGGCTGCCATGGTAATAGCCTTACAGTGTTTACTGCCCCCCAGTAGAGGGCTCGGGACCCCCATCCCCTCCTCTGTGTCATTCTCTGTCTCTCGCTCCTTCTAATGTAAATGACTCACTGTGTTAAAAAGGAGGGAGGTGTTTTTTGCTTGCTGTTTTTCTCTTTCTCTCTAGATGTGTGTAGGTTGAGTTCTCTGTGTGTGAAGGGTCAGGTTTATGGTGGCAGTCTTTTGGAAATAGCCTTTGGCTGTAAGGGTTCTGGCGGGCTCATTTCGATGCCTATAGAACTCATTAAAGCCAGAAACGTACTCTACGGTATTATGCAAATACAGGCCAACGAACTCCAAGTACGTGGTCCCATTATGTATTGTGCAATTTCTTTGGTACTAGTGTCAACAAACATAATTACAAAAATAATGATTGAATCAAGCAGGTTTATTGAACAATCCCCCATCTGCTGTTGGTTCGTTGGATTCGGTTTTGTGATTGATGAAAGGGATAGTTCACCCCAAACATGAAAATTTGTACCCAATCTCACAAATGTGCATATAAATAGTATGCCGAATAAAAACGAAAACTTGTGGTACAGATACGCAAAAATGGACTTTGACGCGTTTATGTTATGCGATGGGCAGGATAAGGTTTGTGGGATAGATGCGTATTTTATATATGCAAAAACTGCCGATATGCAGGCCAAACAAGTGTGTGTCATATATACGCCAAAATTCATTATGTTGTATAAATACCAAGGGTTAGTTATTTTTAATTGGTGTACGATTTATATGCATTTTCATGACACTGGGCTGAAAAATTCATTTACTTACCCTCAAGTTGTTCCAAACTAGCTACCGTCAGTTGTTTGGTTACCAACATTCAAATACTTTCAAATACGAATCCCTTTAATATTAGATTTTGCATGATTAAAAATCCTACAAAGTATTTTAAATGGTGTGCTATGTCATATAAATAGAGTACAATAAAACATGACTATTTGCATTCCTATTAAAAAAAAAAAAAAAAAAATTCTGGAAAAGAATTCTTAACTTGCAAGCTTAGCTAACTGCTAACTGATTAGCCATCTTGTTTAGCTATCCATTTGGCCTGCTATAGCACTGCTAAAAAGATAACAAAATGACTTTTTCTAAAGATATCATACTAACATAATACATTTTGAACATACTGTACATCACAGGTATTGGATTCTGGATACACAAATCTTGCACAAAACCACAACCACAAGCGACTGATTGCGAATGATGCCAATTTGTGTCAAGATAAGACATTTCCTGACTTACTTGTCTGATGTTTTCCTTTTCTGAGAAATGAAAGGTAGCGGGAGGAAAGACTTAGAGAAGACTAAAGTATACCTGCTTTGGTGTGGCTGTACCATGTGAAACCGGTTTCAAATAATACAGCAAGTATCAGCTACAGATCTGACATATTTCTTAGAATAAAGAGTGTAACATATCACAGAAGAGAGATATGCAAATTACAAAAGTCCATCTGTTCTGAGATGCATAGTACAATCAGTAAATTTCAGTATGGAAGAAACCTTAAGCTATTTTAATGGAGTAGCACACATAAATATGCCCATAACACCTGACAGGCATCCCTGAAATAGGAGTCATGAGATTTTACGTCTATACCTGTGCCAGCTTGTCAGATATTTTAGCTTTCCATACTGGCAAATCCACCTAAACCTAGTTAGTGGTAGTTAATATCTTGCTGACCCAAGAAACCAGCAACCAGCTGGTCCAACCTGTTCTAGTGTTTGGAAAATGGTAACTGGTCAAACAGTTATCATAGTTCAGGATTGTAGTATTTGTGTTTGCTGACCGTTTTTACAAAGCAGGCGAGCAATTTGGTGGTTACATCTGGTGGACATTAGCAGATCTTCTGCTGACAGCTTTTTAGAAATATTGCATACGTATTGCATGAGCTTTTTTTTAATAACAGGGTGGTCCATGGTCGCATCACAGTACTCTTTTGTAAGTATGAGATGGAAATGCGTATGTGGGTGTAAGTGTGCGTGAATGTCAACATTTGAGGGGATGTGTGCTAAAAAGCGTATGCCTCAGTCTATAAAAAAGCAGGTGGAAAGGTCCACCTAAAGAGGGGTTCAGTGCACCCATCTGCCCAGCTGTGCCTCTCTTTATCTCCACTTCCGGACCCCATCAACCAGCTTTTCCATGGTCTTCACCCTTCAGCCCTAAATCCTCACACTTACACACACACACATACCTTTCACCCACCCCAGCCCATATACTATAGGCCCATATCCTCTGCACACTGCTGCATCAAAGCCACACACACTACACCAGACGATCCTTCACTTTAAGACAGGAGGAAGCTTAGTGCCGGAGCTTTTGTCATGTCACTTTTCTCTTTAAAGAGCCATTCAGGAAAGCGCCTACCTATCTCATTCATTTAAGAATCGTAAAGGGAGATTGTTGAGTTTATAAAGGGCTGCTTAGGCAGGGAAGCATTGTGTGGAAGGGGCCGTAAAAATCGATATCCCTGCTGGACAGAACAATAGAGGGCTCTATGGGTGCTTGGCAGAGAATAGCGGGGAGGACGGGAACAAAGGTGTTTGGGTGAGAGGGAAAGTGATTGTGTGTTACAGGCAGAGGATTGTGATGGATAGGGGTTGAAGGTGTTTGCAAGAGTGTGTGTGTGTAGGCCTGTTCAAGATTTGATCGAACAGAATGACAAGGAACACAAAAGAACTAACGCTTACAATGCCAAGTATCAAGATTAATGTTGTTCTTACTTAGGGTTACGGATTTGAAGAAACCTTGAGTCATTGATATTCAGAGAATTACCTAGTGTTTATGATAATCTATGCTCATGCCATTTATGTTATAGTACAACCAATTTACAGTCTGTATTATTCAATGGTTCCCAAAAGAGACAGTTTACACAACTGCAGATAAAGGCCAGTCAGAGTTGACAGATTGCATAGTATATTAGTCAAAGACTTCATTTTTTAGTTTCAGATTGTGATTCCCTCTATTTGGAGAATATCAAACACCCTTGGGTAATTTCAGCCAATTGTAACATGTGCCATGCAACTCCTATCATGGTTCTCTATGAATGTGTGTGTTCGGCACAACTTGAAAGTATAGTAGTGTGTGAGAAACAGTTGTTTTTTGTATGATGCCCAGTTTTTCTCTGTAAACATTGATGAAGTTAGCAAGTGTCTGATTCTTAGTGTTTTAAAATCTGAACCGACGTGTAGTGTAAGGTATTCCAGAATTGTATCAGCAGGTTCTGTAATCATTTTAATAAACAACCTAAACCATCCTAAGCTGGTTTCTGGCCTCAAAGCTAGGTTATCAAATGGTTTAGGTGGATGCAAAGTTTATCAGCCTAATAAAACTGGGACAAAAAGGTAAGACCAGCAAACCAGTTTAAACATTATTTTCATTATTTTATTTTTGTTAACACTTTTATTTTGATAGTCCACTTCAGACAGTCTACTAACAGTAAGTAACTTTGCAACAGCATGTCAACAAGCAATCATTAGAGTATAAGTAGACTGTCTGATTAATACCTACTAACACTTTATTTCAGAAACTTTGCAAGAATATGTCAACTTATTCTACTAGCCCTAAGAGACATTTTGCTAATTATTATTATTATTGTTCTTTGCATGTAGTTTTAAAGCTACTTATTGTGTACTATCAAAATAAAGTGTAATCTTTTTATATCAGCAGGAATGCATTTACATTTGTTGATGGCCAATATCCTGTGTTTGATTCAAGAGAGAATGCAGAAATGTATCACAAAGGCAATCGAAAATTTCTTAGATGTTTTAAGAAACCATTAAAAGAACCATCCTTTTTAAAACAAGCTGAAACCTCTTCAAAGCATAATTCTGCACAGCTTATTCTTTGAACCACATGCTACATTCTGACAAACACTTGAAGAGTGAACAAAAAACCGCAGCTCTGATCCCAGAGACAGTGATAGCATTAGAACACCTTGCTCTAATTTGTTCTCTGTTAAACGTCACACATCAGGTTTAGTCAACCACAACGGTGACAGTTAGTGCCATTGCCTTTGTTTTGCTGCTGATCTTGCTCTGAGCGTGTAAACTTGCTCATTAGAATATAGCATTTGCTGTGTTGCAAAAGCTAGCATAGCCGAAGCATAGGTGTACACCTTACTATTTCGTAAACATATTTTATTCGACAGTAAAGACAATAACTAACAATGTCCAATAAGCAAGTTCAAATGCATTAAAAAATATATATTTATATATGTTTATATATTGCTACCTCATTTATTTGTAAAAAAGTATCGCTTTGTCATCTCATATTATCACATGTATATATACCATCCTTATTTGTTCTCCAACAGAAACCACATTTTGTGCATACCCACACAAAATCAAATACACCTTGAGATTGGACATCTCTGGAGTAGCTGCAGTTCTTTCTAACCGAAGAATTAGGCCAGCTGAGTTCCAACCATACAACTGCATTCTATTCACTCAACTCGCTCTACTAGTTCCAAGATGCTGTCTAAAAAGCTATCTTTTTAGACAATTCTAGTCCCTAGTTGCAACACAGCTTGTGTGTTTCTACTGCACACTCATCTGAAGATCTCAGTTAATACATGAGTTTCTTTTCACAAAAGGAAGTCAGTGTGGTAAGATAAAGTAAGCTGCTATGTCGCCACGTGTGTTGCTGAGCCGAGAAACCTCAATGTGCGTAATTGATATCAGGTGCACAAAAAACTTCACTGGTGTGTACAGATGAGAATGCAGATTAACTACCAGCTGCACACACAACAACACATTCTGCGGGTGTGTATGCGCTGTGGCTGAAGATGAACTTCCTGTACTCACAGGTCTCAGTGCAGCAAGGAAATGTTGAGCATCACCAATGTCCAATATTCAAAGCGAGATGAAGAAACTGCTTCTAGAACATTGTGTTCTGGATGACTGCGTGTGCTGGCACACAATTAATGCAGAAAGGAAGTACATGTCCTGTGCGTGGCGCATGTACTTCTGGTATGAAGGATTTGTTTATGCATGCACTATGTTTGTATAAGTTTGCAGCATTGTTTGTGTTACCAAGTTATGTAGGTCAATAATGCGTTAAATAAATAAAGAAATAAATAATGTTTATTTTCCTGTATGACATTTGTTTGTTCATTTATTAATTAATTCCACATGCATATTTATTTAGCAACTTTTAGTTTGTTAAGAGGATGAAAGTGCAATTTTTGGTCTATTAACCTTATGGCGCAAGAGGGAACCCACAATTGAATCAAACATGTGGAAATAAATCAAAATAAAAGTGTTTCCTCACGTCATGTTAGTTTTTTTTAGATGTTATGTCTTTACTTCAATCTCAAGTGATCACTGACCCTTATAATTAATGCCAGCTCTATATTAAACAACGTGTGGCAAAGCCACTATATGTTGTTGGTAAGCAGTTGTGATTTATGTTTTTACATATTATGAGCAACGAGTTACAATTTACAGTAATCGCATTCATTAACTGCACTGAGCAGACCCTGTTATAATGTGTGTGTACTTCCATTATCTACCAGTAGCGCATTGCTAACAGGTGAATGCTAGCAAGCCAAACCTTGACCGCTTGACTTAAATAAACAGAGTCATATTTTTACAGCACTACTGAACCACAGTGTTTACACTTTTAAAAGAGATCAGTTTATGAATGACTTATTTATGGTTGTCTGTGCATATTAAGCAAGCGTTTTAACAGAAAATATTGCATCACCCCTTAGTAATCTATCATTATATGATTTAGCTATGCAGCTTTGTGTAAAAAAAAAAAAAAATGCATATGCATTCATTATTCATCCACATTCCATCACTTCAAATAAAAGCTTTGATATATACGAATCAGTGTTTACTTTTTTATTGATTATTCCGCAAAATTGCACACACTTAAAATGAAAATCATCTTTCCGTGACCTTATGGCCCAGCGTCTGAACTCTAAAACCCCAGACACTTGAAGCAGGCGGGGGGCTTTAACAGTGGTTTTGGAGGGGGTGGGGGGAATGCTGGCATGAGAATGCACCTGTCCCACTGAGAGGGAAATGCTGTTGCGCTTAACCAGAGTTGGCAGTACTTCGGCTCGATCTGCTAACGCTATAGTGGCCCGATGATCCCATTAGCGGCTGGACCGTGTTAGAAACAGAAGGAGGGGCCCCACATCCTTAATAAAGCATTGAGAAACATCCCTGATTCAGCTAAAAGACGCTTAAAGATGGTATCATACACGTACTATAGAGATGCGTCCAACAAAGGTTCAGTTGAATGGTGGTACTGCAGAATATGCTAAAACAAGCCTGAAGACATGCTAAGGAAACATTAAGTGTTAAATGAAACAGGGGCCAAAGGAGGCCAGACACCTAGAAACAAGCCTCTGTAGATGTAAAATCTAGATAGAATAAACACTTTAAAATGATGTTGACTGCCACACTGAGAAAAGACTGTTTCTGGTGCCTAGTCAGCAGTATGAGTGGCTTCTGGACACTTTATTGCTGTTTTGATGTATACTTGTACCATTTAGAAGTTTAAGGTCAAAAAGAGCATGTACATGTATTTATTTTTTAGTTTCTGATATGCATTAATACTTTATTCAGACTGATAAAAAAATTGACTTAAAAATACTTCCTCTTTACTTTTTCCATCCCCTTTTGTCCATTAAGGTACTTTATTAACACTTTATTTTGAGACATTCTACTAAGAACTACACGTCAACTAGCAGTCATTAGAGTATTAGTAGACTGTCTTCTTAATATCTCCTAGCACTTTATTTTGATGAGTCCACAACAAAAGAATCTTTTCAAGCGTATGTCAACTTACTCTACTAACCCTAAACCTACCCTAACAGTCTACTCTGAGAGTTAGAAGACATGTAGTTGTGAATTAATGAGAATTACTTGACATGTACAGTAGTTACAAAGTTACTTAGTAGTGGTCTTGATAGTGGACTATCAAAATAAAGTGTTACCTGTTTTTCACTTTGGGATGCATGAAATAATGGAAGTAAAATGTTTTTATTAAGTGACAGACATTCACACTGGAATGCAAACTATCCATAAAACATTTCTTTTAGCACATCTTGGTTTGAGTGACAATCATGATCTCGTGCATGAGTGTGTGCTTGTATGTAAGCTGTTTTGTACTGATGTGTGCATGTACATGTAGTATATGCATGTACTGTACGTGTGTGTGTGTGTGTGTGTGTGTGTGTGGACAGGGTGCTGGTCGACCTCGAGGATCAGAGCCACAGCTGCAGACACAGTAACCCAAGCTTCGTCTGGAGGCACCAGTCATCCAATACACAATCCATCCATCTCTCTCATTCCCTCGCTTTCCCCCCCCCCCCCCCCGGGTCACCATCCACCCCCCTTATGGAACACTTAATTCTTATGGTAACAAAACATGCTGTAGCTTGCAATGAACTCCATAACACACATATACACACACTCATTTCCCATCTCATGTCCCATCAAGAACACTGTAGTGCTGTATAACTATTTGCAGACTGGGGAATTTTGTAAGGTGTGGCAGGAATGAATTGGCATCAATGAACCAATGGAAATTACGTAATTAGCAAGTCTACATGTAAAGTGTCTGCAAAGGTTTTTTATAGGATTCCATAAATGGATAAGCAATCATTTGCAAAAGTTTATTTCGCTGCATGTTAGTTTATGAAATATTTTGGCTAATTTAATTATGCTTTCAGCTAGCTGTAAGACTTTTCCTCAGACTGACATATTTTCTCATGCTTAAATCCATTCCACAGACTTCAGCAGATTTTCCTCCTGAAATCAGCTCAGCAAATTCTGAATATTTGACACATTCTGTCTGGGCATTAAGATGAAAGGAGAAAATCTAAAGTATGGTGCAGTTGACTTTACCTCCCCCAACAGGCCATCTTATACCTTCACATCCTGATTCCAATGTACCAATGGTGAAATTAGTCATATTCCGTTTGTCCACCTATTTACACAGTTTTGTGTGTGTGTTCAAAATTGGTCTATATAGGACTAGATGTTCACATTTTGCTAATCATCAGTTAAATCTGATCTATTTGTTCAGACAGTATAGTGTGGAGTTAATATTGTATGATTTTTTGCTCATTAAGGCTGCATTTATTTCATGAAATATTATTACATGTTAAAATATCTGTTTTACATTTTTAAATGTAATTTATTCCTGTGATGAAATGTTAAATTCAGTGTCACATGAGCCTTCGGAAATCATTCTAAAATGATGATTTGCTGCTTGAGAAACATGTCAAATTATTATAAATATTGAAAAACATGATTGAATCCATTATATATTTTGTTCTTTTTTGTGTATGGAAGAGATTGTACAGTTACTTTATCAATCAAAACTTTGCTGAATAGAAGTGTTAATTGCGAAAAAAAAAAAAAGTAAAATCTCTCTCTCTCTCTCTCTCTCTCTCTCTCTCTCTATATATAGCTTTACAAAAATCAAATTGAATTGAATTGTTTGAAAGTTACAAAGCATGTGATGTAAATCTGGAAACTTTGCCTTAGCTCATACGCATCATGCCGCATCTCTGTCTTGAACTTCAGTTGCACGAGACAATCAGAGGATTTCCGAAAATCAAATTAAATTTTGATTTCAAACCCCCTGGTTTTGAATCGAGTTAGTTACATTTGTTTAGAAAAACAAAAAAGATACTAAAATAATGTGCAGATTATTATTATTTTTTTTGCAGAGTGGCTGAAACTAAAGACAGTGTTTGGATACAGCAGCAGAGCTGAGGTGCTGTGAGTGTGTGTGGCTTCTATGTCATTACTCAGGGTCTATTTTTGCCTCCGTTGCTCTAAAACCGGCCTACTGGTCTATGTGGCTTCAGTGACTGTAGCCATGACCCCAGTCATGACTGTGTGTGTGTGACCCCTAGGTAGTCTGGTAAGCTGACTCACTGCGAGTCTATGCTGTCTGCTGTTTCAACACCTGTCCATATGCCCTGATGGCTAAAAACAGAAACAGCATGCATGGATGTGTGTTTGTGATGTCTGCCTCTCACCTAGCTAGGCTAGCATACAGACACTCAAGGAATCTGTTGTGTGGACAAACAGCATGGCCAAGGCCATAGTTACATACGCACACACATTACTCTAACCAAAACGTTATTAGCAGAGAGATGCCATCCTGTTTCCATGGCTTAGACAAAGAGTCGGCAAAGGTCAGAAGCTGTGCTGGTTTACTCTTCATCGGCAAAGAAACGAGGAGTGAAGACAGTGTGTTTGTGTTAAACCTCGTGCTGTGTGTGCCAAGAAAAAGCTTTCCAAGTAAAACAGATGCATCACAAGAAAAACTGGCCCAGTCACTTTGCGAATACAAAAGCACGAACCAAACTAACAGTGCGCTGGTCTGACAATAAAAGATAGTGATAGACAGATAAGATAGAGAGAAAGAAGGACAGAGGGAGTAGAATTGTGACAGAATTTCCATGGCCCACTTTTAAATACAGATGACCCCAGCGCCACCTAGTGACAGTAAAGCCAAACATGCTACAGGTCATTCAACAAATCAGATCTCTTTAATATCTCCGTTGTTTTTCCTAGACAGCGCTGAGATTAAATAGAGAGAAAAGTCTCTTGCTTGTGTCTTTTCCTTCTCAGACCAGGTGTTTCTCTAAAATTTCATCTCAAAGTCTCAAAAAAAAAAAAAAAAAAAAAACCCACTACCTGTATGCTATTTTTATTCCAAGGAATCCATTCAAATGTTTAAGGTTATTAAGAATTAAGATAAATTAATACTTTTACTCTAAAACATATTTATGCTGGAAAGATAATTTTCACATTAAATTGATCAAAAGTAACATTAAAGCTATTTATAGTATTGCTAACATTTAAAATAAACTTTCTTTTGTAAAAGAATATACACAGCACAAATGCCTTAAATGATGATAATATATATATATATATATATATATATATATATGTGTGTGTGTATTTATTTATTTTTTTTCTTCTTCTACTATGTTTGAAAACTTCAAAGTTCATTGATAAAGTGACTACTGAATTAAAAACAGTATAGTTCAGAGTAGAGTTAGTGTAAGGAACTGGCAAAGTTTGTGAATAAGCTCTCTGAATGGCGTCCCCCCTCAGTGGTCAATGACGGGATACTGGCTTGGCAGGAGATGCTGTCGCAAAGATTACTGTCGGCCCACTGGGCCATTTGAGAAAGCAGCCCCCTCCAGACAAACAGACAGACAGACACACACACACACACACTGCTTCACTGGGCAGGCAGCCTGGTGTGGCTGAAACTCAACTCAGCTCTGTCAAGATTATGCACTCTGCTCTCTTTCTTTCTCTCTAACTATCTCTTTTCATCTTTTTGTCTATCCGTCTGTCTGCTTTCCCCCTTTTGTCTCCATTTTTTGTCTGTTGCATTAATCTTACAACCAAAAACATGCTCTCTGAAAGGACAAATCACTAGCATGGGGTTTGGCCTTATGAATCTAACGAAACCCAAATATCAATCTTGCTCATTAACTCTGAATTTGCATTAGTGACATCAAAAAACAAGTCTGTCCCTCTAAAAACTCATCAAATCAATAACAATCACAGCTTTCCAGCAACCTCTCTCCCAAAACGTCCCTGTTCCTTCGCTCTCAGAGAGGGGTCCTACTGTGAGCTTGGCTTAGTTTGCGGCTACGACCGCTAGCTTGATGAGTTTTATTCAGTTCACCCCCACCTCCCTCACACTCTCACTTTCTCTCCTCTTTTTCTCTGCCATTCTTTTTGAGCTCTTCTAATCCAATTTGGTAGGCGCAGGGCGGTTTTTAGGCCGTGGTGTCTCTTGCCCCCGCTGGGCCGAGTTTCCCTCGCTTACCCAGCTGTCAGGAGTTATGGAGGGGGCAACAATGTGGCCCGAGGAGCCGTTCCCTACGACACTGAAAGGGCCTCATTGTCCAGGATCTCCATCAGTGCCATTAATTATGGGCCGGAGAGCATGTCTCTGACTTAGAAATGAATTCTCTCTCTCTGTCTCACTGAAAAGCCAGTCTGACCAATAGCTGTAATCTTCACAGTTTAGAACGCTAAATACACTAAAAACAAAGGCAAAGGCAAACAAGGATCGTGGACATCATTAAAGTCTTTTCCAATCTTTTTATGAGTTGTTTTTTGCTTTTCATCAGCGGCGAAGTGACAGGAAACGATGAAGAGGGTAGGACGGGGAAGTAGATCGCGTTCAGGTCTCTAATGGAATTCTAAACTCTTAGAGTAAATATTTTCAGATGTATTCTGTTTACATGGGCATATTTACTGAACTACTCACACAAAACACAATGGGATGCCTGATACTGTGATAAGTCTTGAATAAACAGTTTGGGATCTGGAAATAATGCAGGACAGAAATGTGACTAAATTCGCTTCTTTATTTTAACAGGCGCAGTATAAAAAGCGTTTTACTCGGACCGTGAAATGCAACAGCAGTTTAAATTGAAGCGAAACAATCACTCTCCAAAATCTGATGTGCATTACAAAAAATATACAGCGTTATTTAGCAGTGATCATATCTGAATGGTTCCATGTACTGGGAAAGCAGGCTAGCATATATTGATTTCATTTGAAAATAGTAAAGAATCTGAAGGATATAGATAAAGTAGATTGTATCACGGTGGTATAGTAAACTTAAGCAACGTTTACTTACTGTCAGGCTATCCAAGTTGTGTATGAACTTGTTTCTATATGGGAACAGATTTGGAGAAAAAAAATCATAATAATCTACACCACTCCAAACCATGCAGTTAACATCTTGTGAAGTGAAAAGGTGCATGTTTGTACAAAAATAAAACCATCAATAAGGTGTTTAAGATGTTCCTACCTAAAGTATGATTTTATGGATGTCATGGATTTTTGAAAAATACAGTAACAACAGCTCTAAGTGAATGAAAACATCTGAAAGTGCACCGTGTATAAAGATATTGTCTCTCAAAAGAAAGAGTTGACTGAATTATTGAAACGAGACTTTTTTAAAAACAATGCCGAGCCATTTCATGTTGACGTCAATATGAAAAACGATCATATTGTCCGCCCACTTCTTGGTCTGAATGAAAGTGCAACATTTGCCTCTAGGTGTAGTTTTTGGAGCGGTAAAAATTCCAGTTTCCCCGGTAAAACTGTAAACAAAGCAGCACGGCGCTCACAAACACTACTTGCTCTGGCATTACAGGCATGATGAGATGGAAAAAAAAGACCAATCTCAGCAGAAATGTGTCACACAAGGGAGGGTTTTGGAAACTGAATTGCTGAGTGAATCGTTTGCATACAAATTATTAATGTAAACCAATGGAAGTGTTTTTTGACAACACAGTCTCAGTCCAACTCGTCACATTTTGACCTTTTTGGTCACTTTTTGACGTCCTCGTAATAGGAAACCCTTAGCGTCAACATGCTGATGCAAACAATTTTTTTATTTCATAATTAAAAGATAAATTGAGTAAAAAAATGGCATTATTGCATATTTGTAGGGGTGTGATTTTTCAATGTTTTATTGTTGTTTGTAATGTATTTATACTGCTTGTTTATGATTAGTTGTTCAATAAATGTTTATTGTGCAATAAATACCTGTGACTGCACTTGCCTGTGTGTGTTTATATTGGTCTGAGGTGGGTAGGTTTGGAGTAGGGGTGGGATTTGGTGCTCCAATAAAAGTAAAAATTTATAAAATAAATGTATATATGCATGCAAAGCATTACATTAAGCAAAACAACTGAAAGCAATGGAGGACCCCTCATGTCGAATAGCGACTAAAAAGGGGTACCTTGAGCTTCAAAAGCGACTCAAAAGGGTCTTGACCAAGCATCAACAAGTGCATAAGAAAATATTACAGTTGTGCATCTTAACACAGGACAATGACACCGACATGTTTTAAGATATGTCAGAGCAAGATATTTTCATCTGAGACCGCTCAAACATGCAATTTAGTCTAGGACTAGCTAAAGCCTTGTCTGTGAAGCTGGGGGAAAGTGAAATAAGTCTACAGCGAACATTAACATTAAAAAATAGTTATAAAAGAGAAACAGAAACACACAGACAGGGAAAAATCCCTGCTTGATTACAGGCAACTTTTCTTTCCCTTATTTTTATCTTGCTTTCTTTCTCCCTCTTTCTCTAATCCTGGTGTTGGCCGTCCTTTCCCTCAGAGAGTTTGTTACATAACTTATTTCCACCTCTCTCCCTGGTCTGGCCATCAGTGTGGCCCTCACTCCCTCCCTTTTCCCTCTGAGCCTTCAACAGCTCGTCAGCTGTGAAATATTTTCAGCCTCGGATCCGCGCTGGAGAGCAGAGAGCGGGCCTCGTAACTGAGCACGGCCTGCTTTTCCTCGGCCAGGTTCTTTGTGCCGACCATTGCCTCTCTCTCATCTTCCACCTCTTTCATTTCATCTCTGCGGCCAACAGGTCAATGCATTAATCAGGTCACTCTGTCAGCGTGACAATGCTCTGGTTTACATCACTGATTGAGATGCCCCCCCCCCCCTCCCCCCCTTTCCCACTTGGGGCGCAGGGGAAGGGCTCCTCACCCCTGGCATGTAAGTGCTGCTCCGCAGGGTAAGGCTCAGGGCAGTTATGTCAGCTTGGTGCTCTCATGGACAAAACGTCTTTTAAAGGACAGAGACAAAAGAGGCACCAGAGGGCACAGTGATATAATGAGGAATTAATGCATTATTCATGTGCCAAAGCCACTTTTGAATTCCAATAATTCTAATCACAGATGTAACCATTGATTCAGGATGGAGGGGACCAAATGTAATAATTAAAGACCATTGAAAAACCCATATTGGTTAAATACTGAGAGAACATGTCCACTTCAAATACCTTTATATAAATGACGTTTCTGATGTTTTACTAAGCTTGCATTTATTTGATCAAAAAAGTGGAATTTAAAAAAATATATATATAATTTATTGTGAATTTTCAGCATCATTACTCCAGTCTTATAAGAAACAGAATATGATTCAGGTCCCCGAAAAGTTGTTTTTCATTCTTTCAACCAACCTTTTACTACAAGAAATAAATAAATAAATAGAAAAATTAATAATGAGCATCACTTTAGCGGGAACCTGAATTTAACCACTTTTTTTTTTAGTTCTAAATATGTTTAGAATTAATATGACACAAAAACATGGTTACAACATACTATAATAAAGAATAGTTAAAAAAGGGGTGAAATAAGAAGAAGAACAGAAAAAAGAGAAATTTTATTACAATTCAGTTTTCAACTGTTCTAACTGTAACTGTTTTCTATTCAAACATATATTGAAATATCATTTAATCCTGTGAATTTTACGCATCACTACTCCAATCTTATGCTTACGCTTCAGAAATGATTCTAGTATGCTGATTTGTCGTTCAAACATTTACTATTATTATAAATATTGAAAACAGTGCTGGGGCCTTTAAGTTTAGAAAATAAGCTAGGCTTAGAATCCCTTTATCTGTGATCTTTGGTTCATTTTTGCATCTTTTGTGTCAACTGTAAGCTGTACATACCTGTTTGCGAGCCACTATTCAGTGTGTGTTGCATCTGTCGATGTCGTGTCATAAGGTCACACTGTGGGGGACGTGTGAAATACTGGCAGTGAGAGATGATTTTAATGTGGCTCTGAATTCTCTCACAGCTATTTTAATAACATGAGGGGATTTATGATATGAGTTACTGCGTCATTGGCAGGTTATTAAATTTAATTACAAAATAATATTTACATAACACAGTGTTTTATTATCATTCATGACCTGGAGGTTGAGGAAGTCGCCCAGTTGACTTGCAGAGGTGCAGTCTGGGATGTGAAAGTGCGTTGGGAGGTTTCTTTGGGACTTTCTTTTTTATGTCTTTCTTCCTGTCCTTCTTCCTCTCTCTGAAAAAAAAAAAAAACACCACGTCTTTTTGTTTTAATGCAAGAAATGTTGCGACCAAACAACTCCCACACTAATGCCGATAATTGAAATCATGTTTAAGCAGTAAATGAGTTCACAGTCTTACGGAAAACAAGTGAAAATTAAATCCTGCGAGTGCGGATGTGGAACAGATGGAGTTTGGGTGAGACTTCAAACCGAGATCTCAAAGAGTCAAAATAAGACAAGCACAGACAGTCTAAAAGGCCTTAGTGTTTGTGAAAAGGCACAAATCTTGCTCATTGGATTCTCCTGGATGCAGCCCTTATAAGTAGGCCCAAACAGAATATGCAGCTTTTTTCCAGCTGTGATTTAGAGAAAAAACTCAATGTAATGGATTCAAGCACACTAAAACTAAGCTGAGATGACAAGGCTGAATTCAGCAGGGCGCTATAATGGGTTTTATAGCACTGTCCAGTTTATGCGTCAGAGAAGAGCTGCTGGACGTGTAGCGCTAAAGGAGGATTACAATTGTATACAACTTTGCATTTTAAAAGTCCGGGACAAAAGCAAAGCGTCCTCTCTCTTGCCTGACCCCTTAATACATGGCAGGACCAAATCCACAGCCCAATGCAAATGAGTGCGTGCCATGTTAGTGCTAGCAAACAGACACAGGCGCTGACTGCTAATGAGATGGGTATGCTTCCCACTGCTGCCTGTTTTGGGAGGTTTGAGCCATGGAATTAATGACTGCCACATTCCTACAGGCAGGGTGCAGGCAGCTATGGAAAAGACAAAGTGAGCAGAGCGACACACTAATTCACCCTTGGGTGGAAGGGGTAGAGGAGCCTTTTCAGCTCCAGAGAGTTCTGGAAATCTTTTGTGTGTCTAAATGCTGTGTGTTTGTGTGTCATATCCATTCTGGTGCATAGTGGGACATTTCAAAGTGCCATAAATGCAACTACAAGAACTTTTCACGCAGTTTGTCAGATATTTACATACATTTACCGCAACACAAAATAATAACTGAATCTACATACATGGCCCTGTTAAAAGACACTTAATATTAAGTAAGAGTATTAATTTAACTGCACTGAAGTTTGGTAGTGAATTGCACTGGATCTGAATCTATTGTCCTAATCAAGTTCTTTTCATAATTGATGCAATTTGCAACATTGACATGCCGTTGAACTGGTTTTTATTAATGCCAAATTGATTTGAGATGCACAGTATAAGGTGCTATAGCCTTCTGTAGCGCTGATTATCTCTGAATTAAACACAACTGATGAACTTTACAGTTATTGGATTTAACTGAACCAACACAAAACTGACTTTAATTGCATAATGACACAATAATTACAACTTCTAACAGTTGCTTTACAACCGAATTTGAATATGTTTCATAGTTTAAAAAGTTTGCTTTAAAACTGTTGTTATATGTATTACTTTAAAGCTGCTTTGTGTTGTATAAAGTACTCATTTGAGCTTTAACTGCTCAAAACTGTTACATCTCATTGATTCGTAATATTCTGCAGTGCCTTGTCAGAAACTAATATCTCAGTGGAGATGAAAACCTCCTAGTCCTGTAAGGTATTTGGTTTCCTAGCATGCTCTGCACATTTAAGTTCTGAAGATTCAGCTTTGCTTTTTTGGTTGTTGCATGCATCTCATCAGTTCAGAAATTCAATGTGATTAAAAAAGAATAGATAATGTACTAGCAGCTGCACTAAAGTCTATGCTAAACCTAACCAAAAATACAAAAAATACATTTCCTGAAATAAATATAGCATTTGACTTGATTACATAAGTGGTTGAGTTTCTTTATCAAGTGTTTACTCGTTTCATGGTATTCATACATATAGGGTTAGTAGAGTTTACATTTACTTGCAAAGTTTCTGATAGTCAGTATGTTGTGGACCCATGAAAATAAAATGCTAGAAGATATGTAGCAGGCAGTCTATCAATACTCTAATGACTGCTAGTTCACATGAATGTCTAAAGTGGACTATCGAAATAAAGTGTTAACAATGAATCAAACAGCAAGAAGAATTTTCAATTTTGGGAGAACTCTCACAGTTTTGAACCAGATAAGTTTGTACAGTTTTTGGAATATAGTTTAATTTCGTGCAAAATTAAAACAAAAAACAAAACATGATTTATAGAAGCTCTCTGAAATGCAAAACTTGTTCTGCAATTATCTATGTAAAGCTATGAGAAAAGGGGTATGTTATCTCATGAGCACAACTGTATGTGGTTTGTAAGAGTGTTTCTAGGAGCTGATGTGGGACTGTTTAAAAAAGGAGGGGGCTCTTTATGAAACCAAACGCAAAAGCACACTTAATCATTTTGTATGATGAATGTGAAAAGCACTGAGACCAACAGCGGCCTGAAAAGCAAATCTCTCCCAGAGGAGTGGGGAGTGCTTCCAGATTGACTTGTCTCAGGTGTTTCCATGTGGTTTGCGTTGACCCATTTCTCCGTCTGTGCACTGAATAATTCCATGGTTTGAAGGGGGACAGTGAGTTTGTGACCAACGGGTGTCATACTCCCAGAAAATAAAGTTATAGTCCACCAACAGTATACAGGTAAAAACATTTGTCACCAAGCGACAAATCCTTATTTCTCAAACACAAATACACACACAATGTGGAAACTCCCTTCTACTTCACTTTTCCAGTAATTCCAGAGAAAACTAATCTTGCACATCCAATTTTGTTGCAACAGTTTGGGGTGTCCCTGTGCACAAGGCAATGGCCAAAAGAGACATGATTTACTGAGTCTGGTGTAAAAGAACTTAACAGGCCTACCAAACGCAGACTTGAATAACACGAACACATTTAGGAAGAACACAATAAGTCAGACTAACTGAAATAAACCTGACATATTTGGTAAACTTGTTTCATAAAACTAGCTAAATTATATGGTTGTATTTTTACATTGCCTTAAAAGTGCTTTAAGTGAGTTGATTTCACCCAATAGTCAAGGGCATTAATACTATGCAAGTATAGTGAAGGTATTACAAAAATTCACGGTATAGGTTGTAGTGCTGTTTTGTAATAGCAGACTAGTAGCAGAGCTTTTTCATTAAATAGCGAAGGTTGTGAAAAACTGCCACTGATAAATGTAAAGAGTATGAAGACTTGTGTGCATTATTCTTTTAGTTGTTGAGGATCATTAATGACACTCTGATTGGTGTCTTTGTGACCAGCCTGAAACACCAAAGTCACATTCCAGTTTGAGTTTGAATCAGTTTCCCATTAAACCAAAATGAAAACAGGTTTAATTCACCACATCTGTGGAGTATGAAACAAAACCAAAGGGGCTATATAATAAAAACAAATGAGAGATAAATGAAGAACACTTTTTAAAGGTCAACAGCACAATCCATCCAAAGCCTGACTCAGTTGAAGTATATCCAGTTAGTTGGTCCAAACTGTTGAGAGAGTGGTTGATTTATCTGATGTATCTGATACTCCCCAGTCAATAAGAAGATCTTTGCTAAAGCCAGTCAGCGCCTCGGGTGCTTGTCTCAACATCTACAGCGTCTTTCCAATGTCCCAGTATGTGTATACGTGCATCCAGAGTTGAACTAGTTAGCCCTGTCTGGTCTCATTAACAGAGAAGGATCAACAAATGTCATCATTAAACTTAATACTCATCATCGAAACCGAATCTATTATATGATACCGAAGCCCACCCCTATGATAACTTTGTGCATTGTGGGCCTCATTCATGAAACATGAGCAGAACAAATTTCTCTGTAAATTGTTTGCAAAATAATTCCTACTAAAGTTCTTGAGCTAAATTGGATGCAGCAATTTATGTAAGAATGGATTTACAGTCGATTTACAATTCGCTCTGCTTTGAGTTTTATGAATGAAGCCCAGTCTTTTGTAGTTCTCCAAGTTTTGTCTTGCTTGTAAATATGTGGCACAAAAAATAATTTTACTTACGCATCAAGACTTTGAGGAGGCCTGAGAAGACTTTTTAAATGTTTTAGATTGGGTAGAGATTTTCAAATTGGCGTAGACTGGCAGTCATCTCAGATTTATGTCCTTTGAGAATAAGATCACTGGATCTATTATTAATCCCTATGGTTACACAATGACTGAAGCAAAGAACTGTTCTTTTAGAGGGTTATTTGGTAAAGGAGTGGAACATGGTTTGGCCTGTTTATGTATTAGTTAATGAGATGACAGCTTCCCATACTAAGCCAAATTATGAACTGATGATTGCCAAGGCTCATTCACTATGTCCAATCACTTTATGGAGTGAGTAGCAAAGCATGAGATTGGTGTTTGTCCCACAGCTCCATTCATCATCCTCATTATATTCAGTGTTTATGGATACTTCAGGTGCCATTGGATTCCTCTGGCCTCTGGCTGAGAACAGCTCCCTTCTATTTGAAATAATCTACTCACAATGCCTGGCAGGGTGTGAAAGGCCAGAACACACTCTGTTCATCTCTGCACTATTTGGAAATTGCGAAAAACAAGTAGCCATGCTAATATTTAACAATCAGTTCGTACTTACTTCGTAAGGAATAATTCACACAAAAATGAAAATTAATTAATTACATGCTGTTCAAGACCCTCAATCAACTTTGGGACAAAAATGAAGGTGTTTCTGACAAAGACAGCATAGACAGCAACATAGCTGAAATGTTTTTTTGGCCAATAACAGTATTACAGACATTAATAAAATGGTTCAAATCACTGTACATTAGTGGTTGAACCCTACTGCTATGAGGCTTTGAGAATATGTTTTGTGTGCAAATGAGTAATTGATGACGTAGTTTTAAATTTTGGGTGAACTTTAAACCTTTAAACATATTATATTTAAAGTGTATTGTATTCATAATACGTACTAAAGGTGTGTTAAAGTATAAAGTGTTTTAAAGCGGCAAAACACCATCCAAACTTATGCTCCAAGAATGCTTTGGTAATGTTCCCATGAAGTCATAAAAAACAATGTTTAAATAATATGCTAATGTTTTAAGAATGTTTTTAACCAGATAACAGCAAACTATAAAAAAAAATTGCTCCTAACTTTGAGCAAACCCTGCCAGAACGTTCTGAAAGGTTCTGAGCGCATTCCCTGTTAGCTGGAACATTTCTGTTTTTATGTCACATGTTGTTTCTGGGCTATTTGTATTCTGATAATTACAAGACTGTTCTCTAGAGATCTCTGTCATTTTCTCTCTTAATGGACTCAGTATGTTTACAGGCACAGTTAAAATTGAGCTAGAATGCTTTTCTGCGTGGTTGACTTTCACACCTGTATTGCCTATGCATATGTGTATATAAAAGATAAAAAACACATCATAGAACAAGTACACAATGTTGAGGCCAATTATAAGTTTGTAAAATTCATGTAAACCTGTATAATGTAACCTGCAAAACTAAAACTTCCAAGCCTTAACTTGACCTCAGTTTCTTTGGGTCTTCTTGCTGTTGCCCCATTTTTGGTATAAAAGAGACTAATGGCTAAAGCCATAAATACTATTTTCATTTTGAGGTTCATGTGTAAACCACGCACATCTCACATGACATTATCATAAGCAGCAGCATTCATTCTTAAAGATTGTTTAGTAGTTCAAGTTCATGCCAAACCGTGTATATAAAAAAATCAAAACAATCCTGCACTGCCATCTCCGTTTTCTCACAGTAATACAACAGCAAGTATCAGGGCTTTTTGAAACAGGCTGGTTTTACTACAGGCTTCGTGGGAGCCAAAGCCGGGCAGGCTGCGAGCACAAATATATCACCAAAACACATTTCTACAGTGTGGTTGAAATAAATACATAGGGGCTCGGAACAGAGTTCAACTACTGATTTGAGCTTGTGGCCATGACTCTTTCTTTCCACGGTCACAATTCTTTAGTGGCATACTCATCAAAACATTGGTGAAATATGACTGTGTGCCGGGGTTATTAAAACTGTTATTATCATGGGTGATTGGGGTTTAACAGGACCTGACTGTCACTGTAATAACAGGGTGGTTCAGTTCTAGGATCCTTGGACTGAAAGAGTGACCAAAAGCGGTCATGAAGCCCCTCTATGCGGTGTGTCAATAGTTCCCCTACTCCTTCTGCATGCACAGAAATACCCGCATCTTCCTTGCATGCATGTGAATTCTCATGCAAAAAGGCATGACTGGATATAGACATGCACAAATGAATGCTTTCTGTCTCTTAGATACCTGAAAACTCAAATATACTGTATTAGCCCAACCGACCGACCGAGAATTTCCATCACCAAAACGTTTATTTTAGGCTTAGTCAGTGTGGTGTGGCTAAGAAGGCCTCATTATCCAAAACATCATTTCAATATCCCTGCCCTATCGTTTCTCCAAAAAGCCTGTCAAAGAAGTCTTAAAAAGAGATTTTCCACCTAGAGTCCTGCCGCAGATCAGCACCGCCAGAGTGGTTTGTACCAACAAACAAGGAGTCTGACCCGTGAAATACGAGTATAAAAACAAAGGTTTCCCTTCACGAGTCGCCCCTTAGCCTGGTCCCTGCCCCCCACTTCTTCATTAATCACCCCCACATGCAAAAAAACATGCCCGGCCGGAGTGAATTGTGACTCTTTTGGTCACTGAAGGGCTTGTGTGTGTGTCCCTGAGCTACCCACAAGCCCTTGCTGTTCTTGGTGGCCTGTTTATTTGGCCCCTGTAATGGTCTCTGTCACAGGCGATTGACGAGAGGAGACCCTGATTTACTCCAGGTGCCTGTTTGCTTATTGTCCGGTCGCTGGCGCTGCCCTGACCTCTGACCCCTGGCTCTGAGGTTGACCCATGGCTTAATGAGTGAGAGGGTCAGTGTTTGTGCTCCAGAGTGGGGCGGCATGGGGATTTAGGGTGGACTGTGTGAGAATGTGTTTGTGTTTGAAGAAACTGATAGTAACAGATAGCAACTTTTCACACCCACTTTTGTCATGAGAGCACATGCATTTGTAACGATCAAACATGCTACAGTCTCATTGGTCTTAATGTTCATCAAAAAGCACACGTTCTCTTTCTGCATTTCCACAGGGGGTATTATGTTTCAGAAAGTTTGTCCTTAGTCTCTAAGACTGTACATATTAGCAATAAAATAAAGTGCCACTCTGTTTCACTTTCCCTTTAACACCTTGAACTAACATGTCTTTCATATCCAGACAATATCTAGATATTTTTATATCTGCCTTTTTATGTTTACCATCATTCAAATGCATCCTGTGTGTGACTTAATTGCATGTACCTAGGCAAAATGCAAGTATCTGCGTGTTTAATGACAGGCTGCATTAAATAGAAACATTTTAATATACTGTATACCTTAAATATGAAATGTTACATGAAATTCCTTAGGTAAAGAGTGTTTTAATTGTTTAAAAATTAATAAAAGTGAAAAGGAAAATTTAAAGTTTTAAATTAATTACATATAATAAAATCAAAACTGCTGATTGAAATAAACATTAGATCCAAGTGTCCAAATGTAATTTAGCGATATCATTTGATAGCTATCTTTAAGGCTTTTGCATATTTTAACATGTTTGAATCTATTCAACAGATTTCTCCCCAAATCAGAACAGAAAATGTGAAAAAGTTCGCCTGATTCAAGTCACCTGTGGCACAGAAAAGCAATGTTTGCTAATGGCTTGCTCTCCACTGACTTTTGCAGTTGATGCTGTCTAGACATGCGCTATATGACTCTAATCCTGCTTTTCCTGCACTCTAAATACACACTTATGGGTAAACAAAGCCACCCACTTCACTTCACTACCTAAAATATGCAGGCATGTTTAAATATAGCATGACTGGATACATGCTAATACCCTGCATACGCAAGCAGGGCCTGTTCTTGTTCCCTGACGTTGCCTTCCATGCCAGAACATGCTCACAAAACTCTGATTATGTTGAGAGAGAGGAGGTGGGCGGCAGCTGCCAGTCATTGCTTTGTGCATAGACTTGTTCATGTTAGCTAAGCTTAAAGTTTCACTAAAGCTAGAAATAGCAGCAACAGCTTCTTTACTTCTGTACCAGCCTGTTCATGCAAGGTAGGCCTTTCAGGTTGAGTCTCACAAGACAATACAGTTTACCTTTGTTTACTCTACACTGAGCTATTTCCTTTGGAGTTCAGTGAAAGATTTGCTCAATATCAGTCAAACATGGGACAAGTGTCTGAGGCATGTCTTTCTTATGGCTGTATAGATAGATAGATACTGTAAATAAATCACAGTGATAGAAAGTAAATAACAGATCAATGATTTTTAAAGAATAGGAACTAAATTTAAAAGTTACAGTAAATACATTTACGATGTTACAAAAAAACCTTTCTATTTCAGAAAAAAAAGCTGTTCTTTTAAAATTTTAATTCATCAAAGAATCCTGCAAAACATATGATGACACATATTATGCCAAAATATTGTATAACCTTTAATTGCCTGCCAAATTTTCAGCAAAATGTACAAATAATGGCACAACTCATTTTAGGCGGCCTTTCCAATAGAATGAAAGTGTGAACTTGGTTGTTCCCATACCTAAAGATCATATGGTCCTTTTAAGAAGGCATATGTGGAATGTGATTGTTCAATAGCCAGAAAACGACAATAATTAACTGTCTATTAATTGCTGGAATTTCACTCCCCATTTTTTGCAATTAGACACAGAACCAAGTCTATTCACACTGGAGAATGCTACATACCATTCAAACACGAACAGTGACCCGCTTCATCTTCAAGCCCTGAAAGAGTGAAAAAAAAGAGAGCCAGAGAACATTGTGACCCCAACAGTTGACATTTGAGGGTCAAAAAGGGGAAGACGGGCGCAAGGTCAAAAGTCAGAGGGTACAATAGATACCAACACTGGGAGAAAATTCCTGACCATCGGGGTTACTCAGTTCCAAAGCAACATTGTTCCAGCTGATTTTTCTACATATCAATCGACATCTTGTGCACGAAGTTCACCGACAAGAATGATAGTTTAGGTAAATCCTTAAAACCAGAGGCTGATAGTACAAAAGCATCATCTGATTCATGTTACCACCAGTGATTGCATGTTGCACTCAGTGGTGGCTTGCATCATTAATCTTTCACGATCCAGAACTTTCTGTGCCTGTTTTTAAATCCTCATTTGATGGGTGCGGAAGCCAGATCAAGACACAAACAGTGAAGTCATGGAACTTTAGGTCAATGTGAAAAAGATGAGCTATAAATTTTTTCGCTCTTTGTCTGCAGTGGAGCACACCCCAAGGACCTCCGGAGGGGGCCGAGAGAGCTGCTTTATTTAGAGGAATGGGTTGCATTTTGCAGTGATGTCATCCTCTTGACATCTGCACCGCGCTAACAGACACACTCTGTCAGTAACTAGAAGTTTCACTGAACGTGGATGTTCTTGTTCCCAAGGGTGTTGCATTTGGAGCCAAAAATGAGATGTTAAAAAAGACCAAAGTTGGCCCATTAAAAAGCTGTGATGCATGCAGTTTTCAGGACCCTGCCCTGAGCACAGTGACATGTTTATTCTGATTCTGATTGGTTCTCATTGATCTTCTCATGGACCCTTGGGTACGTTGTGTAAGATCTGACTATGTGGTAATCAGGAGGTTAGCATCTGTTCTTTGTAAAAGCACCCTTTGAACATCAGCCTAGAGAGACTTGCGTGATGCACCTAGGGTCCTTTTATAAACTCTTACACCTGTTATGATCAAAATGCAAGTAACCAGAACTATGTGATATATTCAATACTTGTTTGTCCCAGCAGGATTAGTCTCTCCCTCTACTAATAATGATGATAAAACATTCCAGATGTTGCTTGCTTCTTGTTAATAATCTCTTCTGTGGACGAAAAGAGAAAAGTTCTGAGGACCTCCTCTGATTCCCATACAGTTCGCAAATGGTCTGAGACGACTGCTAATTTATTTATACATTTATTATGTAGGTTTCTGCTGTCTGCCAAGCTAGTACTTACTGAAGTTTCTTGGGCCTTTCAGTGTTAGCTAAAGGAGCCTCAATGATGGCACATCAAACAATCTAGAAGAAACGTGAATCAACAGATGATTGTTTTATCGTGAAGGTTGAAAGCACTGGGAACTCTCTGATCTCCCTCTCGCTGTATCCCTCCTTTAAGATAATCCGTCTAATTAAAATGTGTTGGCCTGCAGGGTGACAGAAAAACCGAGCCCCCCTCCTCAATCTGTTCGCCCACTGGTTTCTCACACAGAACAGAGGCTGGATGGAGAATCCCACTCTTTTTTACTCTACACACAGAGACTGAATTCATCAGATGGACTCTTATCAGCTGTACTCTGTCTGAATGGAGCTCTTCAACGTGGCCAGACTCCACGATACCCGATACACTGAAGCATCTTAGCTGCTGCTACACACATATACTTTTGTCATACGTGTGCAATGAAGAGCACTGCATTACCGAAACAGCCAAAGAGCCCTGTGAATTACCCTGGGAACACACTTAGATGTATAATAATACTCAAAGTTAGCTTTAAAGTCAAACTGTTTACTTTCTTAATGCAGATGTCTGGACTTATTGGGAGTGATTTATCAGTGCATGTTATTCTAAAGGAAAAAAAAAGAGTTTGTCTTTGTAATTACTTAAATCAAACTGTAGTAACTGGAACTTCCCCTAAAGACCACAAAGGATGAAAATGAATATTATAACATCAACCAGTAGTGAATGTTATGTGGTAGTCACTGTAGCAGATTCACATTAGAGTTTCAGTACTTTATGGCTTGTTACAAGCAAATTTATGACATAACATTGCATTAGTATTTTTTGAGAAGAATAAATACTGTATTTCAGATTGCTTGTGTTTAACTTGTATATACTTAAAACATTCTTTTAAAAATGTTTTAGTAACAATACACTTCATTTCATACTTGATACATTTTCTTCCTTTTTTTATTTTTTACAAATGTCAAATTACATTACAGTATGTAAAAGTTAATGTTAGGAAAAGTTATTGTTGAAAGTAATTTATTTAAAAAAAAGTAATTGCATAATTAATTGCATTACTTTGTAACTTACATTTATAAAAACCTTTAAAACTAATTTGAAATTTTAATTCAGATGTTATTAAATGTAAATGTAATGCATTACTTTAAAAAGTTACTTAATAACGTAATCTGATTACGTAGCATTACTTGCAACACATTACCCCCAAATTAGTAGCGAATAAAAATTAGTAGCGAATAGCAGTTAAAATTGTTTTTAAACTGTGTGTTCACAAAATGCGAATTATACTTATACTACATAATAATTCAGGTCTGATAGCTCACATCATTACCAGCACTTGATGAACGCATAGTCATGCACATTTGTTTTCGCATAAGTAAACATTCATAGTCACACACAAACACATTCGCAAAGACCAATATACATGCATGTAAACAAAAGCAGACTTCAATGCTGCTGCTCCTGATACATCAAAACAAACCGTCATGATTCTTTTCCATGGCAATGCCGCCTGGCTGTCTATATAAACAAAACCTCACAACTATGACATAACTCACATTCCAGTTACCCTAAAAAAAACCCAGCACAACTTTATTAGCCCATGGAGAGAGCTGTAAAACTAAACTGCAATCATTTGGGCCATGTTACGGAGAATGCAGTGGCAGCTACCCGCACGACTGATTTTCGATGAAGTTTCTCGCAAGCCCGTATTTAGCGGGCAGAGGGGAGTTGATGTGAGTAGTTAGACAGCTATGTGCTGGTCTGAGCGTACATTAAGGGAGGGGGATATTAGGTATCCTCTGTTATTAGTGGCAGGGACAGAATCCCTCTGTCTCAGCCCCTTTGAGGGCATGCAGAGGGGATATATTATGGGATATTAAAGCATAATGACGGGGCTGTGTTTGCTGGGCCATGGGAAAGTGGTTAGTGCGTCTCACTGCGGCCCGTTAGCCCAAAGCCAGAACCGGGTCAATCCACCACATATAGTCATTAGGGTGCAGGGGTAGAGGGGCGAAGGGGTGGGCAAGGATATGGGGTCTCGTTTCAACCCAAACCACTTCACTCGGCCAAACAATCTCCCACCACTCTCTTCCCCTGCCAACCAGAACCGTCAACCGATGGACAGAGACTGCGGTATTCAGTCTGGGTGCATGGTTGTTACCATGCCAATGGAGCATCCCGGTCCATAGCCACAGTGGGATGAGGCATACAGGAAGCCGCAGCACCACCAAAACAACTGAAAGAAGCGGGCAAGTGGTTTGCGGCTCAAGGCACATATTAAAAATGGGTACTTTTGCAGATTAGTATTTGTACTTCACAGACACACACACAAAAAGAAAATAAACATTGTGTTTTTCTGCTAAACTTAATTTCATTCAGCTATTAAGTTATGCAGGGAGAATGGGAAATAATCTAACCGACAGGTCGAGATATTTAGAGTGCTAAACATATCATGGGTGTCACCGACACTATGGCGATTCTCTCAGGTAGCATCTTTGATAGCATCTTTGATTAGAACGAGCACCGATGTACCTGTGATTTCTCAAAACCTGTCGGCGAGTCAAAATAAAAAAAAATTGCTAAAATAGTGCAATCTGAACTCGGCATTACTGCACATTTCGATCCAGTTATAAAGAGAAATGTCCACTGAGTGCCACTAAAACACAGGTTCAATATGTGAAGCCTGATACATTGTTATAATGCTGATAAAGGTATTTCTTTCAACTTTTTACAAAGATTTGAACTGTTTTGTTGGACCGTAGTTACATAGAATTTTAACCTGTACATCTATGTACTTTGTGAGCTACCGAACAAACCGGTCAATGAAAACGCATAGATATGAAGCTGGATATGTGTGATGCTAACATTCAAAAGCATCAGTTTTCAAGTCTCCCAGCATATTGTTTTGAAGTGACCTGAAATTTTTCGAGTAGGTGCAAAAAATAAATAAATAAATGATTTTCTAATCAATACTCTGTAAATTTGTGTGAAAAGGGAATCAAAGGTGCCTCTAGTTTTCATTTCCTTTGGAAACTGCAGTAATATGTTCTTGTTGGTACGTATTTCGTGTCTCGCTAAAAGTGCACCCGTACGTTTATGCCATGATAGTATGCCAGGTAGTAAATGGTTTTTGGGAGAAAAGCAAGAGACTTCGTTGTTTAAAATGTTCAATTATTTTGGTATATTTCAATTACATTTCAATTACACTGGGTTAACAATGTGTTGAAGAGTAGCAGTTTGGCTTTGGCAGTGTCTGCATTTTATACTTGCTGTTTACTGTAGCTAGAGAGAGAGAGAAAGTGAAGATGACATAAATTCAATTTGTGGGTTTGTAACCATTAAAACAAAAGCTTTCAGCGAGTGCAGACAGACCCATTTATTCACCAGACAACAAATAATGTTTGCTTACATTTTTTAGTGATCATAACAGCAGTATTTTGTTAAATTAAACTATGAAAATTGGAGAAAAGCAATCCATTCTTAGTGAACTCCACCCTAAAAGTTCATCTCCTGATGTGGAGCAAATCACTCTTTCCCTCATATTTAGATATGCACACACACACACACACACACACACACACAAAAATCCCTTTCCAACTATTTCGATCAGAGCCATGAGCTCTAGTTTCACTGCATTCCTCAGAACAAACCATGCACAGATAACTGACTTTTTAATGAGTCACTCCCACTGTGTGCATATATATGTTTAAATGTTCACATGTGTGTGATCTGGTGACATATTTCTTATATATAGCATATGCATGAGAATGTACGTGTATGGAGAGCCAAATCAGTTGCAGGCAGTATTTTGCTTTATGATCAATAAGCATTGTTTCATTGCAACCTATTGTTAACATTGAGTGTGTGGTCACAGATGCTCATTTTTAAGCATTTTATAGCATTTATAACAGATTTGTATGCAACTCATGGAACTCATCAGAATTTAAAGTTGAAACAATTTGTTTTGTAATAAATGTTCCTTTGGATTAGCTAAAGGCATGTGACTCAGCAAAAGAAAGCGCACAGCTAATGAAAGTATGGACGTGTGTTTGGGGGTGTAGTTCTTGAAAACATTTGATTAAGTACATGAATCAGAGATGACTAAGGCATGTTAAAAATGTTTGTTTTTAATATTAAGGCAAATTTCTTGCTGCAGTACTTGGCATGACTCAGGTCTGAATAATCTGGCGGTGGACAGCACCTGATAAATAGCTTACATTCTCTTCTACTCTGCCCGCAGTCCATCAATCTAATGATGCTTCAGGAAGTGCAAATGGAGCCTCTGGAACACTTTTAGGCGACTGTTCCACATAACATTATTTTAATCTGAACGCACTCTCTCTAATCAAACAGATTTAAGTCAGGATTGCTCATATTATTCCTTCAGATTCATAACAGATTATTCTCTGTGTCTGTCAACCACTGAACGTATCTATATATCGTCATGTCTGTCTATCTTTCCATCTGCCTGTCAATCAGGTTGACAATCTACATCACAGGCTACGTTCGATTACAGTACACAATACCATTATAACATTACTGTACCAATTAGTTGTGTATATAGCTTGTACATTAAATACAGTGTTTAATTTATACATTAAATAAGCTGAAAAAAAAGTATGTAATGAGCACCCGCCAAACACGCGTTAGCTCTGCGCAGCAGCGCTCGACCTGTTCCAGAACACCTTTCCCGAACGTTAGACAAAATTAATATTTACGCTTACAGACCGTGTTTTACATTTTGCAAAACAAACAGAAGATGGTCCGTAATTATGCATTTGTTTAATTATGTTCAGATGTTTAAAAGTGGTATTGTGAGGAGTTTTCACTCGTCTCCGTGTCAGAGGTTAATTAATATACTTTAAAATATCATTTAATTCAGTAATGCAAATCAGAATTTTTATCAGCTGTTACTCCAGTTTTCAAACATCCTTCAGAAATCATTCTAATATAATGCAGTGTTGCAGTGTTTAGCTGCCTAACATTTTGTTCTAGATACTTTTATAAATAAAAAGGCTAAACAGAACAGCATTGATAGTAAATCAATATATTGAAAGGATATCTGAAGGATTATGTGACATTGAAGACTGAGTTAAAGGCTGATGAAAATTCAGATTTGCATAACTGAAATAAATTACATTAAAAAAATAAACATTAAAATCTGTGTTTGTGTTAGGGCTGCACAATTAATCACTGTTCCATTGTGGTTTTAGTATAATATTATTATACCATTCATAGTTCTTAGCCCGCCCATACTTCCTTTGATGCTACATTCTATTTCGCGAGCGAAGTTAGTCTGGCAAAGCTGCCGTTTTAGAGCATTTCCATTCCCAAAAAAGTGGGAACCAATGAGAAAAGTAACTATAAGTCCAAGTAACTATTAACTAACTACTTTAGTTTTTTTTTATCCGATAAATATTTCTGTGAGTACTTTTACTTTTACTTGAGTACAGTTTTAGGGTACTCTACCCACCTCTGCCTGTGATGTAGGTGAATACTTTCTAAAGTGGGACCCCCATGAAAAGAACTGAAAAGAGTTTCCACCTGAAGTGATTTTCAAATGCTGCATCTCTGCCCAAGTCCAGCTTCCTCTACACAAGTGTGAGAAAACACTGCTCCCTGCGGCTCATGCATATTCATGGCCACAAGGTCCTGTTCTAGGCTGAAAGAGCTTGGCGAGGCTTGTCGCTCGCATTGAGGAGCTCTGCGGAGTAGCTTACTGGCAGCTATTAAAACACCTACCAAATGGATTCACATGCAAATGCGAGTCTGAGTAAAAGACAATCTTAATTTAGCCAGTTCTCTGTCTGACAGAGAAGTGCAAGTTTACATAATGTGCTGAATGGGGATTAAAACATAAACTAGGCAAGAACTAAACTTGTTATTATGTGTTTTTGGGCAAAAAGATAAAGTATGTTTTGACGGAGCATATGCGGACTGTCTTTGCACACCCTCCTTGTCTCATCCCTGTCGTGTTCCCACCTCCTCTGGACTGCACCCACATTTGAACCTGAACTGATTGGGAGTCAAAAGCAGTTGCTGGGGCCGGTTTAGTGGAGCAGAAGCGGTTGCTGGGGTAGCAGTGGTTGCCAGGGGCAGGCAGATTACTAATCGAGGGGAGAGAAGAGGGAGGAGAGTGGTAAAGCCATTTGGGGGGCTTTAACATATGAAAAGCAAGAGACTAGGGCTAAGGACCGCTAAGGATGATTCCAGGCAGGATGCCCTCTCTCCCTGTCAAAGAGGGGGGCTAATGGTGGAGCAGGGGCTGTAGAGGCAAGGGGGCAACAAAAGCCCTATTGAGTATGAATGAGTCCCCCACACAGCCAGAGACAGGGGGAATTCCTGTAACTCTCCACTGTACTGGAATGACATGAAAAGATTACCATACCAGTGGACGTTCCATGCTCTCCGTGTAGCCGTGGATATCCATAGGAGAGAAACTTGACCCTTGTGATTTATATGATATGAAAAAGGGAAACTCCTTTACAGCCATGAAAAACCCTTATTTGTCCATTTGCTCTTGTAATTATTTTTAATTTATTTTTTTTATAAACTACCAGTGAAGCATTATGAATGGTGCAGAATTGTGTGAGTGTATTCACAAGTAAATGAGTCTTTGGGATTTCAATTAAGGATGGGCACTTTCAAAAACAGGACAATTTCAGGGAAATTTTGTTTCAAGTAATATATATTTTTAACAACAGTGTCATTTCCATTTTCCTATCTTATATGATGTGTTCTGTGGTTAGCATGACATTTAAAATGTTGTTGAAAGTCACAATTGCCAGATTAAGTCAGAATTGTGACATATAAAGTCAGTTGGAAGTTATAAAGTCACAAATGCGAGATAAAGTCACAATTGTAAGATAAAGTCACAATTGTGAGATAAAGTCATAATTGTGAGATATAAAGTCAGAATTGTGAGATATGAAGTCACAATTGCACTATAAAATCAGAATTGTGAGATATAAAGTCAGTTGCGAGTTATAAAGTCACAATTGTGAAATATAAAGTCACAATTGCGAGATATAAAGTCACAATTGCGAGATAAAGTCATAATTGTGAAATATAAAGTCAGAATTGTGAGATATGAAGTCACAATTGCGAGATATAAAGTCATAATTGTGAGAAATAAAGTCAGTTAAAAGTTATAAAGTCACAAATGCGAGATAAAGTCACAATTGCGAGATAAAGTCACAATTACGAGATATAAAGTCAGTTGCAAGTTATAAAGTCACAAATGCGAGATAAAGTCAGAATTGTGAGATATAAAACCAGTTGCAAGTTATAAAAGTCACAAATGCGAGATAAAGTCACAATTGAGAGATATAAAGTCAGTTGCAAGTTATAAAGTCACAAATGCAAGATAAAGTCACAAATGAGAGATATAAAGTCAGTTGCAAATTATAAAGTCACAAATGCGAGATAAAGTCACAAATGTGAGATATAAAGTCAGTTGCAAGTTATAAAGTCACAAATGCGAGATAAAGTCACAATTGAGAGATATAAAGTCAGTTGCAAGTTATAAAGTCACAAATGCGGGATAAAATCACAATTGCATGATAAAGTCACAATTGTAAGATAAAGTCACAATTGTGAGTTATAAAGTCAAAATTGCGAGATAAAGTCAGAATTGTGAGATGTAAAGTCACAGTTGCGAGATACAAAGTCAGAATTGGGAGACAAAGTCAGAATTGGGAGATATAAAGTCTCATTTGCGAGATATAAAGTCAGAATTGTGAGATATAAAGTCAGTTGCGATATATAAAGTCACAATTGCAAGATAAAGTCAGAATTGTGAGAAATAAAGTCACAATTGTGAGAAATAAAGTCAGTCGCGAGTTATAAAGTCACAATTGTGAAATATAAAGTCACAATTGCAAGATGAAGTCAGAATTATGAGATATAAAGTCAGTTGCTAGTTATGAAGTCTCAAATGCGAGATAAAGTCAGAATTGCGAGATAAAGTCAGAATTGTGAGATGTAAAGTCACAGTTGCGAGATACAAAGTCAGAATTGGGAGATAAAGTCAGAATTGTGAGATATAAAGTCACAATTGCAATATATAAAGCCAGAATTGTGAGATATGAAGTCCGTTGTGAGTTATAAAGTCACAATTGCAAGATAAAGTCACAATTGTGAGTTATAAAGTCACAAATGCGAGATAAAGTCACAATTGCGAGATATACAGTCAAAATTGCGAGATAAAGTCAGAATTTAGAGATATAAAGTCAGAATTGTGAGATTTAAGGTCAGTGGCGAGTTATAAAGTCACAATTGGTAGATAAAGTCAGAATTTTGAGATATAAAGTCTCAATTGTGAGATATAAAGTCAGAATTGTGAGATATAAAGTCAGTTGCGAGTTATAAAGTCACAATTGCAATATAAAG
>JAUMHG010000055.1:4797140-4814619 GCA_032359395.1 Enteromius anoplus | reverse complement strand
TTGGCCTTTAGTAAAAGCTCAAAGGCAAATTGGTCTCTCTGGCGAGTTCCCATATGTAACGTCGAAGTGATTTGACTTAAAGGGTAACAGTTCCACACTACAAGAAAGCCATGCTTTGAATGGCGTTTAGGTCAGTAAATGATGGCAGAATTGTCTTTTTTACATGTTAAAAGCTAATTCAAAGTAGCTAACTTATGCATAACTGACACAGACATGCAAACTGCAAAAATCCATTACACAGTTCATAATAGCTGGAGCCTGATGGTCCTATTGTCTGTCAATAGGGGTACTGGACCCGTACTAGGGACTTGGGTGTATTGTACAGGAGACGGACGCTTACATGGATCATTTCATGACCCCGAGGCTCCATTCAAAAGCAATTTTCTCAACCATCACATTCCTGCAGAGCCACCATGGCTGTCATTGCATATTCTAAACAACAGCCTTTTAAGTCAGAGCAACTGAGAGCGGGGTTAGAGAAACACAGAGGACTGTTTGAGTTTCCCCTCACAGTTCCGGGCCTGACCCACAAAAACAGAGCCAGTAGGGAGAATGAAGAGGAGAAAACCTCCACGTGGGGTGCAAGACGGGCTAAATATAGCTGCAACAGTCAGTCCTAATTCACTGATATTATGAAACACACACGTGTGCCTTTGCACGCACACGTAAACACACACTCACACGTAAGACTGCAGAAAGTCAGTTGGTTTTACTTATTAAACTTAATGAAGTGAGATTATATTACCAGCGCTGGTGGGAACAGGCGGCTCTCATTAAACTTGGGCACATGAAGAGCAAAATAGAGAAATTCAAACCAGAGGGGCAAATAAAAGCGAAGCGTAAGTTTTCAATTTGCTGTTTAAGAAATGCAACAATGCGAAATACATGAAAACAATACAAATAATCAATAAATAACACTTAAACAGGCCGAAATCTGCTGGCAAACTCAACAAGAGGTTATGATCGTACTGCTGGAAACAGTTTGACATGACAGATTTCAGTGGAATAAGATAAAGAAAGATAAGAATACACTCGGCTAGGCCGGTCCAACCTGTGCAACTTCTTATTGCAAAAACAGGTTTTTTGAAAAGGTGATATCCAGCCTGACAAAATAGCTTTTTTTGCTTGTGTTTCAGTTTTTTCTTTCTTTTTTTTTCTTTTTTTATTGAACGGAAGTTCACAGGTTCAGCAAACAGTCTCTGTATTTAAGGATGGTTAGAAATTATGGACACGAGATAAGAGAGAATCCAGTTCTCTCTCTCTCTCTCTCTCTCTCTCTCTCTCTCTCTATATATATATATATATATACAAAGGAAATAAAATGCCTTGCAGGTATTTAATAATACATTGCTATTCAAGTAGAATTAGGCATAGAGGACAGGAGGGCTTTAATGTTGCAATATAAGGTAGCACCTATTTAGTGCACAGTCTCACTCCAACTCGTCACTTTTTGAAGCTCAAGGTACCCCTTTTTAGTCACATTTCTGCGTGAAGGGTCCTCCATTGTTTTAAATAGGAAATCCTTAGTGCCAATATGCTAACGCTGTATTATTTAAATGTTATGGTCATAATTAAAAGATATATTGGGTAATAACAAGGGCATTATTGCATGTATATAGGGGTCTGATTTTTCAATGTAAACCGTCAAAACAGTTTTATTTAAATTAAATTTTTTGCACATTTATGAGCACGTAACCCAACCCCTGCCCCTTAACCTACCATCTGTCAATAAAACACAAGATATAGCAAACAGATAAAACAACCGTCATCGTTTATTTGAAAAATATTAATATTCCAAGTCTTTTGAGGCAAAACGATTGATTTGTGAGAGGAATAAATGTGGTCGCTGTCTCCATCTTCTGCATACTTCCTGTGCGCCGCTGCAGTCTGTATGCAATTTCAAAAATTGGCGCAACAAGAATCCTTACGTCAACGTTGGTTGAGAAATGCCATTGGCTCTAGTATATCTCGTGATCGCTTGCGTCATTCTTTCAATTCCTTTAATTCCTTCCCCTTGTTCTTCTCAAAATGCACTGCATGATTTTGTCTGTCCCAGATGCAAGATTGGCATTATGAGGTTCAAAGAGGTTTGATGATGGTGTCAGAAATTTATCATTGCACAGTGTGTTTGCTGCTACGAGCCACGTTACTTAACAGCCAATAAATGACTGACATTATAAAATTTTGATTAATTTTTCAATTCTCCCACTTCAGAGGGGGCTCAATTTTTTTCTCCAGTTTTCAATGAATAAAATAAAGCTCTGTCATCATCTCACTGAATATCCTGTCTGACTCAGAAGTCATCAGGTAACAGAAATCAAATTATTTTTGTACTCCGTTTTGTTTATTTTATGGCACCAGTGCATAGATGAGTTCCTAAAGAGCTGCTTTCTCCAAAAACAGAACAATCAGTCCTTTTTGGACACTATTTTAAGAAGCTATGTGGGACCTTTTGAAAGTAATCATTATGTGATACATAAACTTATGATCGCGTATATGGTTCAGGCCAAATGTCTCATATCCAAGAGATGACCTAGCCTTTTCCACCCGTCCCCCTTCAACTCTTTCTCCATCTCTCTGTCATCACCCCTCCACCTCACCCTCCGTTTTTCACAGTGTTAACAATCAGCACATGGCCTGCAGTGTAATTGGGGCTGAACCTGGTGCTGATTGTGATGGATGGAGAGGATCAACAAGACCAAGATGGCTTCTTTCATCTCTTCTATTTCTTTCTCTCACTATCCTGAGTACGTTCCCATGGCATGGTCCTAATGCATGTGCTAGAGATGTGGGCTGTCACAGATTTTCCTTCATAAAGTGCTTGGGTAAATGATACAACATCAACTGAGCAGCAGCGCTACTTTTGTTTATACACGTTGATGACAAGAGTTTCTGGACACTATAACAATGAATTGCTCACGGACAAACCACGTTTCAACATATTACAACACATTTAACCTCTAAAAACAATATTAGACACTGAATAAAGTGGATAAATAGTGTATTGATAAAATATGTGTTTCTCAACCTGTTTTCACTATTCATCAAAGAATCCCAAATTATGCTTCACAGTTCACAATAAATAAATACAGTACATAGTAAACAGCACAACAGTTTTCAACATTAAAGAGTAATGTTGCTGGAATTTCAGCTTTAGCATCTCATGAATAAATTGCATTTTCACAGATATTACAAAGGAAAACATTTATTTTAAATTGTACAACCATAACTGCTTTTATCATATTTGTGAATAAAGTCTTAGTGAGCACAGGCAACATCTTTAAAAAACATAAAACATAACAATTATTCTGTCATAATGTACTCATAAAAATTGTATAATATATGACAAAAAGCAAGATAAAGCAGCATAAAAGCATAATAAAAGTATTCCATATGAATCTTGTCCTATATACAGTGTAAGTTATGAAATAGTTTTTCATTAATCACTGTTAACTTAACCATTGCAATTGGGTAAGCGCGTAAGTGTTTCAACTCCAGAACCTGAAGAGTATAATTAAAATACTGTGTCTGACTCTAAAAATTATTGGGTCATAAACTAAGATTTTTGGTGAGTAAAGTAAATTTAAGGTCCAAACTTTTTTTATACAAAGCTATCTAATGGCTTCAGAAGAGTTGAGCGTGACTTTTATAACTATTTTGTATCAATTTTTTATTGCAACTTCATGGTGATTTTTGGTAAAACTTTACAAATTAGTCCTCATTGATTTTCACTGTATTGAAAATGTCTAGGGTGTTGTTCGGGGTCTGGAGTAACACAAGGGCTTTTTATTTAAGGATAATGGATTTTTTTTCTTTTCTTGTATATATAATTTTTGTACGAAAAAAGCTGCATTGTTTCATTACAATGAGTGTCTGATCTAGACCCGCATGCAGGTTCAGTGCACTCTACTGCTGTGACACAATGATTAATCAGGACAATTCAAACCAGGCCATGACCACATGCATTTAAACACACACACATTTTTTTCTCTCAGTGAGATAAGCAAATGTTCCTCTGACCACAAAATGACTGAAGTCCACCACCAGCCTGGGCGATCTACTGCCTGACCGCCTGCAACTAACCACATAAACACAAACTGCACCCGCACACCACAGCGACCCCATAACTCTACCATATCCTTTCAGTGAAGACTCTCATTCCTCCTTTTCATTGTTTTGTAGCAGAATTCTGCTGTTTTAACAGTGCTGTGTGATCTTATTATCTGGACTCTCCTGGTTGGACTCGAAGTGAAACAGATATTATATTTGCATTGCATTACTTGCTGTAAATTACTCAGAGTCTCCCGCTCTGGTAAAAACATAAAAACAAAAAAAATATATTCTGATATAACTGGACATGTCATGGCCAGCACAATATACATAATGTGAATTAAAGAAAACATTTAAATTGTGATTGAGGTGAATATTGCACATTCGTGGCAAACACATCTCTCAGCATTAATTTGCATCTATTCGAGTCGTCACATTGACGTTTTATGTAATCTACTCCTGCTAATAATTAGATTTGCATATGATGTGCAGGCTACCGGAGATCATTTATTAATGGTTCCTAATTTTAGATGTCTTGCTGTGCCTCGGCTCTTTTAGACAGGTAATTTCTTCCCCAGCATCTCAGTGAAATCTCTACCCCTTTCAAAACACTATTGAAAAAGTATCTGTTTGCTGAGGGTTAATATGTTGTTTATGCAGTTCGACTCTATTCTATTCTCTATTCTACTCTATACTCTATCGTGACTGCAATCAACAGTGTCATTTTCCTCTTGTGTCCTTGTTTGTCATGTAGTTTGTCTTTTTATGTATTTCTTTATTGTTTCGGTTCTATTGCTTCCATGTCATGAACTATAGAAGAAATATTTACTCAGTCATCTACTATGGTTGTTAAATGCTGCAGATATGGTACCAGATATTGGTTATTACCATGATATTTACATACACTCTCAGAAATAAAGGTGCAAAAGTTGTCAACCACTTTAGTATACTAAAAGTACAATTGCATGGCATTTTATTAAGTACATAAATCTGAAAATGTAATTGTAGTATACTGAGCATGGAAATGTAATTCAAATAAATATTTTTTTTTTTCCACTAGCAAGCAAAATGACTAGACTTAAGATATCTACTTTTGTTTCAAGGTGATGATAATCAAAATTAAGTGAACTTTACTTAAAACAAGTAAAAATAGTTAAATAGTAAAAATTCTTAAAACAACAGTATTTTACTCACCCCCCTGGGAGATAATTGTACTTGTTTTAAGCAAAATGCACTTCATTTTGCGAACAAGAGTAAATATCTTGTCATTTTGCTTATCTAGTAAAGGTATCTTGATTTAAGAATCTGGGGATATTTTAACTAGAAACAAGACAAAATACTAAGATAAGACATTTTTTCCCAGTGCATTTACTCTTCAGTCATTCTCATCTCTTTCACAGTATGTTTCCCTAAGGGGTTTTACAACACCTATATTAACACGACATAATTTTGTTCGAAAAGTAAAGCACATTAGGCTCCTCCTCAGTATAATCTTTTTTTATTCATAATGACCCTGTGATAAAATCGTACACCAGACCCTCCTCGCATGATCCTTCTACATATGGCAGTGATACAGCAGAGATGAAACATCACTGGCGGCCTATTTTTAACTGTACCTTTTATCATTAGCAGTAAGCGTTTATGTCGCCTAGAGTAAGTTAAGCAGGCCTGTGTCTCCGACTACGTGCTGAATGAGATGACTCTATCCCTGTCGCCCGGTCCAGAGTGCTTTGTTAACAGAGAGGGGCCAGCATAAATCAGGAGGAGATTTCAAGCAGACAGCGATATGATTCGGCCATAAAATAACAACGGGCCAGGAGAGGGAAAGATGATGACATCAAAGAGCGGGGCAGTAGATAAGCTCTGACCTGCTGTGGGTTAGAATGTAATCTAGAGAGACTTGGGCTCTAAAATAGACTACAGTATGCATACTAAAGCTTTGTGGGTGTGGTTGTGTGTTATGTAAAGAAAGAAGTAGGTCACAGACTTTATGACTAATTATGTATACAGACGTTTCTGTCATGGGCTGATGTGTCATTGATGGTATCGATATTTTTGCAGATACTTACTCTGGCTAGCACATGCTTTGTTTACAAAGTGTTTTCCTGTCGGTCAAGACTCGGATAAACGTTAAGACTTATGCTAAGTATGCTAAGTACCACTATTCAACTTGCAAAAGCCGTTGGTATGTGAGTAGTTGACATTAAAAATGTCAAGCACTTCCAGCAATTCTTGAAAGCTGTTTTAAACATTGTTTCTCCAATTATTATGCAGACAGTTTTTGAGAGCTCATATTAACTGAGATACAAGGAATATTTATACTTTAAAAACAATCTATCACACCACATGCCTTTTTAAAATGCACCAGTGATGAGTTTAAGGGCCAATTTTTACTAGTTACTTATTATTAACGGTAACTTTGGCTCCAGAAACTCTTAATTTGCTGCTTATTAATAGTTAGTAAAGTAGTTGTAAGTATCATGAAGGCATTTTTGAGTGCTAATGAATACCAAATGTGTAATATTCATGCTAATAAGCAACTAGTTAATAGAGAGAACTGTTACCGAACATCATGATTTAATAACTTTAAAGTACTACTTCTAATTTGACATCATTACAAGTGCACTTAAATGTGTCAAGAAAGGGAACTCTCTTTAAGTATTTTAAGTCTAAAGTGGCGGTGGTGGTTTTTTCATTGATTTTATATTATATTTAAGTACAGTTTGAAATATACTTTTAAAGTACATTACAAGTGCACAATCAAGCACACTTCTTTTGCACAAAGGATTCTCTGTATTGTCTTTAATATATTGACTTTAGCTCTTGTAATTGTTGACTTTACAGTGTGCCTGATTTTCTTCGTTTAAACTTTACCTCGAAATTAAAGGTTCCACTCAGGCAGCCATACATGTCAATTACCCATGTGTGAAAAGAACAAAGTTCAAAGAAAAGTCCACTGACTAAATACAATGACTCACATGAGCATGGGACTGTGATGTCACCAAAGATAAAGCGGCATTAACACCTCTTCTGTAAATGTATTTTGGGAAGTGAAATGTGCTTATATTTGTTTTATGGCATGCTGACAAAGCCTTAATTAACAACAGAAAAAATAAACTTTAAAAGAGAAGGAAGTTAAGATAATGACATCACCCTGAAACTGATATCGTATGATAGCAAAGCTGGGGTTATATTGAGAGTGCAGGATTACTTGCGTATTTGAAAACATCCGCTGGTTTCAGTTAGGTTGATAAGATCAAGAGAGATAATTTTAAGAGTTTGGATGAGGGAGCCTCTTCCTCGTAATACAATTTTTCCCTTTTGCAAACAATCCAATCTCATAATTGTTTGGACTTGCAGTCTGTTACTGGTTGAACAACAATAAACGCCCTTGAAAAACAAATAAGGCTCCAAAGACTTCCATGGTAACTCCACCAAAATGTTTTGAGCTACAAAGCCAGTGTGTGAGATTCAGATGGTGCTGATTCAATAACTTTTAATTGTTAAAGGTGCAGTTTATTTGAAATTATCATTTCATGTCTAGCCAAATCCATATTTTGCTCCATTGAGTCCAATATAATGACTATCAAGCTTTTTTGTTTTGTTTTTGTCTGTGTGTGTGTTTCTCTGTTTGTGAATCACTCTGGTCAACATTCCTGTTGTTTTAAAGTGCTATGTAAATAAAATTTGACCTTTGACCTTGATACAGTATATATATATATATATATATATATATATATATACACACACACACACACACACACAATATATAAATACACTTTCTACTAATATGTTTTGGCCATTTTGTACATTTATTTATTATTTTATTAATTAATTTATTTATTTTTAATAAGTATAAATATATTTTCAACATTACTTCATTTATATTTTGGCCTTCATATATTTAAATCCAGGAAAAAATCAATGCATACAATATTAAATGTGAATAGCTTTAGGTGTCGTGTGAAACATAATCCCGATCTCACAGGAATTCGTACATATTTTACGAGGTGGGTAATTCGTACAAATTAGTTCGAACTCACTCGTATGAATTCATATGATTTTTGCGAAATCTTACATATTTTACGAGTTGTCAATTCAAATGACCTACGCCTAACCCCGCCCCTAAACCTACCCTCACTGCACAAAATTGTACAAAATCAATTTAAAACGAATTTAACACCTCGTAAAATATGTACGAATTGGTCACGAGGCTGTGCTGGAAACATATATTACATATTTATAAAACTTTTCATCCCTGGTACATATTCCAGAAATACATTTTTAAATATATATTGGTATATGAAGGTCTAAACTAAATATATTATAACATTTCACAAATTAATTTTTATTCACCTTCACTCTTATCCTTAGCAAACGTTTGTATAAATTTAAAATATGATGTAAAATGTTGGTCAGGATGAAGGATTGAATGAATGAATAATTTATGGAATTGTAAGATAATAATTAGCAATTGTGTGATATTTGTGCGAAAGTACCAATTATATGAAAGAGCTTGTAAAAGAAGTCATGAATACGAGATATAAAATGAGGCATAAAGTCACAGTTATGGTGGAAACTGGACAGAAAGTAAGAAAGTCACCTTACTTTCTGTCCAGTTTCCACGATGTGACAACATGAGGGTGAGTAAACGATTCCTTTAAGCGAAGCACAGGCACAAACATATTGCATAAATGTCAATTTGTGACAGTTTACCATTGACTGAGCTGACTTTGCATTTTAAACAGCAGAAGTCTTGACACTCTCTCAGCTTCTGGGAACATATCCCACATCGAGAGTGTGCTGGAAATTCCCTCCAGAGACTAGCACAAACACACGCTTAAACGCTTAATTCAAGCACACCCTCCTCTTCTAGAGATCTCTGGGTTTCTCTCTCGGCACCTTGGGCGCATGTACTTGTTTTCAGCATACGGAAAAGAGCGGGATGCAGAACATAATGTCTTGTAATTATCATAATTAAAAGGACCGGATTACAAGTGAAGACATCTTTCTTTATTTGTCAATCTCTTTATGCTGGGGTTCCTCTTTTTATTTTTTATTTATTTATTTATTTTTGGTCAGAGGAGACACCAGGCCTGCTGGAATATGAGAAGTTGTTTTTCATGCTTACTCAAAGTTCATTTCAGGCTGTTTGAGATACAGTTGACTACAGTACCTTGAAGACCTCTGATCACAGAGGCTTAAATACTGTTATTAGTCTTGAAAACAGCAACACACACACATGCACACGCACACCTCTAAGGTCACGACTTTTGGAAAAAAGATGGCCCAAAATAAAGGGGTACCTCCTACTTGTGGTGCTGCCAGGCCTGTAATGGAGTGTTTGTGGCTTTGGGATGTTTTCCAGCCACTTCAGATCGTAGTTTATAAGACCAACGTCTGTCACTACGCAGAGCTAAGCTGTACAATCACAAGGTACCTTACTGACTTCACATGTTGTTTATATACCAGGCACGTCAACACAAACAGGACACCATGCAAGTTAAGCTCAAACTAAAAAAGACCACACATACTGACCTCAAAGCCACACGTTACTCTAGTTAAATCTTCTAAATTAAGTTTTCATTTGATCTAAATATGCATACCTATGCCTCTGCATTTCGGATAGACATTTATATAACATCCAATGTTTGTGATAAAGCTGAGTCAAAATTCTTAATCTTAATATGTTCAGTATAACATGTTAGAGTCACATTTAGTAATGACACAACTATACCAAACAGCGATAATACAGTTTACATTTTGCAATGAATACACACACACACACACATATAAGAATTGCTATATAGTAAAACCCAAAACAGAATTAATGTTTTAGTCAGTGTATAGCTACAATTTTCATTGTCTTTTTAAAATACTGTCATTTTGCATTTGAATACAACTTTATTTATTTAATAAAAAAACAAAAAAAACACAAATGAAACTCTAGAAAAATAAGACTACTACTAGAATAAAAGCTCACACGCTTGTTGAATCAGTAAAAACAGTTATATTGTAAAAAATTTATAAATTAAAATAAACGTATTCTATTCAAAGATATATTTAAGAAATGTTAATTCTTTCTATTATGAAATGTTAATTACTTTTACAGCATCCTGAATATATATATGCAACATAAAGAAAGTAAAAAGAGTTTTTTATTTTTATTTTTTATGAATGGAAAGTTTAAAATAACAGCATTTATTACAAAATACAAGTTTGCAAAAAAGTAAAAAAAAAAAAAAATGTCTTTAGTGTCTTTTTTCATCAGTTTAAAGTTTCCTCATTAATGAAAATTAATGTAGCAATAATATTATTAATAATTTCAAATAAATAAATAAAAATGATTGACAAGTAGCATGTGTTTTTAAACCACATTTTAGTTTTTTAATTTAGAACAAAATGACAAAATGACATTTATGAATGAATGAAATAATAAAATGAATGATTTATTTTTAACTGCAACCTTTCATTCAATTAATTCCTTTTAGGTATCGGGTAGAATTAGAGATGTAGAATAAGGTCATGTAGAATAAGACATTAATACATGCGTGATTAACAATAATAAAAGGCTAATATTTTAGTTATATGCATGCTAATGAGCATACAGTTAAGGGACCCTAAAATAAATTGTAACTTTAACTAACTAACAAATGAAAAAGTATTATTTTCAAACCTCCTGAGGGAACCCATGATAAATTAACCTTCCTGGGCCTACAAGCTGACATCATGACATCAGCTCTGTGATCTCAGGTTTCAGTCGTACTGTGCAAGTATTCCAAGCACTATTAGCTGAATGTATGTTTCACAGTTTGTCTAAAATACAAGTAGGCACATTTTGTCGTAACGTAGACTACATCTGTATTGACTTTAAATGGAGGAGAGACGCCAAGGTGACTGACCCTAGTTCCCACGAACACTAAATACAGGCTGAGGGAGAAAATGAGAAACTTTAGCAGATACCCAAACGCCAGCTGTGATTGGTGGTGCTGGAAGGATATGGTTAGCAATTGGTAGGCTCTAATTTCACGGTGGAAGCGTTCAGAGGTTTGCGCAAATGGAGACAAATGACCACATCACCCTCAAAGAGCTAATTGCTGATTCTGGATCAGGTGTCTGCGGGCCAAATCTACAGCGAAAAAAAAATTCAAAATAATTTTAATACAGAGAGAGAAAGAGCGGGAAAGAGATTTAAAAAAGAAAAGAGCAAATGGTCTCAGATGTTTCTCCTGATAACAACCATGATAAATGTAGTGTATCTCAACATTACTTCAGAGAAGATCAGAACAATCTCTCAAACTATTCTCAGGTTTGCTGATACCAAAGTCTGACATCTATAGTTAGTCAAAACAGTCAAATATATTTATATTTGAGACCTCTATTAACCACTTTGTCTACATGAAAAGAGCTACTTTTGAGCAATAATGACCTAATGTAAAGTCCATGTGTTTGAAATATTTCTTCTAAAACATATTTTATTTATTTATTTTTTTTTTTATTTTTTTTTAGATATGCTAATAACAACAGAGCTATGGGTAATTCTCCATTGCTTTGCAGTTCTGAAAGTGCATGTGTGTTTATGGAGAGTGTGACCGTGAAATGTGTAAGATTAAGAGAAAGAGAGTTCACAAGGTGTCAGTCAGGAAAATGTTAGTTCTATTTTTAATTTAATTTTATTTTATTGACAGTAAATTACAGAAATGGCATTTGTTAAGTCATAAAATATTTATATTACATGCAATTGCATGCCTTATTTATTTATTTAGCAATGAATTCCTGAAAAACAAAAAACAAAAAAAAAAACAGTTGTGTAGTTTTCACAATTAAGTTAAATGATTTATTTTATCCAACAAATAATTTCTTGGTGAGCATAATTTAATTTTCTTTCCGAAATATTTATTATATATCATATTTATTATTTATTATTATATTTATTTTATTATCTATTATTTATATATATATATATATATATATTTTTTTTATTCTATACTGACACCAAACCTTTGAATGGGAGTGCATATGAGTGTATGTTGGTATCTCTTTGTTTTTCACAGTCTGTTATTCCTAGAGAAAGGTATCAGTAATCATTCTCATTCATCTTACTGACAGTTTTTTGGTTGATACGGGACCTCCGGAAGCATCCAAACCCAAATAAAGGTTATGACATCTACTGTACCAGCAAAGTCTAACTGCCCATGAAAAACAATCAAACCTTGACCCGCTGGTTTTGATAGGTAGCTCAGAGTTTCCCAGCAGCTGTCTTCCTCCCACGATGGACAGCAGAAGGAGGCGGTGTCAGGAGGGCACTGTGCCCAGGGGAGAGATGACTGGCAGGAGGGCTTTGATGCCTGAATGCTGTAAAGAGTCTGACCTCACATGCACCCGGCTGAGCCTGATCTCTGACAACAGGTGAAACCAGCGGGAGGGAGACAGAGAGAGAGTGAAAAATTAAACAGATCAGGGGTTAAAAAAGCTGCATAAATGTCCCATACACTGCATAAGTGTAGATGAGTACATCTCATAAAACTAGCCGAGAACATATCCAGTTTTTTTTTTTACCATGAAAAAATAAATAAATAAATAAATAAATAAAAAGAAGCCAATTTTAGAGCTCCATTATTTCTGTCAATGAAACACATTTAATTCAAAACCTCATTCTCATACAAAACAAAAAACAGGACTTTCTCCCATAACTCCTCTGGATCATCCAGGTGGTCCCTGGCAAACTTCAGACGGGCTGGACATGGGCTGACTTAAGCAGGGGAAGATTTTAAACCATGACGTCTTAGTGTAGTACTTAGTAGCATTGGAAACGATGGTCCCAGCTCTCCTCACGGCATTGACCAGCTCCTCCCGTGTAGTTCTGGGCTGATTCTTCACCATTCTTAGCATCATTGACACCCCACGAGGAGAGATCTTCAATGTCCGAGGGACTTTGACAGTCATCCTTAACCTCTTCCATTTTCTGACAATTGCCCCGTAGCCCTTCCAGCTTTGTGAAGGTCTATAATTTTGTCTATTGTGTCTTTTGACAGCTCTTTAGTTTTGCCCATGTTGCTACTTAGACTTTGGCTGATTGTGGGGTGCACAGGTGTCTTTATAACAGCTAACGACCTCAAACAGGTGCTACTAATTCAGAATCATGAACAGAGTGTAGCTGGACTATTGGACTGGCTGATAAGCAAGTGATCAAATACTTATTTGACACAGGACTTCTCACAGTGGAAATGCACCTATGTAGACCCCTCCATGATTTCTATGTAAGAGAACTTGCAAAATCAAAGGGTGATCAAATACTTATTGACCTCACTGTATATATATATATACACATGCTGCATGTGTGTGTGTTTACTTTTATTATGTAATTTATTTTATGTGTAATTTATTCCTTTTAATAAAATTTTATTTCATTTTGAGGTGAAATGTCTCCTTAAGATGCAGTTGAACGCATCACAGACTACTTGTCACAGTAAGTTTTTAAGGTGGAGGAGCGGTCCAAGCACACGTACACACAGCACTCTTCAAACATCCCACATGCGGTTGGAGTTAGTGTGTCCAGGTTAGCGTGTCTGAGCTCAATCAGATCAGTTACACTTCATGTCTTGCAAAGCTAAAATGTTTCTGTAAGGCAGCAATGCAATAACCATGCATAGACATCCCAACATGACCAAACTGACCAAGGGAAAGAATGACTTGGAGAGAGGCAATGAAAGAGTGAGAGGCCCAGGACAGCAGAGGAACACTGTGCCTATTGTCCTCTTGACCTGATTTACTGTCTTCAAACTGTCACTTTCTCCATCTCCTGTCAATCAATAAGGAGAGAACACTTGCTGATGGAGGATTAGGAGAATGTGTTTCAGCAAACGGGGACGTTCTGGGCTAAAAGAACACGCGTGAAGACTAATTTCTCAAACACAAATAATGGCACAGTTCAACCAGTGAGAATACACCAAATGCCATCCATCGATAAACTGAACTTGCAGATAGGTTTCCACCTCAGGCACAATACAGTGCATAAAATAATATATTTATTCAACAATATCGTTTAGAAGTTTGTTAAATGTAAGCTAATTATAACACTTTGTTTATGTGCTATGCAATTATTTTTGGTAGGGACCATCATGAGTGATTTCTACTTCCAAAATATCATGGTTGCACTCTATTTTGTTCATACCTAAATTATTATTGATTTGCAAATAATTTGTAAATAATAAATCGTTTTGAATAAAATTATCATTAATGTAAATGTAAATTATCTTGCATATTATACATAAGGAAAACCCTCCCATAATAGTTACGGCAAATGCATAACCTTTAAAAAATGTTTATTATATTAGATTTTTAAAAGTAATATGACTAAATATGTTTAATTTAATTAATGCAACATATAATGCATAATTTGATATGATAATATGATTTATGCATTTTAGCATATTTATGCATATATAATGTAGCACATTTGTATCACTATAATGTGAAAAGGGAAATTAAATAAAATTTACATTTTAATTTATTTATTTTATACACACACACTTTAATAATTTATAATATACCTTAAAATAATTTTTAACAATTATTTGTAATATACAATTTACACAGTGAATCTGCTAAATAAATCAACTGCAAATAGTCTGACACGTATACAGGCAAGATGCACCATGCCCATCCCACACTAACCACGCCCATTCAGTTCTAACAACACCCACCATAGCCATGGCCCTGCATGGTCTCAGAAATACTGTACAAATAGATGACAGCTCACACATAGCCCACATTCTCAGATGCACCCTCATACACATACACACATCCACACACATAAACATAGAAATTTCACTTACCACATGGAAACTGAAAAGAAAATCTAACTCCACTCAAAACAAATGTTCAAAAGTATAACAACACTTCAATAATCCTGCATGTTTAGACTCAGCAACAACTCCAGAGAGTTGCCAGGAAATCGTACACAAATTGCACTGTCATATATGTACTTTTAACAGCTAAAATCTTTCTCCAGAGCCATCTGTTACATCAATGTCACAATCATTGTTATCAACTTATGTAAGAGATCTGTTTTATAATGGCTCTATTACAAGGTGTCACCAAGAAAGGTGCGATGTTGTTGGCATAAACAGAACAAATCTTATGTTAACAGTGTTGATTTAATGTGTTTAACTTTGTCAAATTGGGGGTCGTTTATTAAATAAAATTTGTATTTTGTGTGTTTATCATGTGCTACAATATTCCATATAAACAATGTAACATAGGACTGGTAAAACATCAGTTGGTGATTCTGCAATACCATTTTTTTTTTTTAGTTTTTTGTAATTTTTTTTTGTAATTTTTTTATTTTTGTTTTGTTTTGTTTTGTTTTGTTTTATTTTAACATGTCTATGCCATCAGATATACCACCAAAATATGTTATGTAAATGCTACATTATTCTTTTATCAAAAAACAGAAATATGCAAGATATTACTCAGGAAGCATTTATGTGCTTTTTTTGTAACTTTTTTTATTTTTATTTATTTTTTTTACATGCCACTAAAATGGCCTGTGTGATGTCTACATTGCTTCAAACTGTCTTGATTCGATTGGACATACCTTTATACTGAAATCTTGCTGACCTCTGCTGACCTTCTGATACACTCCTTTCCCTTTGAGCACCGCCGAAGACCTCCTAGTCAATAAACAAACACAGCTGATTGATAAAACACATATGCTCACTCAGATAATGCCTGACTGTATCTAACCTGCTTTTGTCTTGGCACTCTCTAGTCACTCCTTCTCACTACAGACAAACACAAACACACAAAAGATCTCTGTATCATGACTGTTGTCATGGATTTCTGCCGAGGTACACATAATTACTATTGTCTTAATCACACTCTTTTGTCTCCAAAGCGCATTCCCCTGATGGGTAATGAGAGAGGGCTGATCTCTGAGTCACCCTCTCAGGGAGAGGGCCTGTAAACTTATATAACTAATAAAGGGCGACTCAAGAAAACAGTCATTGCTCTTAAGGGCTCGCTGTGGCTGAGTGCTGATGGACAACTTTATACTAAGAGGGTATTGTGTGCATTTTTGGCCACAATGCAAAACCCTTGCAGAGCTCTGGAGATATAAATACAATCACTTTATGCCATGGTTTATTACGGCCCACATGCACCGAGGAGCAGATGGAAAGGCCTGTGAGCCACCAAGAGCGGGAGGAAGACAAGAAGACAAATGGATAAACCGAAGTTCCCCTCACTTACACACATGCTTGTGTTTCTGCCCTGGCACCTGAGAGCGTTTAAAAATTACTATGATTTGTGTGTGACTGCTTAATGTCTTCACCAGCTGTGCGAGCTGCCCAGGGGGTTGTGGGATATTGTGCTCCACATTCCTGCATTGTGAACGTACACTGATATAATGGCACTTACGCATTCACTGGGAATCTAATATCTCATGCGACCATTCAGAAGAACAAACAAAGTTTGATATTACAAATGAGACTGTGATATAGACACGGTTAAATAATGCAAAAATTGCACGCATGGCAGGAAGGTCACTGCTGTCTTTCTCCTGAGACAGAAAGCAGTGGAGTGATGAGCACATGGAGGTGTAATTGAGAACATTTTATATCACTGTAAAAATATATTTGATTGCATGTGTGTTTTGAGAAATAATGAGGTTTACATCTTGATACTATCGGGTGTTTGCAGTTTGATCACACCGATGTGCTTTCATCTATTTTCTGAGCATTTAAGTTTCCAAAATTTACAATTTTTGTACTTTATCTTGGTGGAAGATACTGTTTTCATATATAGATATGCAATACTGTATATATTATTGCATAATACTGTATAATATTCAAGAAAAGAATACTAACAAAAAAGCCCCAGTTTCCACGAAAATATTCAACAGCATATAACATAAAAACAGCCTTTACAGGAGACTTTCAAAAATGTAAAAAAAAAAAAAAAAAAAAAATTAGAAATAAATCACTATTTTTTATTATTACCATAAAAATAAAAATAATACATTAATTTGAGTAGATATTAGTATATTGTGCATTTATATTGGCACACATATTTTTTTGCATGCATATATTTATATTTATATATTTTATTTTATATATAAATATATTTAATATATAAACATATTTTCTTAAATATATGTACATGCATGTTTGTGTGTTTATATACATAAAAAATGTATACACAGTACAGACACATATAGTATTCACAAAAACGTCTAGGTTACTATCGTAACCCACGTTCCCTGAAGGAGGGAACGGAGACGTTACATTTGGGAACTCGGCAGAGAGACCAATTTGCCTTTGAGCTTTTACTAAAGGCCAATGAATATTGGTGTGTACTGATTGCGCTCAGGTGCAGCTCGTCACTGCGTGAGTATAAGAGAGCACGCGCTCAGTACACCTGCAGGTTT
>JAUMHG010000055.1:4771686-4781892 GCA_032359395.1 Enteromius anoplus | reverse complement strand
TAGAATAGGGTATGCAGAAAGTGTTGTAAATGATTTACTAACGCGTTTACACAACAGGTCTGACAGCTCGATCTCACTGCAATTTATACATATTTTATAAGGAAACTAATTTGTACAATCTCACGAGTTGCCAATTCATATGAAATTGTACAAATGACCTACACCTAACCCCGCCGCAAAACCCCATCACTGGGGTTTAAGACAAATCGTACGAGTGCGGTCATATGAATTAGCCACAGAAATGCCAACTCGTAATTAATATAGATAAATATAAAATTAATTACATTAAAAAAAAAATTACATTCTACATTACTTAATAATTAATTTTGTGAACATATAGTCATGTTTTGTAAATGATTAGTTAATCATCATCTATTCACTTGTAAATGATTCATAACAAAACATAGATAAACATATTAATACATCACTTATTAATTATTTATTAACACATAGTTATGTTTTGTAAATGATTAGTTCATCATTAAATAATCACTTATAAATGCCTTACAACTGGACGTTATTATAAAGTGTTACCAATTGGGGTTATTAAACACTCAATTCAGTTAAACAGTTATATAAAAGTTACTGATTTATTTTCTTAAATTTTTTATTGTTGATAAACAGACATCACAGCAGCTGGTTATTAGGTTGTTTCCGCACTCGTTTGAATTGGGCCTGCTGCTGAAGTGAAGCTGGAGTGTGCGTCTTAAATATCTCTGCTTTAATCTAATCATAAAAATATTCTGCGACTGAATAAATGCACTTTTTACAAGAAAAAACTGACTATGAGTGGGGTGGCCCCTGTATTAACAGCGTTAAATAATTTTAACAAACTAAGCTGAAAAAAAAAAATGTATCACCTGCAATTTTTCCCTCTAAGCCCCACCTCTCTGAAATGCCTGGATTTTTACAAATCTTTCTGAGAAGTGAGGTGTTGCCCAGCTATCTGATGACACAATGACACAAAAACAATGAAACCCATCATCAACGAGGCATTAATTGCATCCAGTGGAAACATAATTAGTGATTATAATGACTTATGTTGTCTTTTTTATGTTGTTGTGATTTGTTTCATTTGTGATCAGAGAAACTACAAACAACAAGCACTACTCTACACTGTTAAAAACTCGCTTTTCAATAGTCAGCAGCAAATCCTTTAAATACGAAAACAAGTACTTCTCTTGTAGAGTTGGAATTGCCTTACTTTATTTAAAAACACAGTGTCTCCAGAACATGACATAACACCACCCCAAATGTGTATGCAAAGAATAATAGCTCCGCCTTCCTTCTTTGCATAAACATTTGGGGTGGTGTTATGAAAATAAAGCCACTCTGTGATGTAGAAAAGTGGGGGTGTGTTTAAACAAGCCGTTTTAGCAACACGTTCTCACTCCCAACTCGTTATATCGCATCGGCATGTTGATTGACGCCAAGGGTTTCGATTTTAAAACAACTGAGGACCCTTCGCGTCGAAAAGTAACTACAAAGGGGGACCTTGATCGTCAAAATGCGACGCAAAATGTTCTTGACCAAACGTCAAAACGCTGACGAGTTGGGAGTGAAAACGTGTCGGTTTTAGGGGAGTGTGGACAGGACATACATTTTATAAAGTATATATCTTTGGTTTTGAGACTTTAGTTCTTGCAACTTTAGGGACCTTATCTATGCACAAACAGCTTGCAACACTCCAAAGAGAAAAGAAAAATTTTAATCACATCATTTGACCCTTTTTAAAACCAGCTAAATAAAACGTCTTTCAGAACTGCAGATTCTATGAGTCACTGTCCGAATTAATGTAGAAGAAAGGCAGAATCCTAACACGAATTCTAGTTTCTTGTTTTATGTGTGTGTGTGTGTGCGTGTGTGTGTGTGAAAGGCACAGAGGTGAGACATGTTCATTCAAGCTTTATGCAATGCAATAGACATGTAGCTGTGGTGAAAATCATGATTAATTGAGGTTAAGCCAGATAGAACAATAAACATGTCAGAGGTTGGATGGTTCAGATCACAAGGTGCAAAAAAAAGAAAAGAAAAAAAAGAAAAGTCAAACCTTCTAATTTAGGAAGGCTAAAAACTCCCTTCACAACATTTTTGTGAGAGACGTTGATTTTTCTTCCTCATAGAGTGTGTTATTTCAACCTGAAGGCTGTTAAGGTAGATGACTGTCGTCATTTGGTTTTGCAACAGATAAATATTTGCAAGTGTGCTGTGCTAACACACCATCTCTCTCTCTCATACACACACGCAAACGCATTGACAAGCTGATTGCTGCTCTGAATTACGGCCAGAGAAGTTTGAAAGGAACGTCTTTTGCTCTTTTCAGAGAGATTATAAAGACATCTTGGCAGATTGTTGGAGAGACATTTAAAGTTTTTCCAGATGGTCCCCTGAAGTCTCCTTATAAAAGAGCCCCTTGTTTTATTGTTGCAAATGAAGTCAACTTCAATTGAATGACACGGTTGATGAGGCGTCAAGTTTGTGTGTATTTATGTAGAAAAGTGGGTCGCTGTTAGTTTGTGTTGCTTGTCACATTTGTTACCAAACCTTAAAGGCCGTCTTTGTCGTGCAACTGGAGTTTCACATTTGGTCATGTTACACAAATCCGAATAATCGATTTCCTTCGAAAGGTTTGATATTGTGATTTTCCATCTGCACACAAGAGTCACTTTTGTTTTTAAAAAGGTCAAATCGTGAGGAGTTAAATGTTCCTTGATCTTTTTAGAAAGGAGAGTTCAATGCAGTATAAAATCATGCAGTAACTTTGAGAAGACGAGTCCAAAAAGAGCATCTATAGAAACTAAGTAGCAAAATGGTTGTTAGAGTGACTGATTTTGTAATGCTAGAAACCAAAACATACAAACACCCACATTTAGACATTAGCACATATCGGGGGATCAGTTATCAGTCAGGGTGAAGTAATGAGAGGAAGACAAATGCTCCTCAATATTCTTCTGAAAGATCCCGTCTAATCTTTACAGCCAGAGTAACATATTTTGTCTCAAATTGTTTTGTGAAACTGCTGCAATGCGGCAAGTGTTTGCAAAATCCATGCTGGACTATATTGTACAGTGTTTATATACAGTTCCAGAAGGCACAGAAGCACAATATTGAATTCTAAATGTCAGAAAGACATTATAAGAAAATTATCTAATAAAAATTGTTCTCATTTTCAATTCATCATGCCTCTAATGCCTGATAAAGGGAGATCTTTATTTTAACCACTCCAAAAGCGGCATCGGTGACAAAGAATGAATTAGCATTTTCATTCAGACCAATGCGAAAAGACCAAGAAGTGGATGTGTCATGTTGACGTCAATGTTGGGATTTGCATTTAAAACAACTTGCACTCTTTCTTTAGAGAGATAATAACTTCATACATAGTGCACTTTCATTTTAAAACCATTTTCATTTTAAAGTTGCTTTCATTTACTTAGAGCTGTGTTATACACTGCATGAAAGGTCATACATAAACACACAATACATAATGGAGGCACTTTAATTCAAAAGGTCGGAGAGAAGGTGGAAAATAAGTGCATTTGGAAAAATATATTTATAAATAAATGGTCCCTTAGACAAATACTTTTTTAATGTCTTATAGCATAAAGCCACTCCTTTTTTGTCATACAGGTTCGGTTCACCTTTTTTCTGCTGTTTGATTTAGACCAAGAGTCAAGCGATTCACAATGTCAGTTTGAAATATCTTGATTGACAAATGTGTTTAAAGTTTGTTGAACTCACAAACTATCAAATAATCACAATGGAATGGCTAATGACCAATGGGCCAAGGAGTACCCATAATTCAGCTGTGATTTAAACACTTCCCCCAGTGGCCTCTTTCATTGCTCAGGAAACTTAATGGAATTCTCAGGTGTCTTTAAACTGTTTAAACTGCCACTATGTAATAATAATAGCAATAATAATGCAAATCAAAGTGAAACCAAAGTCTCTTATGCTCATGTATTTAATTTAAATGCAATAATATTGTGACATTTTATTACATATAAAATATATATTTTTAATGTGAATGTACTTAATTCCTGTGAAGCAAATCATAATTTTTAGAAGCATTACTCCAGTCCTTGATCCTTCCGAAATCATCCTGATATACATTTAATATCAATGGAAAATGTCTGAATAAAAAGATTTACATTTTCAATAGTAGTTAAAAATGCAGATAGAATGGCTTAGAAAGTTCAGCCACGGGAGGAATCTGATAGGAAATGTTCAAATTGATATTTTGTTGTGGGTGTTTCACTCAGCAAACTGTGATTTAGCACTTACAATTTGTGCAAAAATGACACAACAAAAATGACTAAATATTAACAACATGATGTTAACGTAATGAAAAGAAAACTGTGAGAGTTTGTGTCTGCTGAAGGCTAGTTGGTGAAAATACTTTGTGTTGTTCCTCAGTCGCTGGAGAATTAGAGCGATACAGGATTCTCCCACAGGTATCATTACCAGCATACTGACCTCATTACACTTGCAAGTTTTGCCCACTCTCTCTTTCTGCCTGCTCTCTGACTCTCAGTGCATGTGGAGGGGGTCGGCATGTCAGTAGACCCAGGAGGGACTTTTGGATAATCCAGACAATATGGAACAGCTCACCACGTCAGAGACAGTTGTGTCATTGGTCTGGACCTTGTCACATTCTCACACACACACACACACACACACACAGCTGGCGCATATCACCTCCAGCGCTGTGATTTTCCCACAAGAAGAAAAAGATTTTCTTTATCTGTTTACATCTACCGAGTCAGATGTTATTGTTTCTATCGCTTCCATCACTGTCAGTGTTGGGTGAAGCAGACATTGTGAAATCATTAGTGAATGTGTTTGTACATGTTGATGACACATGATGATGAACTAAAAAACATCTCAAGAAGATAATCGAATTTAAACACTGCACATTTATAGACAGCAGATGAAGTTAGATAATGAACCCTGTAGGGCACACACCTTTTTTAATTAATGTTAATTGAAAACATTTTTTAGTAATCACAGCAGCAGCAATTCCTGATATGATGGAGAAGATTCGATCAGGATATATTTTTAATATCGAAGGTATCGGACATTTTCAACATATTTAAGAATGGATTCAGGTGTTTGAATCAAAGTGTTGTGTGGATGTTTTAAGATGTTGTTGTTATTATTATTTTGAAAATAAATACACTATATTGACACACTATTAAAAATATTCTTTTAAATTTAGATTTAAAAAAAAACATCATGCATGCATCAGAAAATCACCAAATAGTAAATAATAATGTTTTAAGAATTATAGGATGGTATACTGGTGCTGTCACGGTTGTGCAGAGACAAAGCATGGAGAGAATCGTAGTAGATTTCATTCATAGTTTAATCTTCAAGAAGTAGCATAAACAGAGCGGATTTACAAACACCTAACGTTGACATTGACGGATAAGGACTGAAGGGCTGAAGTCAACTTATAAAGGGGAGACAATAACTGATAGACAAGACACACCTGACAAGAATAACTAATTAACTAAAACTGGGTCACAGGGAAGCACATGGGGAGAACAGACCAAAACACGGAACATAAACAAATGGGAGTGGTCACAGGTGTCTGTATAGTTTACAATTTTTAGCTGTGTATTTTATTAAGTTATAAACTCATGGCTTTATAACTAAGATAAAAACAATTTTAACTTCACTGTTTCACAACAAATTCATACATTTACCATAAACCATACATTAAACAGTATTCAGTGAAATTAGATAAATTTAGGATTATTCAATATACAGGTGCATCTCTAAAAATAAAGAATGAATTAATCAATTAATCAAACAATTAATAATTAATCAAGTGTTAAAATAACACAGGCATGAATGCAAATAAACAATGCTATTAAACGAAACTCATTAGAAACTGTGAGTTGAATGCATACAGTACATCCCTCACAGCCGCATTTTCATTCACATAAAATTAAATATTGTGTGTAGCATTTAGAAGACACTTCACCAGCCAAGAGGCTGAGTGTAATAGCACGTTCCCTAAAACACTGGTTATACAAAAACATACACAACACACCCATGCCACACTGTGCTTGTGTGGTAAACAGGAAATGGGCGAAAAGCAGGCTATATTACAGGATTCAGGTCTTACTCATTGAGCTTCATACAACAAAGAGGAACAATGAGTCAACAATGGTGAAACCCTAAAAATAGACCCAATCACATGACTGTGTGTCTTTAAAAGCTGGCTCTACTCTCCCATGGTGGCCTGACGTGTCTGTGTCTATGTGTGTGCATGTTTGTTTTTTCACTGTCTGCAAGCAGGGACGCTGCAAGCAAACTTGTGGTTTCTCCAAAGAATGGAGCAATATCCTGCAACCCAGCTGGTAAAGCCCAGCAACGGGATGGGAGGAGGGCAGCCTGCCTGTGAATTATGAGAATATCCAGCTATCACACTCTCATGGCTCTTACTGAACCTCCAGCGTAGCCTTGACCAGGGAAATTCAGCCTTGTCGGATACATTTCACTATGCATGTAGAAATGTTGTATCTAGACATTGGGTGAATCATACACACACACACACACACACACACACACATATATATATATATATATATATATACACACACAGTTTGTTTATATTATATATGATTTTATTATTTATTTGCTTGATGAGTTGTGAAATGATTTTTATGACAGTGAACATTTTCCCCTGAAAATTTTACAATAATAACATAACATAGAAGTATTTAAACTGTGAATGCTAGATTCCATTTATTATACGATTTACAGATACTGAGGATATATATATATATATATATATATATATATATATATATAATGAGGACACATCTGCTTATAATTAATGGATTTATTTCGAACTTAATAAGTCAAAAAGCAGGTCATAAATATCTATATAGTGGACCTCATGCACACTGGACTACTTTTCTTCCTTTTTTTTATTTATCAACATAAACCCACATCACTCACCATTCACTCTAACAGTATTGTTAGGATAAAATACAAGTCTAAAGGCCCATTCACAGCAAGAACGTTGGCTATGATATATTAATAATGTCTATAATATATTAATATCAATATATGAAATCTATTTTGTGTGTGTCTCTTGCTGTGTGAAGCGGGCAAACAAAGGCTTACTCTGATGGAGATCAGCTGAGGTGCATGTTCACATACACCACCCATTAAAGTACAAGCCTGCCATAAAACACCTAATCCTCCAGAGATTACATTAGAGTAAGCTCCCTGAGCCTTTCATTTCAAGAGCTGTCTGCAATGCAGTACATTTAAAATGTCCTTAAAGCTTATTTGACCTGTGACTTCATTTAGTTCTTTGATCTGGTACCATAAAAAGTATTTTCCCCCCTACCTAGCAAAACAAAGAGGCCTTTATATTAAAATGAACATTTAGACTGCCGCATTCTGATGGAAACTGACAGAAATCCTCAAGATCCTTCAGTGTAAATGTGAACAAGATGTTGATGAATAGAACAGATAAGCTGTGTACTGATATCTTGCCTGACAATTTATATAAACTGTTGAGCAATTCATTAGAACCTAATGTATCCTGCTGATTGTAGATTAACAAAACGTGTTATTCCCCATTGTTTGTGTGCAACTCTGGCTCATCAGAGCCTTATTTCAGTGAGATACTGACAATCAGCGTGCATACTGGGAAGGAAGAGCACATTGTCATCGAACTGGGGGATAGTTCCAGTTTTACTCCTCAAGAAACAGTCAACAGATGATGAGAAACAGCCTGGAAAACTATATCCAGCTGATTCAGATACATCCTCAGGTTAGAAGACTTAAGTTCTCGTCAAATTTAACCCACAACTAACCAGCATCTGGCCTCTAGCTACCAAAATGAGCATGAGCTATAGTGGAAATGGGGCAAAATACCATATTTACCACTTGATTTCTGTCCTACAACCCGAAAATCAGCACAACATTTTGAAAATGTTTGTTTGAGTAGCAAATAAGCATATTAATATGATTTCTGAAGAATTATGTGACATTGTAGACTGTAATGATGCTAACATCATGTAAAAAATAAATTACATTTTAAAGATTTAATACAGTTATATTAAATTGCAATATTATTTTAGAACATTGCCATTTTTAGTTTATTTTACAAAATAATGCTACATTGAGACATTACAAAACAGTAACATTTGCTCATGTTTTTCTCTTAAAGTTTCTGTAGCTTGTAAAGCACTGCTCAGGCTCTGGCTAATTTGTAATCTCTCTTTCTCTCTCTCTATCACTCTTGCGCTGTGTGACCTCTGACCTTTAATAAACAACGGTTGATCCAGAGTATGTGGATAAGTGCAGTGTGAATGTTTGGCTAGCTCTCGGTCTCTGTTGGTACGTGCAGTGCGAGGCTCTTGTTTACTCTGAATGTTCCCCGCCGCTGATGTTTAATGTCATCAAGGCTTTTCTCTCCTCACACAGGCTTTACATAAGCTTTCATAAGAAGCGAGTACGTGTGTGTCCTTGTGAAAAATGGCGGCTACATTGTGAGGAAACCCAGGCATTTCGCCCACCTAGAATAAACCAGTTCAAGGGCCGTATTTTACTTATCGAGATACCAACCCACATGGTTATTGAAGCACTGCTTATATACTGTACCCAAAGGTGAAATTCAATGTGAGACCTATAAAGCATCTGTTAATTAAATTATAGCACACAAAGGGGCAGGATATCTTTCATCTGATACAGCTGATATAAAACACTTGTGTGATTCATGCTTAACTAAGTCAGTGTTCTTGGCCAGGGCTCTCAGTGGAAAACAAAGCAGACAAAATTGTTTTATTAGTTTCAACTATGGATATGTGATCATGGTATATCCAGGTTTAAGAGCCCTAGGAGATAGCTGTTTTATTTCCTTGTCTTCCTTGGGAAGAGGAAGGTCAAAGCTGTTATAATATATAGCAGTACATAAGAAAAACGAGAAAGAGAGATTAAACAGATGAAAATCCCAACATTTGACGCTTCACGGTTTCAGTACATGCGATATATACAATATACTTTGCTACTTAAAACCAGTGCAAGAAACAGAACAGTCCTCCTTCGCATTGGTCTCCAATTTTCCTCCACTCCGTAGTCAACTTCACAAAGAATTTATTAGCTGATCAACATCTGCAAGCCATTGAAGCTGTTGTTTGGACGGCCGAGCCAGGCGGTGCTCAGCACTGTGTCCGGGTCACATGATGGGGTCAGAAAATTGTCAGGAGGCGCAGAGAGCTGCTCTGCTGGCACTGAGACCATCCTCCCATGTCATGCTCTGAAGCTTTTTATCGTCCCCCTCTGTACTTCTCCAGCTCCCAAGTTCATCAGCATCAGAGACGCTGCCCTGAGAAAGAAATCACGCTTCCTTCAAGAGAGTTCCATTCCCTTTAGTGCATCTGTCATGGCTTGCTCTAAAGCCCAGCATCTGTTAGTAGTGGCTGTGATGGTAGTCAGTGCAGAGGTGCTGATGTACTAATGTTTGGATTTGACATTCAACATGACGAAAATGGTAATGTTGCGCACAGAGAAATTAGTTTTATATTTAAAACAGCTTGCTCTGCCAATTGGTTGTCTTCAGTTCGGAGCACATGGTATGTGGAGTCTGTATCTCCTTTTTTTGTATTGCCAGTACTTCATCAACAACTTTAAAGTTCAGACTTTTTTTGTTCTTCTCCACAGTTATGCTGCATTCTGAAGCCACTTTGTTGACAGATGCTACATCAAGCTGTCACTGCTCACTTTTTGTTGATAATACGCATTGACAACAGAAAAATAAGTATGTTTAGAACTACTGCTTGTCTAAATATATTACATTACATTTAATATCCAAAGCAGTTAGCAGTGCATTTAAGGTAATCCCATATATGTTTTTGTCTCCAGGACATCAAACTCAACCTAGGCTCAGTGGAAGTACATGCTTCAGAAATAAACACTAGCAGTTATGGGGGTAACACTTTTTTTTATTTATTTTTTTATTTTTTATTTATATAGCGCTTTTAACAATACAGATTGTAGCAAAGCACTGAACATTATCAAATAGAAGAACAGAATGTATAATGACGAGAATTAAACTTTATTTATCAAATGCAGAGACGGTCTCTGTAGTCAAGACGCTGGAAAGCAGGTGTCCCCAACTAAGCAAGCCAGAGGCGACAGGGGCAAGGAACCAAAACCCCATCCATGAGAGAATGGGGAAAA
>JAUMHG010000055.1:4734134-4746264 GCA_032359395.1 Enteromius anoplus | reverse complement strand
CCATTGGGTCCACTTATGGCTGCACCCTCTCTGGAGAAGTCGGCATCAGCCGTAGATTCTCCAGAGCCCCCATTCGTGGCTGGTCATCCCGTGGAGGTAGCTGAGTCATGGTCCAGAGGGTTCAGGGGTACGCTTACACAGTCGGTCGGGTTCTAAAGAGCGCTTCCACCATCGGTCCTACCTGTTCCCGCCACCTGATCCACCCTGAAAGGCTTCCCCGCCGACAGCTCCGCCCAGGAATATATCTCCACCCCCGGTGGGCTTCTCCGTAGCCTGCTCTGCCCCGGTGGTCATCTCCACTGACAGCTATGCCCTGAAGAGCTCTTGAACTGTCTGATCGGCCCTGGTGGGCAGCCTCTCCATGGACTCCACCCTGGTGGGCGTTCCCACCGCCCGCTCCTCCCTGGTTGTCATTCCACCGTTTTCAGCGTCAGGAGCGTCTGGAATTTTGCCTGTTTAGTGGATATTCTCTCTGTCTCTCCCCATGGACTTTTGCATGTCCTGACCCTGAGCCTGAATAAACCTTTTTGCATATGAACTCGAACGCTTCACGTCCTGATTCATGATACATACACTTTTTTCCCCATAATGGACAATTTGCTGCTGTAATGTGTTCAACCATTCAAAATCTTTCTAAATATATGTATTTGTTTACAAGAAAGCATTAATTTAAAGTGTATTAGGTTCCTTTGAACTTTCTATCGCTAAAAATAAATTAACAACTGGGGGGAAATTCATAAAAATATGAAGCATTGGAGTGATTTATTAAAGACCATGTGACACTAAAGACTAGAACAATAATGTTGAAAATTGACATTTAAAAATAATTAAATAAAATGTAACCCCTTTTTAAGTAATATTTTAATGTAAAATTAAAATGTCTGTTTATCTGATGCATAAATATTTCTCCCTAGTAAAGAAAAAAAAAATCATACTAAGTATAGTTCAAAACTATTAACACATTTACTGACAGATAACTTGAGACCTACTGATTTAAAAAATGTAATGAAACTTTGGAGTATTAATTGTGCACAGTGTATATTTCTATTAATACACCTGAAATGTGTTTATGTCATGATTTTGTAATATTTACTAAATATTTAAAGTGAATCTAAAATATACTTGCAATAGTTCCACTTCAGCACAATCAAATATACTAAGTATGTATTTAATTGGACTTCAGCACTTCTTCCTCACAATTAAAGTGCATTAAGTACAAAATTAGTTGCTCTAGTTTAGCAGACTATAAGTTTAGTAAACTAAATGTACATTGCATTTTACATGGCATTTTATTAAGTACATAAATATGAAAATGTATTTGTAGTATACTGATCATGAAATGAATGTATTTCAAATACATTTAAGTATATTTATTTCTCACTAGGGTTACCCCATACAGAAACTCCAATATCCAATGTAATTCCATCTCAATATAATACTTCCGTCTTTCTGTGTAAAATTAGGTGTTTACTGGAACATTTTGTGCGCAATCTGTTGGCAACTGGTTTCAAGATCTAAAAGTGGGAATGTAGTTATTAGGTGTTTCATAATACACGATAGCCCCGAGTGTCAACTCTTTCCTTGAAATCCAGATGCTGCACGGCTCTATCTCTTTACTCTGTCATGAGTACAGCCATAAACAGTGAGAGGGTTTAGTCTATTTCTCTGCTGAGTTTAGAGGAAGATAATCTCCTGCCTATTCCAGGCAATCAGCACCTTGCCAAAGTCAATGTTTCTACACTACGGTAGATGAAAGAGACTTCCTCCTCTTCAGGCTTCTTGATCCTCTCTGAAAAAGAAAGTAAAATAGCAGTTAGATAAATTATGGCTGTGTTTACCTCAGTCCAACTCTCAGTTTAACTCTGATACCGTGTGTGTCTACATTTACGCGATATGCTGTGCTAGCAGAACTATGTAAACACACAGAGGACAAACTTTACTTTCAAGGTTTTGTCATGCAGGTCTTGCCGAAACATGCACACCACCAGTGTTTCTTCCAAAAACAACATGTTGGAAAGCAGTGGGTGAGGCCCACAGTTACATGCCCACAGGTGTGATAGGAGATTGAACGTGTTGGCATTGACTTGACTGAGCATGTAAACGCACAGCATTTACCGCAGGCTTTAAGTGGGAAAGTTAATGTAGGATTATAGGCCAATGCCACAGCTTTAACCACAGACAACGTGAAAAGAGAAATATAAATGACCCATCAATCATTCATTAAGACAGCATCATAAAAGACCTTCCTCATTTTCATCTCTCCTCCATTGTTTCTATCGGACGGGGAACTGTCAAGCTCTCACAATACCTTTACAGATCATGGCAGACATGTTCCAGCTGAGAACCCGAAAGAAAAGGCTCTGTTGGATGAACTTTACTCTCCTCTTCCCAAAAACTATTCCCACATTTCTCACCCCCCCACTCAATCTCAGCTTGGATCCAACTACAATGCGACGCTATTCTGAGAGCAGAAATAATAAACACAGCGCTTGGGAATCAACACAATCCAAGAGCAGTTCATCTATGAAGCAATCTCACCATTATATAAGACCACTCGATGTGGAATTCAAATGGCCGTTTATTTTATTGGATTCGCTGAAACAGGACATGATTGAGTTGCATAAGGCATGTCAGCATGGGCGGTGATGGTTGCTCAAGTCCATTTAGAACAATACTTTCCATTACCTCGCAGTCCCTGTGGTCATGTGATCAGGGCACAGTTCTTACTTTAGATAAGGTCAGGGTTGTTTATCTGTTTGCTTTTGTACAGAAAACGTTCAATTTAAAGCTGTTTTAAATGGCAAAATTGTTGGTCATTGCATAACACAATATAACAAACATGATTAGACTTTATTTTGATAGTCCACATTCTACTAACTATTTGGATTATTGCTGGTTTATACATGTGCAATAAAAGTTTATATAAGTTGTATATATATATAGACAACTTATAGGAGTTTATAAATTGACACAATTCGGTTTCAATTTGTTTTGATGGTCCTGTTATAAGTAACATTGCACCTACAGATCTACTAACTCTCAATAGAGTGCTAGCAGAGTATTAGTAGACTGGTAGGGTTAGGGTTAGAATTAGTTGATATGTACTTGTAAAGTTACTTATAGTCAGTAGAATGTTTTTTGGGAGACCATCACAATGAACAGTTAGCACAGTGGCGGTTTTAGGCATTAGGCATTTTTTCATGTCACGTGGGGGGTGGCACAAGAACTAATTGGGGAACCCCTAAACGGTTTTCTATTATCTATCATAGCCTACCTGTGACTATGGCGTTTAAATAGCCTAGATTCAAATCTAGCGCACATGAAAACAAGACCATTCTCAACAGGGAGTAATTCTGCACTGTAAGAGCATATAAACACTATAAAATTGCTCCGCTGAAGAATGGTGCTAAACAAGGCTCACACTACTCTCTGCTCGCACACCAAATAATCGTTTTCAGACTTGAGAGGCAGAGAACTAATAGCAAATCTCTTAGCTCTTGTGATTGGTCAATGTCAACACATGTTATGGCTTTAGGAACAGTGTGTTTGTGTGAGGGTTTTATTTTTTTAATAATTGATCCTTTATAAACAACAATACAACACCAATATATATTTGCAGTAGGATATAAAAATGAGGTATAAAACATGAAAACATAATGAATAGTCTAGTCATTTCAAAAATTGAGAATCAATTTAGAATACTGTAATTATCCGCAGTCAGCACAAGCAGCCAGGTGCATTATGGGTATTTCTTTAGAGTTTACTTATTTTTGTGTCATTTAAGCAGTTGGGTTTTTGTATTAGTGATGTTATGTGTGTTTATGTTCAAGTTAGTTTGGGTGGGTTTGGTTCATTTGCAGCCGTTATAAAAAAGTGTAAGTGTTACCATCATGGAGAGAGATGTGTAGGGGAGTCACTTGTTGATATTGCCGTGTGTATTATAGAAGCAGTTCAGTGTATGATTGAAAGTTGTTGGATGTGGGTTCTATTTCCTGACTGGATACATTTTTCGTCCTACCGTGCGTTGATCCACAAATGTCTGTAGAATGAATGAGCACATGTGTCGAGGAGAAGGTTGCTGAGAGGGGGTCTCGCACAGGGTGCAATTTCATGTAGAACCGCCACTGAGTTAGCAGACCTTAATTAGAGAGTGTACTAATATTCTAATGAGAGTTAGTTGACATGTAGGTGCAAAGCTACTTATTGTTAACAGATAAAACCATAAGGGACCATAAAAATAAAGTGTTACCCACAATTCTTCTCTTTTTATTGTCAGTTTTCGTCATGCATTCATGAGAATACCATGACACAAGCTTCCTCAATAGACCATTTTTGGTTAAAACAAAAAGGTGCGTTTCTTCAAACAAAACAGTTGCGTCTGATCCTTCGCTGGCTATGCTGATTTAAATCTAGCAGGTCTGTTGTGTCTCGTGTCGCAAGTTCAGTAACGCAGTAATGCCGATTTTCTCCGGCCAATCAATGACCAGCAGAGTTTACACGTCAAGTTTTGGTAACGGTGCGGCTCGCTTGGAACCTCGGCTGAGGTGGTACTAAAAAAAGGACCAGGTACCAGGTACTGTTACCAGTGGAAACCCTCCCCAAAAGTGAGCTGTACTGAACCGTACCGTACTATGCAGTGGAAAAGCGCCATTATTTCACTGTACAAAAATGGCCCCCACAGTCACCAGATCTAAACCAGATCTAAATAGAGCATCTCTGGGATGTGGTGGAGCTTCATGCCCTTCAGGGCTGGAGTGGGACTCCTTTTCAGCCCTGGAGTTCCAAGTCTAAGACCGGCCCACTTTAGTTCACGACTGACTATATTAAAATAATGTCATTTCCAATTCAGTGCAAATACAGTAGCCTAAGTGTTGCTTCACAGTGAAGATTTATTGACAGTTAACACAATGTAATGTTTAACAGTATCAGAACTTATTTTCTTTATTTTATCCAAACCTTGAAATGCATTGTGTTTCGCGGGGCTGCAAGAAAATAAATAAAAGGAGTGAAGCTGTGGTAAAATAATGAATAACAAGAGTGAGGCGATGGTAAAAAAATTAATAAATAAATAAAATAAATAAATACTAAGTGCAACTGAGTGCAGGCAGCTAACATATAGGGACACCGGCCCTCATTGCGGGCAAATCGACCGGCCAACCGGGAATTCTCCCGAACCTCCCGATTAGCCAATCCGGGCCTGATGCCCTGGATGTGCATCCCACAAATCTCCATCAACTGCAAGATGTTATCCTATCAATATGGGCCAACATTTCTAAAGAATGCTTTCAGCACCTTGTTGAATCAATGCCACGTAGAATTAAGGCAGTTCTGGTATGGTGGGGTATTAGTATTAGTATGGTGTTCCTAATAATCCTTCAGGTGAGTGTATAATAATAATAAATTATTATGAAAAAAATTATCTTTCCACCTATGTGTTAAATTTAGGGTATTTACTGTCAAATAAGACCATTTTTATCTCCATTTACTCCAATGTATTTGATAATGGAACTATTTTAAATTCAGGCCAAAATCTGACAAAAATCTGAAATATTTTCTAAGGTTTTTAACTTTAAAAAGAGGCCAGATGACCATAATTCAAATGGATATATCTTTAAAACCATTCAAGGTAGGATATGTATGACTAAGATATCAAGTTTATGGTCTCCTCTTTCCATGGATACCAACATTTTTAAATGTTTAAAAGTTTTCAAATGTGGGTCACTGTGACTCATTTAGCTGGATCTGGTCACATATAACTGAATTAAATAAGTTTTTTTTTACTTTATATAAATAGCATGTCTTTGTAAGAAACGAGAAATGTTTTGATGGTTCGTCTTGTGGTGTGATAATCCCATGATGGAAACTGTGAAAAGGGAGAGCCAAGAAGACATCTGTTACATGTTCGCTATCATTTAAACTTGTAACCTGACATCATGACCGTATGAACTTCCTGTCAAGAGCCTTGCAATAAAAGTGGTGTGCATGGTCATACATATGTTACAGCCACAAAGGGGAAGTGTAACTGTTTCCACTGAGGGCCTATTTCAATTTCTCCAGAATCTCTGAAAGACACTGGTGCAGTTTGAATACGCAAACCCTAGTGCTTCCAGCCAAACAAAAATGGTGGGAGTGGGCTAAAGAGAAATGAGAGACCCTGCTTTTACCTTGGAGACTTGACAGGGAGTCATGCCTTCACACATACCAGCTGACCCCATTACTCTGGACATTCAGATAGCTTTGAGATTAACACGGCTAATCCTAGCACGCCCTGAACGTAGTGTGAATGAGGACAACCCAGCCCTGAAAAATGATATCATGAAAAGCTATAATTGCATTAGCAATACTCTCCATCCTCAAACATCTATTTTTTCTGTAATGTTGTCCATCATAAACATATCCAACACCTTCTAGTGACCCACAACATGGGAAGGCAATCAAGTGTATAAATCCTACTCCAATAGCTCAGTAGCACGGGATTGGAAGTGATAGGAATGGTGTGATACATCAAGCTCAGTCATGTGCGGTTTTGACTGTGGTAAGGGGTTGGTTGGCTCGAAACCATTATTATGGCCTTTTCCTAAGAACTTCTTTCCTGTCCTTGTCTACTGCCTCTCTGGGTTCTCATTAGAACAGCTGGTGAGTAACAACACATGCAAGACCTGACCAGACACCTAAAGAGCAGAAAGGAGGAGTTAAGATCTCTGACATCTGCACGAGCGTTAGCGCCTCTTTGTGGGTGGGTTCGGAGAAATGTTCTTGCTGAAGACACCAAATGATAAGTCAGTTCACATAGTCAGTGATATGTGCAAAGTTGACCTCTGGTAAAGGAAATGAAGTGAACTGCTTGAAGGCTGTGAGAAAATGTTTCAGCTACATTGGTATAAAAAAAAAAAACCAAAAAACAAGAAAGCTCATCTCGTTATTTCAAGATATTAAGTCATTATTTTGACATAATAACTCATTATTTTGAGATATTATGTCGTTATTTCGACTTATTAACTCATTATTTCGACATAATAACTCGCTATATAAAACTATATAGTTAGAATTCCTAAATAAATTGTATTTTCTATTTGGTCCCATTTTAGAAAAGTATAAATTAGTAGAATATGCAGTGTAATGAAAGCTACATAGAATAAATGGGTATAGGGTAGGCTACTTAATAATTAACATATTAATACAGTAAAATGTGGCATTTATGGGCTATATAAAGCTCAATAAAGCTTAGAATTAATGCAGTGAATGAAAATCCCCATGATAACCTTTAGCACCAATGTGTAAAAGTGATTAACTGAAGGTCAAAATAACTACAATGTGTTTATTAACTGTGTTATTATGTAGTGGCTCATATCGAAATGACTACAAACTTTAACACAAGGCTTAAGTTGAAATAACAACTTAATGTCTCGAAATAACGGGTTGTGTCGAAATAACGAGTTAATAAGTCGAATGAATGACTTAATATCTCGAAATAACGAGTTAATAAGTCTAAATAATGATTTAATATCTCGAAATGACGGGTTATGTCGAAATAACGAGTTAATAAGTGGAAATAATGACTTAATATCTCGAAATAACAAGTTACTGTGTCGAAATAACGAGATAAATCGAAATAATGGCATAATCTCGATATACACATAAGGAGTTATTAGGTGGTAATAACACGTTAATAAGTCAAAATAACGACTAAATATCTCAAAATAACGCGTTATTAAGTCAATAAGAAGTCAATAAGAAAATAACAAGTTAACTTCTCTAAATGACAAGTTAATAAGTCGAAATATTGACTTAATATCTAGAAATAACAAGTTATGTCGAAATAATGACTTTGTAGCTCGAAAAAACAAGATTTATTTATTTACAAGAAGTATTTATTATAGGGCTGTAACGATACACCAAACCCACGATTCGGTTCGTATAACGATTTTTTTTCGTGGGGGTGGGCTCATTTTTATGAGCCGTTCAAAAGAATCGGTTCGTTCGTGGACGTCACAACTCTAGTCGCTTGGGAAAGCTTCTTAAAGCACTTACGGCAAATATTGTGGGTCTTGTCGACTACAAGCCATCCTTTTTCTCCACAGGGTAGCCGAAATGTTGCAATACTGCTGACTTAAATGAGGAGGAAGTGTCCGCAGTCTCAGGGTTGGTTGCGATGTTTCCTCACGTTCTTCTTCAACTAGCTCAACTTTTGCAGGCAGGCGTCACATGATTGGAAAGGTAGTCACGGGGTGTGTCGCGATTCTCCCTTATCACACAGGATCGTGGATCTGAGTTTTGCGATTTCGGTTTCATATCGCGAATCGTTACAGCCCTAATTTATTATTTATTTATTTATCAATTAATTAGTCAAAGATCATGGATTTAGTAATAAAAATCTTTACGTCTTTTGAGGGATGTACCACATGAGATTTTACAGTGTTTCATAATTTAAAATCTATTTTTAAAGACTAGGTATAATTTTGGAACCTGGCATACAGTCAGGAGTTTTGTACATCATAATTTTTTCTTGCATCTTTCTGCAGATTGGTTAAGACTTCTTTCTTTTTTATGACTGCTCTTACTTGCCACTCTAAAATAATAACAACAATAATAATAATAATATTAATAATAATAAAGAAGAAGAAATTACATTAAAGAAATGTATGTGTATATATATATATTTATATACATATAAAACAATTTATTTGGCCACTATCCTTCAACAGAATAGGACCACCACCCTCTCACACTAACATCCTGCCCGTGAACAGCCCAGTCTCCAGGATGTGTTTGGACGACTTGCAGGCTGGTGTGGAGACAGCCGGAGGACCTCCATGGTGTTGCTGGGAGATGGAGGGGTCATTACTGGAGGATTAGCCGAAGGGATCAAGGGCTTACTCAGCAGGCAGCTGTGGACTCAGGGTCCCATCAGTGCAAAAAACTGTGAGAACCAGGTTCTTGCCAACTTGCTTTCGTATGGGAAGACAGCCACTGTTTAGTCTAGACCAGCAAGCTATTGGCCAATGGCTATTGTGAGCAAATGTCACCTTTTGGATGGTCTGCATAACACATAGCAAGCGCTGAAGTGGTTAATTTGTAAAGAACACTAAATCAGAATTTGGCACAGAGATATCACAGCCTTTCAGAAACACACACACAAAAAGAGAAGAATATTGATGCACATTTATTGCGTTCCAGTGGGCAGCCTAATTAAACTGTCTAATTGTTGCCATTTTGAGGTCCCTGGGGTTGGATAATGTAGAAAAGCCCAGTTGAGATGCTCCAGTTGGAAGGATGAATAATAATATCTGCTTGACGTCATAGTGACTCTTTTTTCCTGTTGAGCATAAGGGACTTCATTCAGATGCTTTTATCATAGTTGCTAGGTGACCATGCCCAAACATGGGTTATGTAGAACAACTTTGTGAATTCAAACTAAAGCAATTAAACGAAGGAGCATGAAAGCTCTTCTGCAATATCTCTTCACGTAAGAGACAAATCAGCATCGACTGAAATTCTCAAATGCCATGTAGAGAAAATCTACATGAAACACAAACGTAAGCTAGTGCTCTTGTAAACCACTTGGCTGGACACAAGCTTTTAAGATTCCCAGCAGTAGGTTCATTGGTGGACAGAATAGAGACTGGTGCTATATCTGGAGTATGTGATTGAGTGTCCACAAACAAACATAATGACTGCTGCTCTTCTGCTCTCCTGTGCCTTTTAAAAAACAATCTAGCCTCTTCCCTCCGTCTATGGTGCCCAGAAAGCTTAAGTGGGCTGAGGCACGTCAACAGAGCCAGCATGACCATTACTCTCCTTCACAATCAGAACAGTAAGTATTGGATTATATGTCCTAATCCCTTGTGAATCAAAAGTGCACTTAATTGTACTGAATGTGCACCTGGAGTGTACTTAACATCATAAAACAAAACATCTATATATATATATTAAACCTCTACTTGCAGATAACTTCATAAAAGTCCACTTGCGTGTATTTGTAAAGATAATAAAATGCTTTAATAATATCAAATTATTATTATTTTTTAAGTGTCTGAAAACATTACATTAATTTTATTATAAATATTTAATTAACTTTGACTGCTAAACACAACAGAAGTCCTTTTGAAGATTATTGGTTACCAAACAGATGACAGTAGCTACTGACTTCCATAGAATGGAGTTAAAAATATGAATTGTTAATGTTAACTGTTTAGTTACCAACATTATTCAAAATATCTTCTTCTGTGTTCTACACACAAAAAAGAAACTCATACAGCTTTGGATCAACCTGAATTTCATTTTTTTCCCCAGTGAAGTATCCCTTTGTGTGTATTATATTATTTTAAAACTATTATTATTACCGTAAAAAGTAGCCTTTTTAAAAGGTATGCTAAAGTATGTTTTTCAAGTGATTATGGGTAAAAAAAAAAAAAAAAAAAAAAAAAAAAAAGAGGGTTAAAAAAAGGCAACAAAATATGATGCAAGTCCACTTTGAGAGCCCTCCGTAACCACAACTAGGTAGCCACAAGTACTTCTACCATGTTTGGTTTGATTTATAAGGACTGCGGGGCCCTTAATACTCAGGCTTCACCACATCCGTTTGCGCATTTCTCCCTCTATTCTTCCTCATTTCCTTTTCCACCTCTTTCTGCACTGTCCCAGAGTCAGGGAGAGGATGTGGGGTCTCTGATGGCCCATAACAGAGGCCCCGATAAAAATAGAGGTCAGATCGCCCCTCTGTAGTACAAGAGAGCGGGCAAAGGTGCTGCCACCAAATAAGTGGGCTATAAAGCAATTCCATCTTTGTGAGTTTTGTTTGGCTGTCAGATTTATCGCTCTGGCCCGGTTCCAGATCTCTACTATTAAGAAAGGACTGTGAATGGTCTGTGGAGTTAAAGTTATATGAATAGTTACACCGCAGGCCTCAAACAATGTCTGCGTCCCATTTGTATTTGAAGTGCCCTCCATTTACAGCTGGATTTCATTTAGAGCTCCCTCAACTCCATAAAGCTGAACACTGAAAACACTGAAACACACACACGTCTGACCTAACTCTTCTAAACCTTTTCAAAAGGTACACTATTGTACCTATTAGGTTCAAATATGTACACTTTAGGTACTAATTATGTACCTTTAAGGTACCAAAATGGACCCTTTCAACGTGTACCTTTTGAAAAAGTACTGCCCCAGTCACAACTTGTGTACCTTTAATTCTGAGAGAGTACAGTTAATTCTAATTGATAAATACGCACAAAACTAGACTCTTTTTGGTGAATTTTAACATAAAAGCATGACTAGCATAGATGCTAATATGCTAAAAACTACATTTTTTTCTTCCTAGATGCACTTACGGTACATAAATTCCAGATGAGTTTTAAGATTATTGATGCTCTGTTCACTTCTAGTCAGAGAACAACTTTAGTTTTTTCCTTTAGTTGTTGGATAAATAATCAAGTAATCTATAAACAAACACTACTCAACACTGCCAGTCTGTACAGAACTCTCATTTCCCAAGTCTCTGTGTCAATTGTGTCTTCTCAAGTAATTATCTGCATGTTCATTCAGTAATAGCTGGTAAGTTTCACAAGAAAGGACAAACAAATCAAAATGAGAGAGAGAGAGAGAGAGAGAGAGAATTATATTACCCTGCTGAAAAAACAGCATATTCTGGTTAAGTATGTTTTGAAGCTGGGATGCTGGTTTAGGCTGGTTTATGCTTGTCCTTTGGTTAAAGCTGGTCCTTGTCCTGGTTTATGCTGGTATTTTGCCAGCACACAACCAGCATAAACCAGCACAGGACCAGGCCTGCTGGAAAAAAACAAACTATAGAGCCCTGCCCAAAACATAATAGAAAATGCAATGGTTTTTAATGGTTTTTAAACCTAACCAGTTTTTTTCAGGGTAAGTAGTTTTTTAAATCTATATTAAGTCTAAAGGGTGTATATGTGTAGCAGCGGTGGACAGTAACAAAGTAGTTGTAACATGTTCGTTACTGTACTTAAGTAAATTTTTCAAGTATCTGTACTTGTCACGCTCAGGTTTTAGGCAGACAAGAAGGGTAAGTAAAAGGTAAGTATTTATTTCAGATTTCACAGATACGGAGGAAACATCAACTCAGGTAAGCACTGCATGTAAGTTTCAACATAAA
>JAUMHG010000055.1:4712309-4734034 GCA_032359395.1 Enteromius anoplus | reverse complement strand
TGTTTCCACTTAAATTCAGTTCTTAATATAGTGGTGTTTCTAATAATACATTACAGTTTTTAATAATATGACAGTATGTGTAATAATATAAAATTAAATATATACATGTGTTATTATGTTATATATATCTTGACTGTAACTGTGTTTGTAATCAGTGCCATATTACTAGACACATTCACCTGCTTTATACTTCATCTGTTTAACACTTATTTTTTATTTCTTTGTGTTTTTAAATTCAGAGGCACATTTTCTGACTGTCCTTACCCCCACAGGAAAACTCTGGTGAACAACACAAACTAATTATAGAAGTCAATGAAGCTGAGAAGTTCAGGAGAGCGTCTCCAGAGTCTTTGTCTTTTATGCAGTTTTTCTTCAAGCCGTGTTCAACACCTTGAACCTCCCTACATACTCACACACACTGATAAGTGTTATTTCCCTGTTTACTGCAAAAACTATAAACCTAAGGGGCGTAACATCTATGCTGGAAATGTTAAATATTTCACATAATTTTTAAAGATACAGTGTTTAGGTGATTAGAGTGCTCATCAGCACAGTTGTAAACACAGCGGCTTTATTCTTCTGCATCACAGTGCCTTTAGATGTTTGGGCATGCTCTGATATTTGTGCTTTTTCAGCTACTTATAACGTATTTTTGACCATATATTTTTCTTGTAATCAGCACAAACTGTTCTACAATAACATGTGACCAGGATGATTGTACATGTTTGCATTTTTAGAAAACAAAAATCATGCGTAATTAATTTGGGGAAAATAAAAGTAGCTGAAATAAGGCCATAAACTAATACTGAATAGTCCTGAAGACGTTAGGCTAAAATATTTACTCTTAAAACAATGTGAAAATTATTCCACTTAGAGAAAACAATATATTGATTTAAATTTTAAAATACATGTTTTGAGGCTGAAAGCTTGTATGAGAGGGAGTGAGAACGGTCATTAATATTCAGTGATTAACACCTGGAGAGACAAAGACCACTCCCGTAATGACCCATTAGTGACTATAAATGAGGCAGGTAAGAAATAATGTGAGGAGATTGAAAAAAAAAATGTTTTTTGAAATTATTTGTATTTTATTTATAACACAGTATAATTAAACTTTACACAATGAAGGTCAAAGACACATTATTGAGCACACTGATCTAACTACAGGATATGTGAACAGACTTTGAGTCAGTCCTGAAAACAGATTCTGTTCAACAAGTGAAACCTCTACATAATACCTGATATTTAAGTGTTTGCTCCTCCTTTTCAAGAAAAATAAAAGCTTGTTTTACCAGAGAATATCAGTGTAGTTAAATATCAGCACTCCTAGAGGTCATCAGTGTGAAGAGACTCAGTTTGAGGAGATGCTGCAGGTGTCTGAACACTAAAAACAAACATCAAAACATCTGTGAGCATGCAATATCAGTATATGTAGGGTATATATTCATATAGAGTGATTTTGTAGTCATAGACATGTGCACGTTTTGGGTTAGGGTAAAAAGAACAAGATTTTTTCTGGACCAATCAGAATCTTGCTTCTGAAACTTGAAACACACTGCCATCTGCGTTTGCGCCTGTCAAGAGACACCTGCCCTTATGTGGAAACTCTGATGGAAATTTAATTCAAGGTAAGTCAGTCTTTTTGGAGCCAAACGACATATATTTGTTTGCTTTAGTCAAGTAACGTCAGCGACCCTGTTCATTTTCATACAGTTAGCCTATGCTTCGAGCAAAATGCTTAATAGCAAACAATACAAACGGATCCAATGCTGGAATTTATGTTAGCAAGATAGCATATTTTCTAGCAATCTAACATTATTAGCTAGTTGTAATGTTAATTCCTGTATTGTCTGACCATCTTGCTAACTAAAGTTAACCATTTAGCTTTCTACTTAAATATATAGTATTTCAGATAGCCAACCAAGTGCTCTGCCCTGAGTTCTGGCTACTACTCCAATTCTGAACTGCCCTGATTAACGACTCGTTATGGAGGTAGTCGTACGCGCAGCAGTCATTCAAGTCAGCTGGATGTAGCCCAAGCGTAGCCCTAGTTTTAAAGCGTTTCTGATGTGTTGATGTAGGTAGATGTAACAGTTTAGACAACAGCTGAAACGAGAGTAATACCGTGTAACATAAAGCAATTTGACGTCTTGTTGCATTGGATGCACTGCATTACTTGTAAACAATGTCTATTTAGAATCTGGCGATGTGCAAGGCTAATGCACCAAACTCACCGGCAGAAGCTTTCTGTATAATAAAGGGCTACATTTTGCATCCAAAGCTGTCATTTGAAATCTTTGTATTGCATTGTGTGCTACGGCCTTGTAATGAATATTAATGTTAAATCCCACCCAGGGCAGCTCAGAATTGAAAACACCAATCAGTCCTTGGTTCGATGAGATTGGCTAACTTCCTGTGTTCATTTTCCATTTTAGATTGAGGGAGCTGATGTCACGCCCAGCTGGAGCTGCCAGCTAAAGACTGTTTATGGCACTCCAGCTCCCTATGAACTCTATGTGCTTTGTGTCTGTTTTCATAACTGGACTTCATTCCCCAGAATGCACCTCTCCCCCACAGCTGCTGTTAGTTAGGTTCAATCAGTACCACCTGTATAAATACTAGTCTGTTTGTCTGTCTGGTTGCTGATCATTGTGTATGGCTTGTCCTACCCTTGTAAGCGTTTTCCCGTTCCAGTGTCTTGTTATTCGTTGTTTGATTCCCTGTTGCCGATCATGCCTGTTTCCTGTTTACGATTTTCGTCTGTTCTTCTGGATACTGTTTGTACATCGCTCGACCTCTGCTTCTTCTGGATCTACGTTTTTTTCTCACCCTATGGACTGTGTTTGCCAGTATTTGACCTTTGCTGTTTTGACTTTGAGCTAATAAAACCCTTCTCTTGCATTTGAACCTGAACGCCTCTTCATTGATCGTGACAGAATGATCAACCAGTCAGGGTTCAGCAACGGAGGGTTTTAAAGTTCGCTCAGATCTACGGTCTTACTCATGAAGTCGTTTACCGAGGGACTCGTGGTACTGTCTCATTTTTGCAGAAGGGAGAGCCGCAATTAACTGCATTGCTCTATTTGCCGCTGTTTGATCTTCGACTGTTGACTCTGTCCTGAGAACCTTTTAATTAATACCCTTGCACATGGAATCGCCTGCCTCGCTCCTGATTCACGACACTCATGATGGACGACGGAGCTTCACCATCCCCAAGGAAGATCAGATTTTTTTGGGGTATGGTCATGTATTACCACAAGTTCATACCCAATTGTTCTAGTATTGCCAAATCGCTCTTTACCTTGACTGCAGCAACCAAATGGAAAAAAAGGTTACTCAAGAGGTGGTGCTGTTTTCAAGAAACTCAGCTCATCAGACTGGACTAAAGAATGTGCTCTGTCTTTTGAGCAACTTAAGTCTCCTCTCTTGGTCTCTGTTGTGCTGGCGCACACTGCCTTCACCCAGTTATTTATTCTCTCCACAGATGCCTCTCTGGACGGTATAGGGGCGGTCTTATCACAAGTGACTGTAGGGGAATCCAAGGCGTGGCCAATCCTCTTTGCAAGTAAGGCACTTACTCGAGCTCAGTCCAACTACCCTGCGCACCGCCTTGAATTTCTTGCATTAAAATGGTCTGTCTGTGAAAATTTAGCCATTGGCTAAAGGGACACCCTTTCACAGTCTGGACAGACAATAATCCATTGACTTATTTTTTCATTTTAACAAAGCTGAAACTAGACATGTGCAAACAGAGGTGGGTTGGCCCCTTACACATTCAACATCTAATATATACCTGGCACCAAAAATATGGTTGCTGACGCACTGAGCCGTCAGCCGTTTGTCCCTTCTAACGTGAGTCATAGACTTGTGGCTGAGTCTTACAATCGTCTGCTGGGACAGTCTGAATTGATAAAAGAACAAATGGTACAGAATTTGTTTAGGCTCAATAGGAACAATAAGTATGTTGAGCATCCATAAGAGCCATGTTCCTTGTCTACGGATCAAGTTTCCACTGTCTTCGAAGCTCATACAAAGTGGGAAATGGGAGCAGAAGGTAGAGCACTTTCCTGGCTTACTCAAGAAACCCGGCAAGTAATTCCTGCTGGTCAGAACAATGTGCTTTCAAGAGCTCTTCTCTATGTGTGTCGAGGAAGAAGGCCTTCTCGGAGAGAACGAGCCAAGGAACCTTACAAGGCCCTGAAACTGTTGAGGCAATGGGACAGATTCCCATTCCGTGTCCGCAAAAATCCAATGACTAAGTTTACACGTTCCCAGTTTATAGTTCCTAATTCTCTTGTCAGCGAAGTCTTGCGTGGCATCCATCAAGGCCAAGGTAGAATATTGCCTTTGGCTAGGCAGAGATTTTCATGGGTTGGACAAGAGAGTGATACCTGAAATTATGTGAGATGCTGCCAACGCTGTGTGGTCAGCAAAACCCCTGAACCAAAAGAGATAGCCCCTTTAGAAAGCATCCAAACTGTTCTGTATAGACTTCTGGTCTGCCGAGAACTCTTCTGGTAAGAGTGTACGTTCGTACATAGACGTTCTTGTGGTAACAGACCACTTCATGAAAACGGCAAACACATTCTTGTGCAAGAACCAGTCAGCATCTCAAGCTGCTCGTCATTTATGGGATAGTTTCTTCTGCGTTTATGAATTTCCACAAAGAATCCATTCAGACCAAGGAGCAAACAACGAGAGCAGGTTGATTAAAGAACTTTTGCAGATTGCTGGCATACAGAAGTCACGAACCAAGGCATACCACCCAATGGGCAAAAGCCAAGTCGAGAGGTTTAATCGCACTTTGATTAATAAGTTCAGGGCATTATCCCCGAGAGCCAAACAGGACTGGCCGCAAATGCTGCAAACCCTGATATTCACTTACAACAGTACTGCCATGATTCAACCGGCTTTGCTCCGTTTTTTCTTATGTTTGGACGCATTCCCAGATTGCCGGTTGAAAATGGATTTGATGTCCTAAAATGTGGATCGTGGTAACAACTTAGCAGACTATGATTAATACGTGAAGAAACTGAAGGACGATCTCACAGAAGCGATGTTAGTTGCTCAGGCCAACAACACCGCAAGTCAATAACGACAAACTGACTATTATAACAAAGACATCAAAGGCAGAGACATTGAGGAAGGTTATTAAGTGCTGCTTGCCAACAAAGGAGAGCGTGGACGATGCAAGTTAGCCGACAGGTGGGACTCAACATTGCATTTTGTGGTGTCTATGGACGCAAGAAGTCATACCTACCGCATTAAAAATACTCGGACCAATCAGGAGAAGGTGGTTAACAGGAACTTACTCTTACAAGCCAACTTCTTGCCCATTGAAGAGAGGGAAGACCCAATCTCTGATGAATCAAAATCAGATTATGAGACTGACAAGTCTGTGATTGATAATACTTTTAATGGATCAGTGGACGCTGGTAATGAAATTGATGGAACCGTTCATCCGCCAGCTTGTCCATTAAGTTCATCAGGGGAAGACGGAACCAAAAGTCCAAGTTCTATTTCAAATGTAAAGGATTTCCTTGATGGATCATTTCTTGAAAGCTAGAATCTGGAAACCGTTCCGAGTTCTGAGTCTAACCTGTCTGATATAGAAATGGAGGAAATTGAACGTGACATGACAGAGTTAATACCAACTGACCGAGTCCCTGGAGAGACTATTCCACTGCCTTTTGATACCACTCAACCAGTCAGAACAAGGGTTGTCAGATTGGCAAAACCGGTTAATAGGCTTATTCAAATTATGTCCCAGACAACCCTACTGTGTAGCCCCTCACTTATGGCGCTTTTCACTGCATAGTACGGCATGGCACGGTTCAGTACAGCCCCCTTTTGGGGGTTTTCCACTGGGAACAGTACCTGGTACTTGGTCCTTTTTTTAGTACCACCTCAGCAGAGGTTCCAAGCGAGACGAACCGTTACCAAAACGTGACGTGTAAACTCTGCTGGTCACTGATTGGCCGGAGAGAGTCCTCATTACTGCGTCACTGAACTTGCGATACGAGACACAACAGACCCGCTAAATTTAAATCAGCACAGCCAGCGAAGGATCGGCCCGGAACTTTTGTGTTTTAAGAAACGCACCTTTTTGTATTAACCAAAAATGACTGTTTCGTGGTCTATTGAGGAAGTACAGACGTTCCTCTCGTTTATAGCCGAGGAGCAGATCCAGCAAGAGCTTGATGGGGCAATGCGGAATGAAAAAGTTTTTCATTTATTAATTTTCTACGGCAGTAGAGGCAGCGCAACAATAACCACATGTGAATAATCCCACCCACTCTAAAGCGGTACTAAACTGCAGTGCAAACGCAAACCGAGCCGAACTGAGCCGTGCCGTGCCGAGCCGAGTCGTACCACGCAGTGGAAAAGCGCCATTAGCCTTTTCAGGTGAAAAGCTCAATAAGTCGGGGTTAATTATTTCCTGTTGGTGTTATTCATGTGGGGTATTGTCCAAGTAGTTATAATTTTCAGTATCTGTTAAGTAGTGTCTATGGCACTTATTTGTTTTGCGGGCAGACACTAGAGTGACTGGGTAACTTTCTATTGTTGCTCTCCCAGTAGGTTGAGTAACACGTATATTGCATGAAGATACTGTGTTGTGTGATCACATTACCCAGTGGTGTCTATTAGTCACTAGTATTGGACTAGTTTTGTAAAGTTCAGCGGGGTGAATGTAGCCAGTTGGAAAGATAAATATTAAATTTGTAGTGTTTTATTGTGATGATATTCATATGTATGCCTATTGTCGACTGGCAAAGAGCAACCCAACAAGCAAGATAAAGTGCAAGTTCCCCGGAGGGTGGATTTATTAACAATTTGTGCAACAAACTCAGTCCCAGTACAACAGTGATCCAATGGTGCTGTGCAGTGTGGTGCTTCTCCTCCTCTCTCCAGCGTGTGTGAGTGGTACTCCAGTGAATAGTGCTCTTTTCACTGGGCCAATCGGTCAGAGTGAGTCTTCTGAGGATGTAAACAAAAAGCAAGGTTAGTTGTGCACAGCATTAGTGGAGACGTTTCTCATCTTACTGCCGGTTTGGTGCGTCTTACACATGTGTCCGGCTGTGACAGATTGACCCGTGGCAACGAGCCCCCAGCCCTATTATGATTTGATTAAAACGACAACTGAGGAGTTTTACCCTAATATGTCACATATGAATACCCTAAAGAACCTTATCAAAGCATTGTAAATTACCGGATGCAGTTCTTAATGTGGCTCTGTAACAATGAAAAGAAGCAACATGCAAAGAGCACTTTGGGCTAAAATAAAGCACGTTTAGTACTTCTCAAGCTGAAATTTAATTGTAAGGAGTAAAACTTTTTGGTTTTTTTTCAAAAATGTAATCAAGTATAAGTACAAGTTTAGATTTAAATTGTACTTCCCTAAAACACAAACCCCCTTCCACTAGGTTACAGTAAAGAAGTATTTTTACACTCTATGTTTCAAAAATATAATGCATTTTTTCTGTGAAGCTTGGCATTTAAATAATCATCAAATGACCATCAAACCAAACTGTTTGTTCCTCAGTATCTTCATGTTTGACTCTGGGTTTGTCTCAATCATCTCTCTCTAGTTCAGTAGAACACTCTCTATGACTGTAGAATGTGTGTTGCACACATATGTTCACGGGAGCTGCATGTCTGGAGATGGACACATGGGGGCAGAGTGGGGATGGCACATGCAGGTTCTTGGAATGTGAATATGGTGGTTGTTCATTTAAACAAGCTCATACAAAGCTATCACACGACTTGTCTGTTCTGTGCACATCTACAACGACTGAAGTCATGTTTGTGATAAACTGATTCATGATAAGCTCGAATTGCTTGTAAAAACTATAAACAGAGTGAATGGTTTGCATTTAAGGAGACACTATAAAAGTGCAAAAACACCAACCTCAGCTGAAACACAACAGATACAGGACATCACAGCGCCGTACCAAAATAAACGTCCCACTCACATGCCAACATTTATGAAGTACATAAAACACAGGCACACCACAGAAGGCAAGGTCAAGATTATTATTACAATTTCTACTTAATCCACACAGCTAAATTCTGACAATTATTTTTCCTTCCTTTATGTTATTTCTCCACCTTCCCTTCTTTTTATTGAGGTATATCTGCCTTCTTTTAGGGTCTGCTTCATACAAACCCAGTAGCATCAACAGCGCTATTTCCTTTCAAACAAATTTGTGCTATTTAGGCAACATTTTTTTAAAGCATAATAAATTAATTATGAATACATGCTTTAAATGCATAATTTTTTACAGATGGCAAAATTTGTCTGGCCCACAACCTTGCTTAAAGTCTTAAGACCTGAGGATAAAGTGTTAGGAAAATATGTTTTCTTCATGTTTTTACCTTGTTTAGAACATAAAAAATAATGTGATTTTTTTTTTCATTCATAAGTTATGCTATGTTTCAATTTCTTTAAAAAAGACATGACTTTAATTAATATGTAAAAATACAGGCAAAACAAATACTTTATTGCCATTTTTTAAACAATCTTTATATATAAAGATGATTCTCAACTGATAAAACAAAATGATTTGATATACAATTTTTCTCTCTACAAAATGTATGTAACATGGTCATAAAACCTTATGTGCAATGTATCTATAAACTAAACCTAATTTGCATGTTAATGTGTTTTTGAGGCAACATAGTGAAAAAAAGAAGTGTAATAACGGGAGTAATGAAGTTATGTCTCCCGAAATGCATGAAAATGTATGAAAATCAACCCCGTTTCATAACAGAAAGTCATATTTTAAATTAAAACCCCATAACATTTTACTAAGATAATATTTACAAGACTATATTTCCATAAGAACCAGAAAATAATTTCAGACATGATAGACCAAGGAGAATGAGTGATCATGATGAAGCATCCTTCATTTCCTTAGCCCTACATGTAGTCCACTCGCATTAAAATTACTATTATTTCACAAGATCGTGTTTCCTTATGATAAACAATTAAGGTGTATTTGGCGTGCTTTTCCCTTGAACTCCACTTGCCCCCAGAAGGAAGACGCGAAAAAGAGGTAGAGGAGGGATGCATAACAAGATGTGGAAAGGAAGGAAACATGCTTATTTAAGGGAAGGCTTATGGATTTGATTGGACGAGGTGGAATTAATTGATTAGAAAAGTGATTTCAGGTGCGGCTAATTATGCATCAGCGCTACTTCTGAAACTTGTTTATCAACATCACTTTTTGCTGTGGCCGAGATCTGGGTTGTATACTGTAAAGTGACTTCTGTTATTTTATGTGGCCCAGGTCTGGCCTAGACACTTTAATGCAGAGATTCGGTTTGGTCCCCGGGCCAAATGTGGCCCAGAAACTGCTAAATGTAATTCAGAATTAAACATAAATACAACCATTTAAAAATATTTAAAAGGCTTTATTTATATAATTACCAAATACCATATATAAACAATTAACTAATGCACTACAGTATATACATTAGCACAATATTAAAACCACAAAGTAAAGTAAATTATATTTACTGTATATTGTACCTACAGATGATGGACAACCAGAATGAACTTTTTACCGCCGCGGCGCAGAAGAGTGCACTTGCAGCTGTAGACCGCCGAGTGGCACTTTAACCACAAGTTTTTGAGCAAACGCTTCAAAGCATGTTTTAGCAAACAGCCGTTAGCTTTGCCTCGCTGATGTGTTTTATTTGACGGCATCAGCCAGCGGAAAATGAAAGAAAAAAAAAGAAAAAACTGTAGTTAATATTCACAAATTACAATTTAGTAGTCTACTTATGAAGTTATTTGTGTTTCTTAGAATGAAAAAGTAGTAGTTTAGGCCACTTTGCATTGGAGCTTTGAAAGTGGTAGACTATTTTAGTAGTCTAGGAAACATACATAAATGTGTGAAATAAAAATATTCTTATTATTAATATTCGTTACACATATGTTTTTATTAATATTTTTTAAATTCATTCGATTAAAACAGCAACAGCGTATATTTTTGTGACGCACAGACGTTTTATTTGTTACCCGTGCTTTCGCAGTCATGGATACAGCTGAGACGAGCTCGCGCTTCAACAAGTGAAGCCACCGTCCATGATTTCATTGAGGAAACATTTACTAACAAGCCCTAAATATTCCATGACAGATTTCTTAAAAAATGAAAGGGCAGGCTAAGAAAAAACTTTCTTTTTTTTTTTAGCATATGAAATCACAACGTTTTGTAGATATTCACAAATAAAAGTAGACTCTTTACAGTTCTGAATTTAAATTGATGTCATAGGCTAAAGTAATCAACCACTTTCTGATCGGCTGCTGATGGACGCTTGCTCTTTAAAAAACAAAAACTTCTATTTAACAAACTAAAAATACTCCAAAGATTTTTCTAAATTAACTTAATAAACAAACAAAACAAAATATAATAATTTTGACATTAAACACCAAACCGAATTATTTTAATTTCATTTTCTTTGCGTGCAGAATAACACGTCCGCCTATAGACAGCGACTTATCGTTTTATTCGGGTAGTGCATCGCTCATAGCTTTAACGCTTAAAATAGAGTTTAGGAAGATTTTAAGCGGTGCTGCACAGAGGGATCAGTGTATGACATCATGTACCATGAGAGCTTTCGTGCTTTAGAAACGTGTAATTTTCTCATGTATCTTTTTGATTTTCGAGTAAAGCTTTTTCCACACTGTTGGGAGGTGAAGAGATTCTCCAGTGTAAACTCATGTGTCTGTTAAGATTTCCTTTTTGGTTGAAGTGCTTTCCACACTCAGGGCACACATAATGCTTCTCTCCAGTGTGAATCGCCATGTGTCTGTAAAGATTTCCTTTTTGGTTGAAATGCTTTCCGCACGGGTGGCACACATAATGCTTCTCTCCAGAGTGAATCGCCATGTGTGTGTCACGGATTTCTTTTCGGTTGAAACTTTTTCCACACTGTTGGCAAATAAAAGGAGTCTCTCCTGTATGAATTATCATGTGGTCGTTAAGGTTTCTTTTTCTTTTAAAACTCTTTCCACACTGTTGGCAGCTGAAGGGCTTCTCTCCAGTGTGAATTCTGATGTGGGCTCTAAGGTTTCCATGAACATCGAAACGTTTTCCACACTGTTGGCAGGTAAAAGGTCTCTCTCCTGAATGAATTCTCATGTGGTCGTTAAGGTTTCTTTTTATATTGAAACCTTTTCCACACTGTTGACAGGTGAAGAGCTTCTCTCCAGTGTGAAGACTTGTGTGCCTGTTAAGGTCTCCTTTTTGACTAAAACTCTTTCCACACTGTTGGCAGGTGAAAGGCTTCTCTCCAGTGTGAACTCTCATGTGCCTGTTTAGGTCTGCTTTTTGGCTGAATCTTTTTCCACACTGTTGGCACATGTAACGCTTTTCTCCAGTTTGAATAGGGTGTTTCTCACAGTGTGTAAGGTTTCCATGTTCATTAAAACTACGAGTTGTTTTCTGTGAGAAAGCTTTTTTAATCTGTGGCCAATTGAAAGATTCATTTTCAGTTTTAAAATCATGACGAGTCTCATATTGTACTTTCTCCTCCGCTTCATTCGGTACTATGTGCTCCTCTTTCAGCGGCATGAGGTCTATGACGAAAAAAAAGACAAATGAAAGTTAAGCCAGTTTAATAGTACAAAGAAACAGCCAAACATTATATAATTGATAGCTGTCCTTTGTTTACTTTTGTGTGTTGCTCAACCCCAGAGTAATACTTTTACTAATATGTTATTCAACAATTTAGATTTTATTAATATTTCTTTATTTTGTAAAACCCTACATATGTGGAATAACCCTTTTATAAGCGCAGTAGGCCCCAGTAACCACAGATTCTTGTGGCTTATTGCTTTATTAAACATGTATTCTAGATAGTATGTGCACTTATCTATTGAAAGAGGTGATCATATAATTTTAAAAACTCTTATATTATACTGTAAACTCTTTTTGTTTGTTTTGGGCACATCCCAAAAATGTTCATGCTCGCAGTTAATAAACCTTTTATCAAAAACGAGCACAGTTTGGCCCAGGATAAATCTACCATGTCTAAAAATATTGGGGGAAAAGGTATCTAATGAACTATGTCTAGTTTTGTAGATAAATGTGAGGACTTAATCTCCATCATAGTACATAAACTGTGTTCAATACCACTTTTTCTGAACCAATCCCAATCCAAAACAAAAAATGTTTGTATCAATGCTGATATTGATCCAATACAAGCAGTTTTTTTTTTATTTTTTTTTTTTTTATCAGTCTTGGATTTTTATACCTGTAACAGGGCTGAAGATAACAAAAGACGTGCAGATTAATTTGCGAAGCATACAATTCATATACAGGACTAAACATGAAAGAGGACCAACAAACTGAAATTCTTTTATAAGAATTGAACAAAGAGCATTCGTTTATGGCTTTTCAGCTGGATATAGAGGATATTAGTTCACAATTGGCCTCCATGGCCAGTTTAAAACTGGATGAGAGCTCACGGACAGACCCTTTAGCTGGGTCGAAACTAGACAAGAGTTCATCAGCAGCCTCTGTAGTCATGATAGGGAAGACGAGGACTCACAGATGGCCTCCAAAGTCATGACCGGGCAGGACGAGAGCAAATGAGTGAACACCACTGACAACTCTGGAAGTTCTACAGTGGTATCATCAGGGCACAGAAAGAGTTAGGGATAGATGCCGGTTCAGGGATACAAGCCGCTTTTACTGATGTCAGAGGTAGGTCCTCCACGCTGGATATCAGTCTGGTACATTGAAGAACTGACCTCCATGGTCTCGGTGCAATGGACAGGAAATAACAGGACTCCCGATTAACAGACGAGACATGACGGGAGTCTAGAAGATCAGCTAAGGTGTGACATGAGTCAACAATCAATTGTGATGAGAAGATTTTCTGGATGAACAACTGAGATGGGATAAGATTAGCCGTGGCGCGACCTGACTCCTGAAAACTTGCTGAGCTGTGACGTATCTCTGGACGATGGCAGTGATTTGACTTGACTCATGAAGATCAGTGATGACTTGATTTGACTCGTGAAGATCCACTATGACTTGACTTTTGACAATCGACTATGATTTGAATCCAACTAACTAATTTAAACATTTTTTTTTAAGAAAAAATAATCATTTAATATAAATTCTCATCACTGGGCCTTTTTTTGCCACATTTAGCCATTACACTGCATTACACTTAGTGGTTATATAAAACCACCATTTTCTTTTTAAAGCTAATTAGCCACTTCAGTATGCTTCCTCAGATTTATCATTTGTCATCAAACATCATTGGTTCTCATAGGTCAAGCGCACGTTTAACATATTTGATGTAAGGCGGTGTTTTTTTCGGAACAGCATATTTGTGATTTCCTCATTCTTATTGAGCACCGGTAAAGCCAGTGCTCAAGACTGCTACACATACTAAGCCCATTGACCAGTGCTTTTTGCGCATGCATTTTATTTGCACAGTCTCTGTGCGCGCATCAGAGTGGACTTTACCAAAGTGCAGTTGCGCTGTCCTTGAAGGATTTTCAGCTTGCATTAGAAAACGGTCAGTTTAATATTAGGAAACCCACATCAGTCTAATGTATTTGAGTCTTTTTTATGCGTCATAGACGCAAATGGGGAAAAAATACTGTTTGCGTGATGTGAGATGAATCAGACACCTCAACATCAGTGTCTCCAAGTCGAAAAACGTTCATATATTCCCTGTTGCTGTAACGTAGCAGTTTTATTAAAATGCTACGCATTTAACCTATGTCCGTTTATATATTGTTTATCAACAGTATACATTTTTATATTGCTTGGATCAACTAGCTTTTTATTTTATTTTATTTTTTGCATATGAATGTTTATTCATAACCACACTAAAAATAAGTAGTCTAAATTTTGATATCTAGCAACACAGACAAGGGTTGAGAGGAAAAAAAAAACAGTAAATATAACATTTCCCTTCATATGTTTTTCTCATCTTATTGTCTACTACTTTATGTCGTATATAACGTTCTGGGGCATTCTGCAAAACAATAGCCTAGGCTTAAAAACACTTTTTAATGAGCACATCACGCTCATCAAAAATCTCAGGTATTTTGAGCAGTACAATTATAAAACATATGTGCTATATTAAATGAAGTAGCCTATATAAAATTGCAAAATAAAGCTATTTTTTTACTTGAATGCCTTTAAAAAAAACAAGTATTTTTAAGTACTTTTACTTTTACTGGAGTAATAGTTTATTGAATGTACAGTATCTGTACTTTCACTCAAGTACAGCTGTACTTCACTTAAGCACAATTCCCCTAAATGTATCAAATACAATTGTTTACACCTTTTATTGGTATTGTAAAAAAAGTATTTTACACCTTGTATATGCTTCAAAAATATAATGCAATTTTCTGTACAGCTTGGCATTTAAATAATCATCAAACAAGAATGAAACCAACCTGTTTGTTCCTCAGTATCTTCATGTTTGACTCTGAATGTTTCTTCAATCTTCACATCTTCAGTCTCCTCTTTAATAAACTCCATCTTTATAATCCACAGTCTGTCGTGTTAAAGATAAGGAAAGAAAATCAGTCCAAACTAAATCACTGGGTTTGTTTCAGTCATCTCTCTCTAGTTCAGAAGATACTGTTAATGACTGAACTCATGTCTGTGATAAACTGATTCAAGATGAACTCGAATCGCTTGTAAAAACTATAATCAGAGTGAACGGGTTGCAGTTAAGTAAACACTGTAAAAGTGCAAAAACACCAACCTCAGTTGAATCACAACAGATGCAGGAAAAGCGGCGCAGACTTATGACATCACAGCGCCGTACCAAAATAAAAGTCCAACACACACTGTAATGGCAAAGCTAAGATCATTTATTAAATTCTACTTAATCAACAAAGCTAAATTTTACCAATTAATTTTCCCCCTTCCTTTTTTTATTGTGTATATTGATGTATATCTGCATCACACAAGCCCTGTAGCTTCACTGCTGTTCAGTGCTATTTTCTGACAAATGCATTCATACTATTCAGGCAACTCTATCATACACATTGATCAGCGCATCTGAGACATATTACAACAGGGGTCATCAAACTTGATCCTGGAGGGCTGGTGTCCTGCAGAGTTTAGCAGAGTCACAGCGGCAATACATTCTGGGAATTTAGGACACAGGTGCTACAGCAGAGACTGCATAATATAGCAAATGTAGATGTTTATATTACTTAATGTTTATATAATTAGGGCCCGAGCCACTAGGCAGAGGGCCCTATTGTTTTTCTAAGGATTTTATTTTTCCCTCGACGATTCTTAACATGCTCAAAAACTCTTGAAAATCGGAACACACATTGGAATCTGCGGTGAGAGTGGGATTCGGGTGTGACACAGGCGCTCGACGGCTCCCCCTGGAAATGTTTCTGAAATCTTGATGTATAGCTCACACATACTTGCAGGTATTCATATGAAACTCAGTACACATAAAGATCTAATTGAGCCGAGCCACATTTCACGGTGACAGTCAATGCCCCTCTCAACAGGAAGTATGCTATTCAGGGCTGTTTAAAAAGTGCATGCTCAGGAATTTGAAATATCTTACATTTTTAATTTTAAATAAAAAATTGTAACTCATTCTTTAAACCAGGAAGACATGATTGCCAATCCAAAACCTTGGAACCATCAGAACTTCGATACTTCATTGGACCCTCAACAGCGAGTCAATGCAAGTATCGTACATATAACTAAACTAGAATGAGGTTTAATTTTAGTTATAGAACCCAGTTGATGGCACTGAGGCTTTCACGGGTGGTGTCACGCTCAGGTATTAGGCAGACAAGAAGGGTAAGTAAAAGGCAAGTATTTATTTCAGATTTCACAGATACGGAGGAAACATCAACTCAGGTAAGCACTGCATGTAAGTTTCAACATAAAGACTCCGTCTTCCATCACATTATTCAGCAGAGAGCAACACTGGTAAGTAATACGTAGCAGGTAAGTAAACTCAGGTAATGCAGTTGCATAAAAGGCTTTCCAAAAGGATCAAACAGGTATACTCAGTCTCTGTTGCGAGCAGTCTGCTGTATGCAGAGATCGGTAGACTTCGTTCTTAAAGCATGCACAGTTCATCAGACTCCGAAGTACATGGAACTCAGGCAGGTAGTCGTACAGGGAAGGTTGAGAGATCACAGGTAGTAGAGACGTTCTCAGGTAAGGACCTTGAGCTCAGCCAACGCATGTTGGTCTGAGCTGGGCTTTTGAGGAGAGTGAGTGATTGGGAACAGGTGTTCAGTATTCTGGTGATTGGGATCGTGAAAGTAGGTCAGGTGCTGGGGTGACTGGTTGAGGTGCGCTGGTGGCTTATTCAGGATCAGGTGACGGTGCAAATGTGACAGTACTTTACCGAGGAGTTTCATTTTGAGCAACTTTTACTTTTACTTCACTACATTCCTTAGCAAAGGATCGTACTTCTTACTTCACTACATTTCATAAAAAATATCGTTACTTATATATCACGTGCTCTGAGCGAGACGCAGACGAGTGATTCATTAACAAACTAAACGATTAATTTTCGAATTGGAACGATCCAAATGCAGCTGATCTCGATTCGACAACTCACTGATTCAAACGATCCGTTCAGAGCGAGTCTCCAGTGAACCAAACTCACAAGAACAACTGGTGCGCGCTACTAATGATGCGAAAAGTAAGTTACTAACTTTAACTGAAAAGAAAATCATATTCAGGTAAAAATTGTCAGTTTGTTACAGTACACTGCCGTAAAGGGTGATCCATTTACGTCCACTGAACGGAATGCAGACACATCAACATCAGTGTCTTCGGGTCAAAAAATGTTTATATTCCCTTCTGCTGTAACGTTAACGTTAGCAGTTTTATTAAAATGCTAACGTTACTCATTTAGCCCTACGTCTGTTTTTATATTGTTTATCCACGTCTATATTTTTATATTGTTTGGATCAATTAGCCGAGTAGACAGATAAGACTGTTAATTCATAACCATACTGAAAATAAGTAGGTCTAAATATTGTTATGTGATGCTGATTATTCAGCTAACAAGCTTGCTGGAGCTAAATTATAGTAATTTTTAGATAACGTCAATTTTTTTTTATACATGGTAATCTGAGGGGAAAAAGAAAGGATGTGATGTTTAGTTAACTAGAGTAATTAACAAAGTGGGTAGTAATGCCCTCTGGGGGTATTTGGCCAAGAATGTTTACAACACACACAAAAAGAAAAAAAATAAGTATTTTTTAAAAGTAAGAAAATATTATATTTTCCTTCAAATATTTTACTTTTACTTCAAAACATTTTTTTCTTACTGGTGAAAATTAAGCAACAAATCAAATCTGTGTTATCTCGGGTACATTGCAGTGTATTTATTCGTGGCAGGTACACGTTTACTTCGTTATTTTCGTAAGTCCAGCATGAAGGGATGCATCCAGTGGATTCTTAGTTTTAAAAACTAAGACTTACAAAAATAACGAAATAAATGTGTCCCTGCCACGAAAAAATAGATTAAATTATATTTTGTGATTCAGTCACGAACTGCCGTGAGCCTAGGTTGTTTGAACAGTAAGATTATAAAAAAAAATGTGATTTTTTTTTAATTAAGTAGGCTGTACAAAATTGCTAAATACATTTACCAGTACTTTTTTACTGAAGTACATAAATAAACAAGTATTTTTGTACTTTTACTCTAGTAAAATTGGAAAAGGAGAACTCTTACTTTTACTGGAGTAATATTTTATTGTATGTGTCTGTACTTTCACTCAAGTACTTGATTTATGTACTTTGTCTACCCCTGATGTGTTGTGTATAGCTGAAAAAGTAAAGGCATTGAAAATGTGCGTTTACAGTTTGTGAATTAATTTATGATTTTAACCCCTTAACTGTCACCCCCATTTTCGGGAAAACACATGAAAAAGTACTATACAAGCTTAAAAAGATGTAATTCAGGACATATATTAAAAAAAAATGTAGGTGTCCCGTATTCGGAACGGTGACAGTTAAGGGGTTAAAGGTAAGGCTAATTTAAACCAAGAGGGGAAGAAAAGAAAAGCGGAGCATGGGGAGGTACAAGAGATGTAGCACCTGAGATGAAGGATAAGATCTAACACTAATTATGAGACGAGTTAGGTGAGGGTGTGTTTGTCTCCAGCAGGACCCTCAGGCAGTGACTCATGGCCTAGTCCTCAAGCAAAAGCACAGTATAGTGCATAAAGATAAACAACCAGTGTAAATGATGTTAACTGAAGAAGTGCCTCAGCCCAACCAAAAATTTGGGTGAGCGCTGCCGGACATTTTGAGATAACCAAATGTATACTATGTTTTACCACAAAATTGTTGACAGGCAAACAATGTACTTGTGTGACAGAAAATGTGGTGTGCTATATTGCAACATACAGCACATTACTCATGTGCTGTGACACACTTCACTAACACAGCAGCCATTGTGTAACTAGGCACAGTTTACAGCTTTCCACGAGAGGTTTACAGAAAGTTCAGTTGGTGAAAGTTTCTGTGAAAACATGTCAAACACATGCTGGTGAATGTTCTTTTCCTCTTTTACTCCAACACGAGTATCTGATGCAATGTGCTAAAAATAATGTTCTGAAATAGCAAAATCCCGCAGTCACATTATTTCCTACACCATATCTTGCCTTTTAGAAACAGTTTCTCTAAGCAGATTTGTAGTCATGTGGGATGTACATTGAAGGAAGTGGGAAAGTACTACATATAAGCAAACAGCCATAAACACATGCCATTTTCAAATGCTTTGAACTAAAGTGTCTTTCAGTAGAAAATAAGCAATGCGCCCTAATTATTCATCAATTCACTTCATGCCAGTAATTTTGTCATTCTCATGTCATTCAAAACCAGCATTATTTTTTATTTTATCTTCCAAAATGTAAGTTACTGAAAATCTCTTAAATTAATTTATGAGTGAGTACATTTTAACTTGGTGCTTTAAAAGGGTTCAGAAGTTTCTCATATATTTCAGCACTGGTTGTCACGTTGGTGCATTAAGCTTACATGTGTAAAAGGGGCATGTCACAAAAATAAATAAATAAATAAAAAAAAATTGTTAATTTACTCAACCTTGCAACTATGAAGCTGACTTTTTTTTCTTCTGTAGAACATGAAAGATTTTTAGTTGAAAACATGGTAATGGTTTGATAATATTTTAAATAATGTTGAATTTCTTGCACAGACTGATCGTTTTGCTTCATAAGACCTCAATACAGTATATATTGTCAGGAACCACAGGCATTAATTTTGGGTTGTATATGTTTTTTTCCCATTGCCTGACACTGTTGACTTACACTTTATAAATCACCACTTTTATTTTTTTCAACTGAAAATTGTCTTTACTGTTCTATTCAAGAACAAAAAAGTCAAAGCAAAGCAAATTTATATTTTTGGGTGAACTATATGTTTAACATTTATGTTCTGATAAAAAACAACCTGAGTTTTGCACAACCTAGGCTCATTGGGAATATGTGCCTCCACATACATTTCAGCAAAACTGAAAAACACGTACCTATACATACATGTCGCTAGAGGCAGTAAAACTCCCACAACATTTATTGGTTTTCACACAAAAGTATGATTTACAGGTACATTTCATATTAATAAAGGCTAATTTTACACAGTTACTTGAAGAATGTTATGTTTGTTATGTCTTCGAAAACTGATACTTTTGAACGTTTTGGTCACATTTACAGCTTCATATGTATTCGATTTCGGATCTCATCTCATATGTAAGAGAGTTCTTACTTACCTGTACCACCTTATACAAACGTGCCACGGTTGCATATCAAACGTGTGTTTTAGCGCCACTGTCTGGACATTTCACTTTGAAACTGGGGTGAGGTACAAAATTAAGTTTTGCAGAAATGTATGTAGGGGCACGTATTGCCTGGAAAACACTGGTTTGTTTTGCACTTTTTTAAGCGTAAACCACAATCGGCAAAAGCTTGATATTTTGTCAACACCAATTAATTTGGACAGTGTTGTGTACTGTATTCTGTCATTGTGGACAACCCAGTCCTTGCTCGTTTTTAGCGACAGGAAAAGAGCATCTTCAAGCCCTCTGCACAATTTCCCTATTTGTGCTACACAGATGAAAGAAAGTCATACGGGTTCAGATTGACGTGAGAGTGAGTAAACAATGGCAGATTTTGATTTCGACTAACTTGCACGTCTTATATATTGACTTTCTTGTTTGCTTCCTTTATAATTCCTTCTTTCTTGTTTTATGTCTACCATAAGCCTTCTCTCATAGGAACTATTGTTTTTAGAGACTTATTAGCTTCCCGCTGTGGATGGAGCTCTTCAATGTTTTCCAGCTGTACATATTTTGAGAGTGCGTGTGTGTGCGACTGCATTTAGAGTTGCTACATTCTCACATTGCGTCTGCCCTCAACTACTCTGATTCATCAAAACATCTTGGAGAGGCCTATGCGCTCTATATGCAGGGGATGTGTGTGAGAGTGCGTGTGTTCAAGAAAGTGAGCCTGAGCAAACTGTAAACACATAAATCCACCCATATGAAGGAAATAGAGGAATTATTAAGCACATGCACAAACACGCACACACACACACACACACACACACACATATAAACGTACCCTTGGAGTAACCTGTAATTCCCATAAATGAGGGTGTGGGTTCAATGCTTTAGGTCTCCAAGTTTAGATTCGGGCACCGCATGAGCCAAGCTGCCTGACTCATCTAATCAAAAGCCTTTTCTCTGTAAATCACATAATAATTCTTTTGAATGCCCTCTTTGGCTCTTTTATAAACAACACATTATAACATTTCAAACACAGCTGAAACATTTTATTCCAGCTGAAATCTATTACTACATCCACTGAACGTTTTACTGAGGATGTATATACAGCCCACATGAACAATGAAACGAATACAACATCTGCAGAATTACAATCCAGATTTCATGTTGAAATGTGTAACGTAATACAAACAGTTAATGTGATGGGACCGCATTTTCATGTCAACTGTGGAACAAAAGACACATCAATCTAAACAGACAGACATAGAAGGGATTCTGACTGAGAATAATAAAGAATGAAACAATAAACCATACAATATAATCTCTGTTATTGTGGCGTTCAAACATTGTTTTATCTGCAGATTGACTGATCTGAGCAAATCTTTTTATGCAGGTACTGTATGTCCCCTTTCTTCAATTTTATTTTATTTAATTTTTTTGCTTTTGGCATAAGTTCATCCGTCACATCATCAGCTGACCAAACTAACTCTAAAACATCCTCTGAAGTGTAATCCATTAGCTTTCAGTTTGACTGCTTGGTTTCCGAGTAAACCAATATCAGATTTACCCATAGGGAAGAAAGAAAAACAACAAACAACATCTAGACACAAATTCTATTAAAAGCATCATAAAAGTGAGTTTCTATAAAAAAAATGTCAACAGATTTGCCAAGACAGCAAAATCTTGGAGAAATTCAGTATTAAGGAACTGGACCCAATGTTATCCCCTGCAGAAAGCATGTTTAAAAAGAGTATATAGTATGGAAATATTATAGTTTAAAAGAATATTCTAGGAACAAGCATATTTAATATAGTGGTAATTACTAATCACGATTAATCACTTCCAGAATAAATGTTTTGGTTCACATAATATATGAGTGTGAACTGTTTATATTTATTACTTATAAATACTAACACATGCATGTATATATTTAAGAAAAACAT
>JAUMHG010000055.1:4699021-4711668 GCA_032359395.1 Enteromius anoplus | reverse complement strand
TATATATATATGCATGTTTGTCAATATTTTCTAAATATATTCTGTATATGTGTGTGTTTATACATAATAAATAAACACAGAACACACACAAATAAACAAAGTTAACAAAGACTTTTATTTTGAATGCGATTAATCACAAGCAATAGTATGTTAGCCAGCACATTAAAATAAGTGATCTTTTTAAAGCCTGACAAAAAAATTAAAACTTTCTACACACACACACACACACACACACACACACACACACATACAAACCAAGCTCTTTGTACAGGTTATCAAAAGTTCTTTTTTAAGAATTAGAAATATACCGGTATGTTTTTTACAATAAATGGGGAAACATTAAATACTGTGTTTTCCTTTCAAATGTACATCCTGTCATCATCGGCTCCTGTTTCTGGTCTGTGGGTGGCAGGGGACATGCCAAAGTAGAGAACTGGAATATAGATCCAAGGAAGCTACATGAACAACGTTTGGCTGATTACTGGAATAATACAGGGTTTATATCATGCAAGTTACCGTCTTAATCCCAACAAGCCCCGAGGGAACATCAGACATGCCCAGGCACAAAACACACCAACCAGGAATAAGAAACATATTGAGAAAAGCACACATTCAGAGTGTATGAGAGAGAGAGCCTTTGCATCTGTCATATTTTTTTCATTTAATTCTTCCCCCGTCTCGTCCAAATTTTCCCAATGCTTCTTTTGAAGCAGGACCACGAAGTTATACCCTGCAGATCCTCTCCTGGCTTTAGCAAATACCCCACAGTGGAAAAGAACACTGCGTTTACAGTAACTGTTTGCACATGCCTTCATTTGGCTCAACTAATTCATTCGGTTAGGGAGGATATGAAAAAGATGCTCTTTCTCACTGACAAGTGTCTGGGGAAACCACTAAGTCCAAAATGACAAAATTATATCGAATACAAGTCTTTGTGATCTCATGTAGGCCTGGTGTCTTTTTCAATTGCTAAGTTGTTACTTGGACCTTTGCTCACGCAGGATCTCATTCGCGGGTCAGAGACGGAGCCGTGTGGAACAGGGCCGGATCCCTCCAGGGGCTGCCAAGGTTCCACTCAGGCATCCCTGTTCATTTGTCATCCTCTTTATCTGGCTGTTATTACCCTAATGAATACCAGATGCCCTGGACCATGGCCATGGTAACTGAATTTGCAACATCCACAGAAAAAAAAACAAAAAAAAAAAAAACGAAGGATTGTAATTACATAATGCAGAATGTCACCGGGAAGAGAAGTGTGTGTTTGTCTATGGAGAGTTCAGAACTAATTCTTTCCATGAGAGGCAACAGTAAGTAGGCCAGTCACATGCTTCCCTCCATGATCAATAACCAGGAACATGTAGGCACACCCACGCACTCTTTTTACCAACCATCAGATCGGCCAACATAAACATCTCCGTTATTACATTCGAACCGTTCTCATGATGCTCTTTCTTGGATGCACACACGTAGGCAATAACCTGCTAATCGGAAATAGCAATTACAATGAGCAATTCGTCATTCGATATATTGGCCTCACAGCTTACACGCAGATGTGCACTAAAACTTACTGGCTAAGAAAAGAAGTCCAAAAGTACCTAATTTGTCGAAAGCAATTATGAAGACCTTCTTTTTTTATTTTTGTTCTAGCCAGACTGATGATGTGAAGAGGAAGGAGAGCAGTGAAGGACAGCAACAGATGGGGGTGTTACCATCTTATGGGCTCGCCACTCTTAAAGTGTTGATGGACCTGCAGTCCGAGGCCAAATGAAGCCTGTCTCCTAGGATACAAGCATTGTTGTTTGTACAGTTTGTTCTCTGATGTCATCTCACTGCTCCAGCCAGGCCTGTGAGCCTCATCAGTGGTTCACTCCGCTCTTTTAAACCACTTGCACGCCCATATGTTGAACAGCTATCCCATATGAATTTCCACAAGCACAAATACTTGAACCTTCCATTACCTTTACATAGCAAACGTGCCCCGAAAACGCAAGGGCAATTGAATACCTCCACCACACCCTGAGGTGCTCACCTCCTGCTGATCCTGGGGACATGACATCAATTACAGGAGCCTGACATCAGCTGCTCCGGCCTCAGTAAAATAGCAGGGGCCTCTGCACCACGGCTGACCTTTTACGGCACACTTGGCTGACGGTTTGCATTACAGAAGTACATGCTCTGCAAGAAGGTAAGAGGGAAACGAGCAAGGACGTCCATGCAAACGTCCTGTGAACTCCACGTCAAAAATGCAAGTTTTACTATTGAAATTTCACAGTTAAAATAAAGCACGATAATAAAAGTATTATGTGTACAGCAATTATCCGCAACACTATGGTTAACAAACGGAATTACTTTTGCTTTTGGAATGCATATGCACCTGCAAAACGAAATGTGCGCATTTCCATTTGAATAGCCCTGGCCCCTGATAATGAAAGCCTTTAAATTTATATTCTGCATTCTTATGCTCTAAAGATTGACAATTGCACAAAAATGAAGTTTTCAGTGCTTTGTGTGAGCGAGTATGTATGGAGACTTCATGTATTTCATTCCCGCAGCCTTCCCCTTTTGTCTGCACTGTAAAACAGTGGCCTCTAATGGAGTAGGGGGCCCCAGACCCTTGTAGACCCTCTGGAGATCGTGACTCGGACTCCATCAATCAGAGGGGAGACGGGAAATTCTCACCTTATAACTCAAGGCTAGACAGAAAAGTCTGCCGGCCCTCTCTTCCTGTAATGTACTGTTTTTCTCTCTGTCATGCTGTGCATACAAACTCTGAATATATATTGATTCTTAGAGAGTCAGTGAGTGAAAAGCGTGGAAAGGATTGCTGGGAGTTCTGTCAACATAGTTGTTGTTGACAAGAAGTACATAGAGAACCTGTCTTACTAGTTCAGCAGTCTTTGTGAAAAGGGACATAGCATTGTTCACAGAGGTGGGAAAATACTGTGTTTTTTAACAAGACTTAACGGCCTGGAACCTTTTACCTTTCAGAGAACTGTTTATTGTTCTATTGTACAAACTTACATTTCTTTAATATTTTAAATTTAACATTTCATTCTAACTTCATGCATGGGTAGGGTTAGTTTTTTTAATGTGGGTAAGTTTCCATTTAAAATAAGTACGATTTTGAAAAAAAATTCTACTTTATCAGATTTGGTTTAAAAAGTTGCTATTTAAAATGAGACGCCCACATACATACACTATGTTTGGAGTGGATATAAATGGGGTAGATTGTTTCCATTAACACCCCCAAAGCTTGCAAAATCCTAAACTACTCGCTGGATGGACATTTCAGTTGATAATTTTAGTTTTAATTTTAATAATGTTTAATGTTTATTGATTGCATTATTTTGAATAGGCATCTTCTTATGTACTCTATGTTTCTTCTTCTTTTGTTTATTTACTGTACTGTGACTATTAAGTCTATCACATGGTGGGAAATGGCCTGGATGGGATCTTTGGACTTGTGCCAGGAAGTAACCACCAAGCAATCACACTGAATACCCTACCAACTAGAGGTCAACCAACAGTAGATTTTGCAGATATAGATAGCTAGGTTAGACCACACTGGCTGATGCCGAGTAATCAACCATAAACCATACTTTTGCCATATATCAACCATACTTGGTAAATGTTTAATTACTATGTTGGTCAGTAAAGCTAGTTCAAAGTTAGTTAGTTAATGTTAAGAGAAGAAATGTTAAAAAAAAGAAATACGTAAATATGTTGAAATTGGAAAAAAAAATAAATAAATAAAATAATACAGAATTTACACACTAGGCTTAAGGGCAGCACTGCATCTACAAATTATCACACACACTGGATGCATCACATTTAATCCGAGTGGTGATCTAATTCAGGTTAGTTAATTATCAAATGGGCAAAAGTGCACTTCACAAATTAACAAAGTGGCATAGATGGGTTTAAAGGTTGGCATAAAAAAACCAAAAAACAGAGCAGATGGAAAGATAAAGCACAAACTATATTATAGCGCGGAACCTGTTTTTTGCTAATTCCGACATGTTTCATGATCAACAATTTTGTTGACCCTGGGACAACATTGTGATTATCCAATCAGATTTGAAGAACCGGTTTATGGTTTTTGTGACGTTTAGCCTTACAATCAATATTTGGTTCAAGCATATCAGTGCCATTCATTTCTTCTCACTTTAGGGATTACCTCTGGTTAAGATTAGGAAGCAATTTTTGGATTTAAATGTTGTTCTAGTGTCAAAAAAATATGTTGACCTATCAATTTAAAGCAAAGGTCTACTTTATGAGAGCCACAGAAAGACAAATGTTTTTCTGAAAAATGTGCAATAAACAAATTTACACCCTATGGGAAAGATGCTATGTACATTAACAGCAACCACCTAGAAACACCCCAGAAGACCCTAATGCCACAGCAATGCGCTAACATAGTGAAAATCACATATCTAATAGTATTTATCCAGTATTTGTTTTTATTAAGTATTTAAGCACAGACAGTGTGTAGATTTTTCTTTCTAATAAATTAAGCACTGTAGTAGCACCTGTACACCTTGTTAAAACAACATACGCCAGCCTGACTTTGGATTTCATCCAGTACCTGTAGGGAGTTCAGCAAATCTATACGAGGTCCCATTGAGGTCTTAAGCCTACCAATCAATGGGTTCACTGGTGATAAAGAGAAAAGAAAAGAAAAGAGACTTGTTTCTCTGGAGCGGAAAGTGGCTCTACAAACTTCCAGCTGGACTGACTTCCTCCGTCTCTTACCATATCACATTGGCAACTCTTTAAAGTCATTGTAAAAGGGCTACACTAGGAACACAATACACAAAACACTACCCAGCAAATCAAACTTCCCATGGCACAGAAGCTGTCTGTGGCCTGATAAGAGTCCTGGAAAAGAATGGATAAGTTTAGCAGTGCTGTGTAGCCCAGACCTTTAGCAAAGGGCGGATGACTGGTTAAACTGATCCCTAGAGGCCTTCAGCTAGTTAGTTAGTTTTCAATTAGTCTCTGATTTTACACCTGGTATTATGGAACTAAATAATTATCCAAGCCCCAGATAATGACTTCAATACCAACACTAGCAGTTAAGACAGTGTTGGAAAAACCCTGCCACCGTCGCAGCCCTACAGGCTTGAAATGGCCCACCTCTGATGTAGAAAACTCTTGTCCTCTGGGGATACTGGGAAAGCACCAATTACAGACACCCGAAAGCCCTCTCCCCCTGCCCTGTGATCTCGACTTTCCTCTTGGCCATAGTCCACCACTCCCTCCCTCCATCTCATCCATCTCCAGCTCCACCGTAGCAATAGGAGGAGATCCAATTACACCTCCATCTGATAATGGTAAACATTGGCTTTTCTTTTAACGTCCAGTGAGGCAAAGCATGGCTCTGCTTATATAAACGGTGAGTCTGCTTTTCAGCTTGCGTTTTGTCATCATAAATAAATTAAAGTCCAACAGATTGTTGAGATGATCTGATTTGTGGAAATGCATGTGGCATTGATGTAACAGTTAGCAACCAATGACATCATCTGAATACCCTTCCTGTAAGTACTCTTGTAGTTATGATTATATTAAAACCTCTAGTGTAAGTTGTCACTTTATTTATTAGACCTGTGTTTAATTACAATACAGCTATCAAAAAAATATGTTCATTCTAATTTATTCACATCAAAAAACCCATGTATTGCCAGGGACTATCATTTATGCTTTAGAAATCTTGGGTTAGGTTCATGTGTATGCTAGATTTGAGAGAGTAAGCACTACCTTGGGACAATACTGGGAATTCTATGGCAGTTCATTTGCATTTACGATCCAATGCATCCAATGCATGTCGTAATGCAGAGGCTGCTTGCTGGAGTTATGTGCGGAATTAAAAGGGGGAAAAAACTGAGACAGAAGCCCTAAATCAGATAGCAAGCCACTGAAAGTTCATCCTGCTGGGGAATTTTCCTGTGGTAAGAAAGCATTCATTAAAGCAGGTATATTATTGCCTACTTTCATGTAATTGAGGTTTTGATACAGGGATAAGCATCTTCAGAAGCATAGCCTCTCATCTACAGAGAGAGATACTTCTGCCCCACCCACAGAGCTCAAACCCACCTGAAGCTGGAATCCCCACTCCCCTTCATTTGCAACCTCATAAAATACAAACTCCACGGAGCAACACCCACTTCCTTAACATTCCTGAAAGATTTTCCATACAAAGTATAGTAAACAAACCTGCCGGTTAGTGTTATTTCCTTTCCATAGTAAATCATAGTGGGTGAGGTAGATGTTCTATGAAAGTCTGAAAGCTATTTACCGCACAGAGGTGAACAAAGGAAATGATGCACAATCAAAATAAAGCTTTTCATCCTGATGTGTAGGAAAACTTTTGGCATATACATTTTTTTTTTCTATTTTAACATCAGTAGTTCGTGTTTTTGTTACTCGGACCCAGATATCCTTTATTTGTCAGTAAAATTCCACCAGGTGAAGCAAAACTTGTCATTTTGTGTTTTTAACAACAGGATTTTTTTTTTCAGTCAGCAAAATCAAAAGTGCATTATGGGTCCTTAAGTCTTTGACAAGAGGGGATAGTTTAACAGTTGCCTTACATAGTGGATTTTTGAAAACAAACTTTCATGCAATGTTTAGCACAGCTCTAAGTATCAAAACGTCCTGTAAAGTTTTAAATCTGGAAGTGCACCATGTATGAACTCATTGTCTCTCAAAAGAAAGAGTCAACTCTGAATCACTTAAGAGAGTAATTTTTTAATGCAACCCTAAACAATTTTATGCTGACGTCAAAGTCAAACACTAGAATATTGTATGCCCACTTGTTGGTCTGCATGAAAATGCTAATTAATTATTTGCCACTAGATGCTGCTTTTTAGCTGACTTGTTGGCAGGCATCGGAAAATCACACAATCCCAGACTCTTATGCAGGTGTGTGTATGAACCAGGAGCCAGGGGTGAGTGACAGGGGAGCTGTGAGTGTCTGTGAACACAAGTGAGGTGTTAAGCTGAGTCTAACTGCAGCTGAGGACAAGACAGATGTGTGGAACGATAAGGATGGGAATGGAATTTTCCACCATAGCGTAGCTGATGGAGGAAGCTGGAAGGGTAGGGCTTGCTGCTGGCACACAGCTGTTTGTTGTTAAAGAGCATGCATTTTGCAATTGTATCTGATTTCCTGGTCGCAAGCTGGCAGATTCATAGATATACCTCCATGTCTCTCAGCCTGAAAAGACCTTGAAATCTATATAAGCAAAAAATAAATAATAATTAAAAAAATAAGATTAAGAACTATAATCAGTGCTGGGTGTAACACATTACAAGTAACGTGCGTTATGTAATCACATTACTTTTTTCAAGTAACACATTCCTTTTTAAATTTTAGAGTAAAATAACTTTTTTTTCTTATTTATTGACTGACAAGTCTCCGGACCTCATGTTGGGAGAAATCAGAAATACAGAGGGATTGTGTGCAGTGTGTGAATACAGTGTAGATCTAGACTAAATGTGAATGTGAATTAATTCATCTCACTCAGAAAAACAGATTTAGTATTCATCAACATGTATTCTACTTTACACATGTGAATGTACTTTTTCTTCAGCCTGAGGTTTATTCGTGATACTTTTTATACTTTTACATTTGCTATAAATTGAACTTCTTGTATTAAAAACAAACACTCAAGCTCTGCTCATATTTATGACACAAAAGTAACTTAACGCATTACCTTCCATAAAAAGTAACTAAGTAATGTAATTCATTACTTTTTTAGGGAGTAACGCAATATTGCAATGCATTACTTTTAAAAGTAACTTTCCCCAAAACTGACTATAATAAAGTGCACAAGTCCATTTACACACTCAGACAAACTCGCTTTATTAGCACCAGTGTTGGGTGTTGAGCTTGTCTGGGTGAATAGAGCAGTTTTTTAATGATAAGAGCCAGATGATTTGCTATTGCTTGAAAGGGTAAATGGAGACTAAGCAGAGTTTTCAATATTTCTGCTAAAATCAGCTGACAGCTACAAAATGAATGTGACCGCCACCGCTCATATTTTTCATAAATGTTCATAATGAGATCTCAAACTTGTAACTGCACACTTAGGTCAATCTGGGCTGAGTTTACGACATGGTCCCTAAAACAACCCTAAATCTCTAGAGGAAGATATCTGTGTCTTTTCCTAGGAGAATCATCTGAGGAACAATACTTTAAATTAAGTCTTTATTTGCTCTCCATTTAACCTTTGTTTTTCTTTCCAGGTTATTTACTGTTGTATGTTGGCACAGTGTTTATTTGCACATTTAGTTTAAGCACATTTTAGAGAACAGGAAACAAGAACATGACTTTTAATAAGCACAATAAAGTTCAACCAGGTGGATCACGTCCCTCACGTCTTCATCATGAACTAATAGAGATGAGTGTCAGTGATCGCTTTTCACAGCCTTTCTCATTTAACCAAGCATAACGTTTTTGTAGCCCTTTGTGCCTTTTCTTTCAACAAAACTGGATTCAGAAGAAAGCTAGGGCACAGATTTCTTGTGCCTGGAGGTAGCCATGAACCGCCTCAGACTGCACAGCCCAGCCCAGTCTTACATGCAGCACATCTCCCGCAGGCATACTTGCTCAATTCACCTCCATCTAACACACACACACAAACATGAGAGAACTCAGCCTGTCCCAGCAAGCAGAGCAGTTGTGCTTTGTTTCAACACTGGAATGCACGATTGAGAAAGCGTTTCACCGCAAAAGCCTCCAAGCCATCCCTACTAGTAATTAGATCCAGTCTGACAACCCCACTCCACATGTGTGTACTGTGACACACAGATTTATCTTTAAAGTAAACTGAAGTATTCCCACTATACTACTGTGCAATTTGAAGCATTGTAAACAGGAAACTAAATGAATACAGAAATCTATATTTTTTCCAACGAAGCATGCATTACTCATTGTATTGCAAAGTTTTGAGAAAGTGATTGGGGAATAGTGGTGCTTTCTTTCTTCCATCGCATTGGATCATTAACTCAAATCTTTTAAGTTTGTTCACTAAAAAGGAGAGACCTTTTAGATTAATTCGCTGATTCCGTCAGTTAGCTATTTTGTACAGTATGTCAGTATGTACATTATGTTTTTTCACCAGTAGGTGGCGAGTGGCGGCAGTGTCTTTTTACGTTTTGAGACGTATTCAACTGAACTCTTCTTTTTAGCCAAAACAAGTAAAATGTGTGTGCCTACAAGTCTAATTCATAAACATTTTTTAAGTATTGTAGACTGCCTCACATAACAAACTGAACATGCCATAGATTCAAGTGCCCCTATTATGGGTAATGAAATGTCCATATTTTGTTTCTGGGGGTCCCCAACAACAGGTTGACATGCATGCAAGGTCAAACAACACTTTCTTTGTCTTATAATATGCATTCATAAATAATTATTTCAACTATTAATTTTTCCAAACCCCTCTGAAAGTGGTGCATAGTGGCAAAGAATGAATTAGCCTTTTCATTTAGACCAATGCAAAAAGACCAATAAGTGCAATATGCTATACTGATTCAAAGTTGACCCTTTCTTTTGAGAGACAATAGGTTCATACACAGTGTACTTCCAGATACATTTCCAGGATGTTTTTATTAAAGCTGGGTTACATACTGCATGAAAGGTAATCTTTGAAAATCCATTATCGGGGCACTTTAATTCATAAATGAGATGTCACATTCACTTGTGCTATAGACAAGCCTCATAGAAAGAGACTGCAGTGAACACAATTTGAGTCAGGGCATGGAAAGAAACTAGAACGATTGGTTACACAAATTATTTGTTTAAATACAGCAGTTTATTCGCAAACAAAACACCATTTGAAATTATTTGGGATTCTGAACCTTCAGAACCAGCAATGAAACCAAACGTATTTCTGTCCACTCCTCTCTGCAGCTCTCATATCAGTCCACGTCCCATGAGACCTTTCTGCTTTACATAAGATTATATTACTATAACTAGCTTTCATCAACCTTTCATCTGTCTCCTCATTTATACCATTCGCAGCACTAAGTAAAATCAGACTGACTGTATATTCTAGGCTCTACCACGGGAAACTCTTAATCTGCAGCTGATTTGGTTGTTTTCAATAACTTTCTGGATCGTTCTTCCTCAAGGCAAAACTGCATAACCAAAAGGTGTTTTAAATAATTACAGACATTTACATCTGTCAAAGCAAAAGCAGCTGCATAAAACAAAAAGGCTAAGCATTCCCAAAAAAAGACAGACTCACGCATATGGCAAGTCACTACTGCAGATCGTGGATGCATTTCTATTTGTGGTGGTTTTTAGCTTGCTTTGGTTTGGGAAATGAAAATCAAATGTGGCTCTATTTGCATAAATCAAAACAGCCTAGTGGGTTATGGTTTTGTTACTTCTTCATTTCCACAAAGCGCTGAATGCATTTAAGCTGTGTCCATTGACCACTTCACAGGAAGTCTAAGCTCTGTGGCTCTGTTAGGCACTGAAGTATAACACAATGCCTTGCCTTAGAGGAAAACGACTTGAGATGGGATAAGACAAACAAGGTGACTGAAGCGACCCACAGAAGAGGACGAAATTGGGACGGTGAATAAATGTCACTCTTTCTTACGTTGTGGTTGATTTTCAAACCACTCTGAGCAGCTTGGCTTGCAATGAATGCTCATATAGTTTGTGTGTGTGACTGCGTATGTGTATATGCATTGACAGGTGTAAAACTATGTGTTGAGAGTGGCTATAGCAAAGAAATGCACATGAGTTCAAATGAGGCTCGCTTGCTGGGATTAAACAGGATCAAATGCTGTACAAACCAGCCAGTTGAGCCAAGCCGAGAATCAACCTTGCACCCAAGCTGTAGCACAATGGGTACCGCCATGTGTTGGTTTTGCTGTTCTGAAGACAACACATGGGTAGTGGTTCCCTGAGTAACCTTCAGCTACAAAAAAAATACCACAAGGGCAGAAACATTAAGCTTTTGGGTTCAAAGGTTGCCATCATGGCTTCCCTTTACAAGACGTGGCTACAGAAGAACTCAAAGGCTGGCTTGTGTTAACAGACTGAGCTGCGTGTGTACATGGACAAAGGAATGTGAGAGATGGGGCCAGAGGTGCGAGCAGCCCCTATAAAGCTCTCTGCTAATCTTGGCCGCGAGTACTGAGTACACAGGGCTCGAGACAGACAACGCTGGAGCAGTTTGAAGAGATGGGGGCGCACACTGACACATCGTTCCTGCATCACTAAGCAATGTGTACATGTTACACTGGTTTTCAGTCATCCTTTCTGCTTTTAATTGATCCGTCTGCCTTTCCACTGGTAGGCCAGTTTACTTTAAAGGGTTACTCCACCCCAAAATAAAAATGTTGTCATTAATTCCAAACCCGTAAAAGCTGACCCACTGACTGCTAAATAAATGCGACTATCAAGGTCCAGAAAAGTGTGAAAAACTGTGAAAATAGCCCATCTGCCATCAGTGGTCAACCATAATGTAATAAAGCAACAAGAATATGTTTTACATGCAAAGAAAACAAAAATAACAGCTTTATTCAACAATTTCTCTCCACTGTGTCACCGTTCCATTCCATTTATGAATTATCCACTGGACACATACTGCGTACGCTGTTCTGTGTCATGATGCACCACACAGATAGGCTGTTTTCATTCAAATTAAAGCGTAAATACGCATGGAAAATGCACCCGTGTGATGAGGCTTACTTGGGACAAGTCAATGGGACAGTCACAAGTTTCTTAAATTGTGTTCAGGGATGAATGAAGCTTTTACTAGATTGGAATGACATAGGGGTAAGCCCATTTGCCGACAAAAAGCATTCTCAAAGCTTAATATAACTGAGGATAAACCACTGATGTCAGTTGGACTACTTTCACACTGTCATTGCTACCATTCTAGGCCTTGGATGTGATAGCAACATTGCTGTCTGCGCAGGGTCAAAAGGATCTCGGATTTTAACAAAAACATTTGTGCACCAAAGATGAACAAAAGTCTTGCAGATTTGGAATGTTATTAATATGCTCTCACGCTTTAATCGTGGTTAATGGAAAAACAAATGGTGGTCTTTGAAGTTCTAAAAAGGAACTCATCATACACAGGCTCTGAGGCACTTTTTGAGTATACATATTTGAGTCACCTTCAGAACGGGACTTCCAAAAGGTTCCAGAGGTGTGGTCATCTATTGCAGTTTCCCAACCTTGGTCTTGGAGACAAGCTAACGTTATAAATGTGTATTGTCCACTTTATCTATCCATATTGGTCTTGGTATCTCTAGTAATGAGCTGATGAGCTGAATTAGGTGTGTCTGATTAGAAAGAATATATCAAAAATATGTGCTGTCGGTATGCCTCCAGGAACAAGGTTAGGAAACACCCCAAATTATGCCTTATGTACCTTCATTGTGTATAGCAGTATTTTGCACAGTGAGACCAATAATAAAAGAAACTTATATGGATACACTTTAATATAGACATTTGAGAGCCTCAAAGCAAACTTGGCCCTAACTGCTGAAATGAAAAGCGCCACTGGGCAGGTTGCACCTGAACAAACATTTACTGTACTATAGTCTCTATGTTTGCATAAGTTATATGGATAACCTTTATACTTTTTCAAAAGTCTGGGGGGCGGGGGGGGGGGGGG
>JAUMHG010000055.1:4666828-4686776 GCA_032359395.1 Enteromius anoplus | reverse complement strand
GCACAATCAATGCACGCCAATATTCATTGGCCTTTTGTATAAAGCTCAAAGGCATTTGGTCTCTCTGGCGAGTTCCCGTATGTAACGTCGAAGTGATTCGACTGAAAGGGTAACATTATATTGTCAATTATTCTTGCAACTATTTTATTAGTTGTTAATTGAAATTGACAAATGGGTCCCACTTTACATTAGTTGGCCTTAACTGTGTAATTCATTTAAATTAATCATTTGGTACAATTCACTTATTGTGTACATACATGTTTTAACATTGTACTTTTGTTTATAGAAATACCTAGATGTAATTCGATTTCTTTAACCCACCCTTAAACCTACCCAAACCACCAAACCAGTCCCTAACCTCATCCATATCCCACCTCAATTGCAGAAAAATTGTTTTGCAATACAATATGAACACAGTAAGTACATTGTACTTATTTTTTGATGCAAGTACATAGTAGTTAAGGCCTCCTAAAATAAAGTATGTCCTAAAAAATGTCATTGAATAAAATTTTTTAACTATTTCAGAATTTTCAGCAGCCATTACTCTAGTGCCACATGGCCTGAAATCTAATATACATATATACATCTGTATTTGGATAAAACCCAAATATGGTGGTAAACGTGATTTGCGTGTAATTCTGTTGCCTTCATAGTTATAGCATATATGCACCTTTATAGGGATGTACCTGAAAATAATACCTTATAATGAACTTAAAATGTGTAACAAATTCTAACGAACAATAATATGTATATTAGACGCAGTCACTATAATTTTGCATTAAAATGCCATAAGCCCTAAAGTATCTCTGTCTTCTCAGTTTTATGTCCATATGCATGTGCATATAAATAATGAGCTACATTTGTATATTTCAGGTTTATGGATTCCAAACAGAATAAAACAGGAAAGCCTGATCCAGGTAAATGCAATATTTCACTTTACTGTTGCATGATGAAACAAGGTGAAATACCCATATATTTAGCATACCATTACTTTATAGTGCTGTTGTTCAAGGGTCTTAGGAGAACATGATTTATTCTTCTCTATAGCTGAACAAATAGAAGGTTTTGTGTAATAATAAGGAATGTTAGTATCAGGCCTCACTCACATGATACTTTAAAGGCACATGCAGATCATCCACTTTATATATATATTCAATCATTCTGTTCAATCGGTTACTGTTTAATTTTTGCAGCTGAACCCATCAAGCCAACCCCATACCCACTCAATGCAATGGAGGTGATGGCACCGTTCTGCTTCAGAGAGTGGGTGGAAAAGCAGAAGCCTGCCCTGGCCAGTGGTCAGCCGGTGGATATGTTCGGAGCACAGTTTGAGACTGAGGTGAGAGGAAGAAGCCTAGTTAAACCAATCAGTACTACTTCCTTCAGGAGTCAGCCAGATTAGAACAGTTTCTCATCAGCAAAGTATTGACATATGCATAAAGTGGAGGGAGACCGAGCCTGTCTGTCAAATGGACTCAACCATAACAAGAACAAGAAACAGAACTTCTGCAACTTGAACCTAGGTTCACACATTTGTGTCCTTTAAAATGTTGTTTATCTCATGCAAGAGTAGCAAGAAAGCATCTACAGTTGTGCTGTGTTTTGATGGATGCAGCTTTGGCAATAATGCACTTGCTGACTTTCTGCCTATTAGACGTTTCTCTTTGGTCCTGGGACATCTGGGACATCTAGGAGAAAAACTGATGGATGGATCTGGCAACTGGTAACACATTACACCATTCTTCATCCAGTAATCATTTTAACATCCTTCATGTTGATTCTTAAACTTTGCTTTTCCTACTTTTTGTTGTATCTTATTTAGGAGGGGTCCTCCAGCATCTTCATGAATGGCAAGGAGTATAATTTGTCTATAGGGGATTGTCTTTTTGTTTTTGGAGAGACAGAGTGAGTGTGCTGTTCATATGTGCTTTTGTGTTAATAGCCTAATAACTGCAAAGTGACTGAACAGTTTGTGATGAATGAGAAATCTCAGTAACAGAAAAATAATCGAGCAAGTATTTATCCAAGTGTGTGTGAATGACAGTAATTGTTTTGTTAACACCACTGTGTTTGTGTGTGGCCTTCTTTAGATATCAGTGGAAACGATCACAAGATTGTGTTGCTTTGTATGTTGCCCAAGACCCAGAACGGAAGAGACCCTACTGAAACACATAAACTCTTTAGGATCAAATGTATGGATGGTTTTAATAACGACAATCAAAGATATTCAAATGCAGTTTTTATTATGTACCAGCACAGTATCATGTTTACAATACTCACAATATTCACACATTATTAGAAAAAGTATGTGTTCCTTGTAGGCCTTAAATAATAAAGCACTTAAGCTTTTTTAATTTTTTTTAAACACTCTGTACATGACAAAGCCCAAGTCAATAAAAAAAGAAAAAACACTCTTAAAAGGTTTTTAAATAGAAGTAACATAATAGTAAGTCCTCATCATGATTTATTGTTTGATTTCATTTAGTTTCTTTAAATATCGAATGCATGTTATATTTCGTACTCCATCAATCTTAAATTCATTTCATAAAACTGTCATACATAATTAACTGGCTACAGTGTTGGTACTCTTTGGTGATGTCTAATTTCAGTACCTGACAAAAAATGTGCTGCTACTCAGCAGTTTAAGTATAAAAGCTAAGGTAGTGTTAGGTAATGTGTGGTTAAAGCTAGCTAGTACATTTGGCAGCTATCCAGTACACTTGGCCGCATTGTGATAGAAATGGAGGTAAACATTTGAGATGCGGTTCACTGCCCTCAATTCATTGAAAAGCAGGGCTGTAGAAGTGAAACATGGCATGACAAAGACAGCTTACGGAAAAAGTGAACCTGTAGACCTGACAGTTTTATTCCAACACTTGTGCAAGGCTGATAATTTGCTGCCTAAGGTAACATTGCTTTCATACTAAAGCCAGAATTTTGGTATTGCGCCAACCATTCTTGCCTGTAGTGCCAGTTATGTTTTTCTGTTATTGTTATGTGCTTTCCTGACATTCAAACTGAGTTTTATCTTCACTTTTCACTTCACATTTTCCATTCATTTTTCCCATAGGGATTTGTAAAACATCTAAAACAGTTGCAAGCCAAAGCAACCAGCTACAAGGTGAATCACATCACAAGAGAGACAAACGCATGATGCATTGCAAATTACATAATTAAATGAAAAATGACAGATGAATATAACTAATCTGGTAAGAACGCCTATTCTGTATTGTTTAGTTCGCTGTTTGAAAATAATTTCTTTGCAGAAACATGGTTAAAGTAGTTTTTGCCAAGAAATTTGCATTCAAATATGAATATCAAAACAAGCAAACAAACAAATAAATAAATGAGGACTGATGGCTTCAATAAAAGAATGCACCACTGATTAACAACCTTGTAGCTCATTGTGAGTCTGTAAGTTAGCATTAATTAAACATTTTTCCTATGAAGAAAATGAATGTGTTTTTTATTTCTGAAACCTGACTGTTTTATTATCAATGTAGCATTCTAGGCCTACATACTTGGGGTTACTCCACCCCAAAATGAAAATGTTGTTATTAATCATGTATTCCCTCGTCGTTCCAAACCCGTAAAAGCTTCATTTAAATTCAATTTAAGAGATTTTGGATGAAAACCAGGAGGCTTGTGACTGTTCAATTGACTGCTAAGTAATAAACACTGTCAAGTCCTAGAAAAGTATGAAAGACATAGTGCCATAATGTTAGGCTAAGCTACATCTTAAGCCTCTTGGTTTTCATCCAAAATATCTTAAATTGTGTTCAAGATGAACAAAGATTTCACTGGTTTGGAACTATTTTGGGGTAAGTGATTAATGATCACATTTTAATTTTAGGGTGAAGTAACCCTTTAACGCTTTATGCCAATACCAAGGCATATTTAATCATGTTCTTTTAAATAGTTCACATGTGCAAGTAAGTTATTATCTGTTTATACTGACTATTTATCTAGCCGTATCTTCAAAGTGTTCCTGATAACGTGTTTTTCAGCTATAAGTGCTGCCAACGCCCATGGACCGGCATATTCGAGCGTCACCAGCCCGATCAAGTTATATCTGAAGTCTGAATAGTCCCAAGGACAGGCCCCGAACAGCCTGAGCAGAAATCCCCAGCTAAACTCCCACAGATAGATGAAGAGAGTGTAGACAGTCAGCCTGAATGGTAGGGGGCAGTGTTTCTGCTGCAGCCTCGCTCTTAGGCCCTCCATGAAGAAAATGGCAGAGCTGTAAATAAGAAGTGCCCATAGGCTTGTGTGGCCTGCGAGTCTGTGGTCACGGGTGTAATACCAATCCCAGGCTGCGGTGAACACCACCTCGCAGAGGCAGCCATGCAGTGCGTAAATGTACAGTCGAGTGAGAGGTGAGAGGGGTGTGGGTGTGATTGGACCAGAGACGTCAGTGTCTGGAACAACAGAAGGTTTTGTTAGCACAAGTGTACATACTTGCCTCTGTTGATTATACTTTATATGATTAACTAACAAGTAAATGTTTGATGTGATAATGGTTTGGAGGATGAGAAAACAATCCAGACCGCAATGGAAAGAAAATGTGTTACTTTATCTGGATGTTAAAGACATTAGTGAAACACACCTCAGTAATCAATTAGAACCGGTGCTTTTCACCGCCTAAGTGCAACGCGTATCACGTAAGCTACCGAGTAAACCTACTGAAATACAAAACTCATATGAAGCTATATATAAGAACATTCAAAAGTAGCAGTATTCAAATCATGCAGGATGTTAAAAATGTTTTGAAGTCATAACATAACATTCTGCAACTAATTGTGTGGAAAAGTAGCCTTTATTAATAAAAAATGTCCCTGTAAATCATAGTTTTGTGTGAAAAGGAATACAAGTTGTGGGAGTTTTACTGCCTCTAGTGTTCATTCTTACTGGAAACAGATTCGTTTGTATTTGAACTATGATTTCAGTTCTGGGAGTCACCGTCTGATTTCTCTTTTTCCGCAATTGCAAATTTATATCCGACAATCTTTTTCCTACGCTCTCTCACGACCAAATTAGGGGTAGATACAAATTTTTTCAAATTAATTTTTATACAAATTTATTGGTTAACTTGTAAAATACATACCATTTAGAAATAAATCATACACATTTTTTACAAGTGGCATTGTACGAATTATTACGAGTTAGCCACCTCACAAAGTAGATTAGATTAGATCAGGTCGTCTTTTCTGAAAACTGTGAGATATAAACTCACATTTGCGAGTTAGCATGTCTAGTTCTGCAGAAAGAAATGACTTGCAATTGCATGTTACCAGTTTAGAATTGAGAGAAACAAGCATTTAGCTTATGTATCTCAATTTTGACTTCTGAATTGTGAGTTTAGTAAGAAAAAAGTAACAATTGTGAAATAAAATCTATTACCTTTTTATTTATTCATTTATTTATTTATTTATTTTATAACACAAGGCTGAGATGAGCTTCCATATTCAATTAATTTGATTATTTTTATTTATTTTTTGTTGTTGTTGTTGGTTTATTTTTACTTTTACAAGTACAGCAATTTGCTTAATGTCTCATGGTTGAAGCGGAATGAAAGGATTTTATTTCGTGATTTTATTGTACAGGATATGGGCAATGAGAAAAGCTTAGCTTGACAATGTGTGGTTGCATCTGCCAATATTGCAGTTTTTTTTCTTTCCATGTGCTCTACAAATACATAATTTGTGACCCATTTGGAATGTTGTAAAATTGTACACGCCACTTATATTTACTGACAGATGTCTGCTTTTGGACACTCCACTGCTATGACATCATCAGTCATAAAGAGCAATACTGCTGAGAAAAAGAGAAAAACCCTGCCCCTGGAAACCTGGAAAACGTAGTTTTGTTTGTCTTTGTTCAACAAGTACAATATTGTTTTCTCTAGCTAATTTTTCGATCAGTTCTATTTTCTCCCACCCCTTTTGACCATATTATAAAGCAACACTGCATTTATACTGTATATTTGCAATGAAGAAAATCCCAGAATGCACTGCTCCAATTCCATGTGTCATTCAGAGTTTATGAGCTAATTTATTTAACATATTTCAAGTATTTAGCTACTCACAGCTTAGAAGTCAACTGCCTTTATGCATTTTTGATAAGAAGACAACAAATTATATTTGCTTGCATTTTCTTTAATAATCTTACAAATGAAAAAAATGACATTGATTATGTTTTCAGTTGTTTTTAATGCTGTTTCTTTAAAAAAAAAAAAAAAACGTCCCTAGATATATTGAATACATGGATCCCCTGCAGTGTTCATTGTAGTTGCAGTGTAAACATGTGTTCAGAGGATAGCCTTTCTGATATGAAGTAAACTTGTAGTTGAACCGTAGTACAGATAATGCATGAGATAAGAAGCACAAAAATAGGTCACTACAGGCACTTCTACTCATCGAAATCACACATGAAAGGAAATTAAAGATCTTTCAGCTTTCATTCAGAGCATGACGCATGAGAGCACTTCAAACGAGTCGTTTATGTGTCAGCGTGCCTTCTGACGTTATGTTATAGGTTCACCTAAAAAAAATTATACAAATCTTTTGCTGGTTTTAACTGATTTAAGCTGACATCTTGGACTTTTTGACCCACTGAAAAAAGCCCCCAAACTCTTATGAAATCGTAGAAACAGATCAACCAAAGCAACTACATTAAGGCTGAACTTAAAAGGTTCATCCTGGAGAATTCATGATATTTACGTTTTTTATATTATATATATATGGTTTTTGCTTGTTCTTTTCTTTTGCTTTAAGGATTTGACTCATGCTCAAACATTTACAGACGCATGACAGTGCTTGCCATCTTGAATAACAAAACGCATGCCATGCTGTAAAGAAGGCCATGGATATACAGGGCGCTGAAATTACCCATTTACTTCTGTTTCTGCCAGAGGTAACACCGTTTGATACTGAGCTTTTGATACTTTGTGAAAATCAAAAATTGTAAAATTACTTTTGTAAATACTGAATTTTACTGAATTTGTTGCATATAGTAGAAACAATAGATTCAAACCTGGCACATATCAGCAATTATACTGAATAATACTCACAGAAAAATTATACATAATATAATATAAATTATAAAATAGAAATAATAACCCTTTTACTTTTAAATGATACGCAAAAGCATTATGGCCATCTCCTAATAGTCTTATAGAAGTATGTATTTTAGGGGTTATGCCATTGAGTTGTTGGATAACTGATGAATCATCTTTTTGGATACAAGCATCTGCTAAATGCATAAATGTAAATGTAAGTCTTGTTGTCAGCGCTAAGATAAACGATGTAACGTATCATTTGTTGCATCCAAGAAAAATGTGTTTTTCAATAATTGCCACTAATTGGAGTATTTGGTTTTCATACCCTGTTTTCATCTTTCTGAACAGTTTTCTTGTGATATCTGTTGAATTTCCATTTCACATTTGGTGTGAATAGAGCCTTAGGCTATCCAATAGTATTTTACTTCCAACTAACCCAGTGATTTTTCTAGATGGGTCCAACCGTAATGAAATGTGTCTAATTTCTTGTTTAGATGTCTTGTATCTGAGCCATGCCCAGTTAAATATAGATGCTTGCTTCGCCATTAGAAATCATTACAAGAGAAGCGCTATCATCCATCCAGATATCAGCCATGCATGCATGATTTACACTATACTAAAATTAGTTCCTTACTCCAAACAATGAACCACCTAAAACTCACCATCACTCTTAGGGCCCTGCATTCTCATCCGTAATGTTCTGGACTCCATCTCCAGTTTGTCCTACTCAACAGTGCAGAGCAGCTTCTAAATCTGTACTATTTCCTGTCAACGCCTAAGTTCTCTAGTCCTGAAAGCACAATGGCTAAATATTAAGCCAACGCTATCAGTGACATCCCCACTCGGGCTGTACAGAAATAAAGAGTCTAAAGGGCGGGGACCCTTGGTATACTATGGGATCAAGTGATGTGAACAGATAGAATGGCATGAGGCTTTCTGGAAAAGCGGAGATAAGCCTCATCAGTGTTCACATTAGCAGAAGTTCTGGATGTATTATGGAAAAGAGGTTTTGTGACTTTAAGCAGATGTAGTAGTTATTAAAACCCTACAACTTTTGCATGCGCAGTCAAAATGAAGACTGTGGTCAACCTAAAGCTATCTCACAAGTCTCCAAGATTTCTCTTAACCATTGCGAGAATTAAATGAAGTTTTGCATTGTAATGTGCATTTTTGATGCAAAATATTGTCCAAATTAATCCAAAATCCATTTACCTACGTTCCAAGGCAATCCCAGAATGCAAAGTGAGAAAATGTCTATTATAAACATGCATATTCTGCAAATATATATATATATATATATATATGCATCTTAAAATAAACATATAGATGCAAATAATAAACAGTTTGGCATTGCAACTTGCCAAAATGTTATTGAAATCAATTTTAGGCTGCTCTACTGTAGGCTTCACACTAAATACACTAAGCTTTGCTTTAATTCAGTTATAGGCAAACAGTAGACCAGCTCACCATGTTTTGGAATGGAGCCATAGATATAAGGTGATATTTCAGGTAAATATCACATTATGCAGCTGACCAAAACACTCTTTATACAGAATATGACAATGATACATTAGCAATTACAATTTGTTCTCTGCCATATGTCACATCCATTTTCTGTTTCCCATAGAAAGTCAAGATAAACAATTCTGTGAGCTAGGCTAATGACACAAGAGGCTACTACTACTACTGTAAAATAAGAGGAAGTCAACCACATCGCTATAAATAATAGCTCTAGTTCATGCAGAGGAAGAAGTTTCCTCCAGGACATACAAAAGGTTCCATGGCACCATTATTTTATCTCTCATGTTTGCTTTTCTCTGCTGCGTAATAAAAAAGTCAAATGACTGATTAGTGGGGAACAGAGTCCAATGCAAATGTGCACACACACAAAATGAGAGATTGTGGTCTTAAAAGTAATTATTTCTCATTTCTATATAAAAAAAGGGGTATCCGTAGCCACAGTCATACATTGCGAGAGTATAAAAAGTGAAAAGACTGAAGCCCGTCTCTGTTTGAGCATGACCTCCACAACAAAACAACATTGGCTCAACCAATGCTATGAATGTGGGGGTGTTCAATAAACGAATGAAAATTTTCTAGTTATTGAAACTAATGATGGTCATTTCCTGTGTATATCACGATAAACATGATAAAACATCATGTGTTGATACAGCCGTTTTGTTGTTCCAATTAAAGAGTTTAGCCTGTCTTTTTTTCTTTCTTTCTTGCCAGTTTGTGGAACCACTGTTAGTGCAGAATTGTTGCTTGTTATCTCTGCAGACATCATACAGTTGAAGTTTCAGAAAGAAAGAAGCATTATTATTGGCTACAACTTCTCTTTTCATTTTGATGTCATTACGACATATATAGGCAAAAGAAGCTTGCTAAGAGGCCAGCACTGAGCAGTCCGACAGGAACCCTTAATTTCAGCTAAAACAGCTTTATTCCTTTAGAATTTCCTTTAGAAACCTAGTCAACTCTGGTAAGTCATAACCACATTTTTTACAACTTTTCATAAATGCACTTATAATGCCTAAAAATAGCACTTGGTGTTGCTTTTTGGATGAAAGCAGAGTTCTTTTGTATTCTCTTGAAGGGTTTGGCTTCACATAGGTTGCTTAGAAATACTAGTTGGACTAAAACAGCTGAAGCTCATCATTAGGACGTCTTTAAAACGGTTTTGAGTTAATGCCAACTTGCATATTTGCATGCAACTAGTTTGTTGAACAGTGTTGCTGTGCAGCAAAAATACTTACTTATACTTAAACATTATTGCATTCTATATTTTGTATTACTGAAAGAAACCAAACTTGTTAAAACAGGGTGACGTAAAGAAAAAGTTGAAAATGCACCAGAATTTGGTAAGACACATTCCCTGTGCGTCATTATGACTCAGACAGAGGAAACTTGCTTTGACACATCCACTGAGCGGTCGCTTCGCTCAGACCAGACCTTGTTTCACACTCTTAAGATACAATCAGCGAAGCAGTCAGTTGTCAACCCTGGTAAGTCATGAGAAACATCTCTTACAGAAATACTTGTGAATTTTTATCTAAATTAAGAACTCCTATATACTGTATGTTGGGACATGTTTAATGGTGAAACGTAGTGTATGATAAGAGGCTGTATTTGCAAATAATATATTAACACTGTGAAGTTGGTCTGGTATTGATGTTACAGGTCGGGAGTCTTTGAGAAAGTTATGTTAAACAACAAAATGACTCCAAAATTGCATACATTTCTAAGATCTAAACAAGAATGTGATATATACCTGAAGAGAGGTCTGTTGATCACCTCAAATGCCAATCTGCACTGTATACCAACCAACAATCAGTACAATCTCCTGTTGCACTGTTCTCTGCAAGGCTGACCTTGTTTAGCCCCCCCCCCAAATAATTTCATTTTTTAATTTGAGAATGATAAAAGGAATTATGCATTTGAGATCAGAAATACCTTTATTAAAAGTTTAGATTAATTTATTTTAGTGAAGAGGGGTCAATGAAGTCAGCTGTGTAAACAGTGTGTAAACCATCACTGAATACCACTACCCCTTTACGCAGAAATATTTCAAAATTTTCTGGAGAAAAAAAAAATTGTGTTGGTTTCGTGATCGAAACCAGTCCGCTGTGCAGATATTTGCATGCAATATTTGTATACACACATTTTCAGTTTCTTTCTGGATTCTTATCCTTAGTGGGTCTACACATTTTAACACTTCGATATATAAATATATATGTATATATACTGGTCAATGAGAATAGTTCACCCAAAAATGTTTGTAAATTTATAATTAACTCAAGTTGATCCAAATCTGTATATATTTTCCTTTTTTTTAGTTAAATACGAAAGTAAATAATCTGAATAATGTTGGAATATTGAATTTGGTGGCAGATAATGACTTCCATATTATGGGAGAGAAGACTATGGCTGACTACTTACATTCTTCAAAATATATTTGCCGTTGAACAGCAGAAAGAAACGTATACAGGTTTGTAACAACATGGGGAGTAAAGGATGACAAAAAGTTCATTTTTGGGTTAACTATCCCTTAAAGGAAATCATGCATGTGGGTTTAGTCATCCGTTCCTGAATAGTTAGAAATGCCTTTTGAAAACTTTTATGGATGGCATAAATCATTCAGCGTTAAAAGGCCTGCTTGTTTTGGTGTCAAATTATTTCCACTCCCAGATACTGATGCAACAAAACTTTAGCGCCCGGCAGTTTATGAAACTGCTGTTACTTTAAAACAGTTGCTTCAGCATTTTACACTACACAGGAAAGCACACTTCCTTGTTCACCGCAAACATTGTTGCAACAAGTTTATACTATTTCCCACTTCTAGTGGAAAGTGGAGGGTGTTATAACAGGAGTTTGTTTTACTTTAGTTAATTAGAAATCTGTGGCCAAAGTAAAAGCCCTGCCAGAACGACCGCATTCCTCCGGCGACATCACAAGGTTGTTACTGTTGCAGAACTGTTAATGTGAAACTCTGAACTCTGTTTTCAGAAACGACGCAGCACTTCTGCAACTGTCATGGCATCCATGAACAGTTCGTCAGGCATGCATCACTGCGGGTCTACACGTCAGAACCTGGTGGCATCCATCCTTCCTCCTGTACTCATCATTGAGCTGCTACTTGGTCTTCCTGGCAATTTAATGGCACTGTTCGTCTTCAGCAGAACCTTTAGGACTTGGAGGGCCAACGTCATGTTCCTCTTCAACCTGGTTATGTCAGACTTTCTGCTTCTCATCAGCCTGCCCTTCCGCATCGACAACTTCATACGTGGTGAGAATTGGATATTTGGAGAGGCCTGGTGTCGGATCAACCTGTTCATGCTGTCAGTCAACCGTTCGGCTAGCATCGCCTTCATGACCGCTGTAGCTGTTGACCGCTACTTTAAAGTGGCCCATCCGCATCACAAAATCAATTACATGAGCACAAAACAAGCAGCTGGGATTGCCGGCATCATCTGGGCTGTTGTGATATTCCTGAGGATCCCTTTGCTGACCAGCAAACTTCTGCACAAGGAAAACAACAGCTCTTTTTGCAGAAGCTTTAGCAACTATGAGAAACCACCGCTAAGTATCAAACTGCATAACGGCGTGTTTATCTTAGAGTTCTTTTTGCCTTTATTACTCCTGGTCTTCTGCTCTGTGAGTATTGCATGCATCCTACGTACACGCCAGATGAACAAGGACAAGAAAGGGAAAAGGGCTATCCGGACTGTCCTGGTGATTGTTGGGGTTTTTGTCCTATGCTTCTTTCCCAGCATCGGCACAGGATTGACAGCACTCTATTTAAAAGGCCTTGGATCTAAGTACTGTGATGCTTACACATTCACCAGTCAGTTGTTTGCTGCATCCATAGCCTTCACCTACCTAAACAGTGCCCTGGATCCGGTCATCTACTGCTTCTCCAGCTCTATCTTCCGCAATTATTTGAGAAGAATTGTCAACCGAACTGGACTCATGGAGCTACAGATGAGTCGACGGGGCAGTATGCCTAGCGGAAGTGACTGAGAGTGGACTGGGGATTGATGAGCACTGAGCAGTGTACATAAAGCTTTTCTATTATAATTTTATTTGTCAAGTTTTCTTTTCGATACATGTTGTATATATTTTTATACTAATGCATATAGAAGTTATGTAAAATCGTTAACCCCTTAACTGTCACCGTTCCGAATACGGGACACCTACATTTTTTTTTAATATATGTCCTGAATTACATCTTTTTAAGCTTGTATAGTACTTTTTCATGTGTTTTCCCGAAAATGGGGGTGACAGTTAAGGGGTTAAGAAATCATCATTTAAGTGTACATTTAACACTGATATATTTTAATATTATCAGTGCAAGAGGACCAGAATGTGCCTGCTTTTTGGACATGACACTTCTAATTTCTCATTAAAGAGTCTTCATTGACGTCCATCATGTATTGCAGTAACGCCTTTCTGGAGCTCTAGAAGTGAAATGATCAATCAATTCATCCATCTATCAATCTGCAGAACAGCTGTTGACCAAATAAATGCTGGGTGAACAAACTCACACATGTTGAATAGCTGACTGAATATTGGAGAAGCTTAAGGTGTTAAAACAAACTTCCTGGCTTCCTTTCCCATAATTAAGTCCCTTGAGCTTTGCCAGCTAAACAAAGGCAGCCTTTTACCTTCCCAGTAATGATATTAGTTAGAAATATCAATATCAAGTTGACATTTTCTTGTTGTTTATGCTTAATTCAAATTCTATTAGTGTATTTACTAATGGTCACATAGCAGCTGGAGCTGTAACGGCAATAATCAGCTGTCGATACCTGTGATGCTGCGTTCACACAAATGCAGGCACACATATGCACAGGTTGTTAGAAATGCAGACACACATGAAATTTGGCTCCAATCATGTTGTCATAACTGGAACAGAAGGCTAGAGTGGAAGCAGAAGAGGGTCTCTTAACTGCCAGTGGGGAAGATTGCACTTCAAAGGCTCCCACACACTCTCAAGCAGGCAGGATGCACTTCTATCCTTAGTTATAACCCTGAAAAGCTATTTGTTTCTGTGAAAACCACAGGGGTCGATGTATTTTTGGAAAATATCTGTAATATTAATGCTCCCTCTCAATGTTGGATCAATATAAATATGTTGTTATATGTTTTCGAAACTATGATTCTGTGAATACTGAAATGAAATCGAATTTGTTGCAGTTAAGAGCCTTCAAGTCAAAGTTAAATTAAAACAAAAATGAAAAGTACTAAACTGTTGTGGTGACCATTGATGTCCCAAAAAATGTATAAATTTATATATTTTAGGTTAAGTCGGTTTGAGTTGACTCTTTTAACCATTTCCTCTCAGTTAGCCAAGACTCTTGTTTGTGGTTTGGCTGTAATCGCAAAGGCAAGAGATCTAACTCATGTTGCAATAACATCTTTCTCAAGCGGAATATATTTAACTTCCTGTCTTTTTTTCTCAAAGAAATTTGCTCAAACCCAAACGTGACAGTACATTCTTGGTTTACACTGCTGCCAAATTGCTTTTCCTTGAACATCTGATCTGAAACAAAGTTGACCACAACCCTTCCTGAAGGATTTCCACTTAACACCACACTGGAGTCAACTCTAGTATTATTTAAATCTGCTGACACTCCATTCAATTTAATTCTCAAGACAAGTTTGCAATATTTATTTATAATACAAATTAAATTTCATAGCAATTTCCAGTCAATCTAGTGGGTAACATTCTCAGTTACCAACAATAAATAATGTGACGACAGCCATAGTGTCCCATAATAGCACCTGTCCTAAATGTAAGTAAATGTAAATGTAAGTTTAATAAACCATATTGTTAACGTCATCTTGACGTCATTGAATTGCTGTCAGAGTCGTTTGACAACATAATAATGTGTCATTATTTCAGCATTAGAAGTACACTATATTTGCACTTGTAGTTGTTTTTCTCGTTTGGTACTTTTATATGTGTGACTGCCGTTTGTGATTTATGCATTTGTAAGCACATGGCACGAACAACACCAATGTCATGGTATAAATTGACACATTAAAATGTAAACTTTTAATGCAATATAAGGCAAGTCGTTTTGAATAAAAGCATCTGTCCTATGCATGAAGTCTCCCTTAACTATGAAACTATCTAATTACACTTTGCTTCATCAGTTTCAGATGATTAATAACCAAAAACTCATCCAAGCATTCTAATAACCAATTTTTCAATGACCTTTCCACTGACACAGAACGTTCTAGGGTCAACAAACCACATTAAGACTTAATTTGCATTTTGTGGACTAGTTTCAATGAACAAAATTCCCTTCAGTTCCCTTTTAGACCTTTGAGGATTATTAAGTTAATTTAACAAGTGTGTGAGCAGGAATATGACCTGAATACCATAATTCTACTGGCAGACACTTTGGATGAGTCATATTTTTGTGTACACTACTATAAATCATCTTCTTTAAACTCAACCACATGTAAACAATTAAAAATTCTAACTCAAACTGAGCTGTCAATTTGTCAAATAATTATCATAAATCAATATGTGTTGTACATCTCTGTCTTAAATATGGGGTACTGGTGTGACAGCTGCGACAAGCAAGATTTTCTTTGTTATCTAGCTTCACTAACTAAGAGTTATTACTGAAAGGCAAGACCATTTTGGTCCACCAGCGAAACTAGCACAAAACCATCACTAGGCCTTTAGGCCTTCAGACTGATGGCTGAAGGTCTGGATTTCATAGCGGCTTTCTTTGGCCAATGCCCGCCCATAAGGCCGTTTGACCAATATGTCAAACAACCAATCACAGTTCATTTTGTTCAGCGTCTTGGGGCGTCGAAATGTCCCCACAACAACAGACCGGCGTGCAACAAGTCAGTCAGCATAGAATCCCGATGAGACGCTCGCGGTTAACATCTGTTTGAAGCATTTCTCTCAACTTTTTAACACCCATGAGCAATTCTGGAGAACCGAACACAATACTGAATCGGCCAGCTGCGATGTCAGCGTCTGTTGTTTTAATGTTTGCCCGCAAACACGGCTGATATCCCTTTTCTAGTTAGGTACTTCACTTGATCTTCCATAATAGATAGGCGGGGACACACAACTAGTAAATATGGATCTGCTGGGAATCCTTCTAAATGCTGACAAAGGGTCAGCCAGGCTTGGAAAATAATGTTCTTCCCAAATCCTGTCGGCAAACAGGCTAAAATATCTCTTTGTCTTCACTAAGTGCTCAAACAAAACTCCTGGACATCTCTTGAAGAGTCTATGCCGTGAACCTCGCATACATGAAAATCCAACATTTAACTGATCTTGATAAATGCTCATTGTCACTAATGTAAACACAACAGTTTTTCTACCGCAATCACATGTCTGCTCTTTGTTTCCCGGCGGACACAACACTTGCGTCCCCCCAGAAATCCGATAAAATTCAACCAATCAGATGACAACTTCGACATTCCTGATCCGGGTTTCCAGTTAAGTGTACCATACGCATCAGACGTTTAGCCAACATTCAGTGGGCGTGACGTCTGAGGCTGAGACTAAACCATCACTGACCAGCATCATCCTGGACCATAATTTATTTAATTTGGAATTTATAAATAGAAAGAAGATGAAAGTAAGACGAAAATGAAGAAATTAAGTGTTTTGTTTTTTTCCCCAGTATCCTTTTAAAGCACATTTTACCAACTCGAAACCACATCAGCTTTAATAATTAAATTTGATTGTGTATTATCATTTATTATTAAGAGAATTAACACACTAAAAAGTAAGTAAATAAATAAATTCCCATCAGAGGGATGCAATACTATAGACATTTCTAAATTAAGGCATGACCATTGCACAATAATTTTTCATATATAAAAAAAAAATAATAATGTAAAAGATTTTCACCAAGAATTAAACCATCAGGAACCTCCAGTGCCACAGTTTTCCAGAACTGCAACCCACCAGGAGTATTCTGCCGAGGCAAGGAATCTTTTAAAAGTCATCTTCATGGGCTTTTATTTTTGGACACCACATTAGATAAGTAAGAGGAAACTATCAGACAGAGAGAGAGGGGAGCAGGATTGCAAAGGTCCTCGAGACGAGACGAGACCTCGGATCACCTTAAGCACAACTGTGCTACATGACGGCAAACTCACCACTAGGCTATTGGCGCCTACAAGGTAAGAAGTTGTGAAATATGACCAACCACTTAATAAGAATCAAAAGCGGAAGTGTTGTGAAATACATGAAGAATGATTTCTTTAGAGAGATAGATTGAGAGTTTTCAGTTGACTCACCTAATAATTTTGCACACTGTAACTCTAGTTGCCTATATAATCAGCAACCTGTCAAAGCATGTGCACTGTTCAAATAACCGGTTTAAATAAACGTTTTAAGGCTAGTCGGGTACATAACACAATGATTTCACTGTCCTAAAATGGTTCTGGGCATAGATTTAGACACCATTTCATCTCACAAGGGCTTATGTAAATGCATCCAGGCAGAACAGAACGTTCTCTTTAACATATGTCTGATTTAATAAGCTGACAGAGAAGTCAGGATCATACTAGGTCAGACTAATAAATGCTAGTATGTAGCTCTTGTGCATGTGAATTTTCAGATCTCTGTTAACAGGCTAATGAAGTGAAGTTTTAATAACTATAAAGGTTGTAATGTTAAGTTATTTGCCATTTTAAGTGAGACTGTGCCAGAAACAGCCAATGCTGTTTATCAGTCGTCACCACAGTGTCACTGTTTGCTTGTTATTAACTGATATTTTGACTCTTTAATTGGCCGTGCTTTCCCAGACAGTTTGGGAAGTGATAATTGGAAATGAGAAAGTGAGTTTATGCAGTTTTTCATTGTGGTGTGAAAACGTAGATTGGCCTTGGGGCGACTTCTTCCCTCTGCTCAGGACACAGCGGATTAATCAGATCTGCTGCACTCAATTATCTCCTTCGGTTGATTCTACAGCACCAGCGTAAAAATAACCTCAAGATCAGATCTACACATTCTCCATCATGTGATGCATTGTCCCACTACCAGACTCAGACAGGGTCAATAGACTCTTGTGACTTAGCACACAGCCGAAGTGGAAACAAAAGCCCTGAAGCATATGAAACTGTCAGAGCAGCTCTGAACCTGAACACCAGGGCCATGCTACAGTGTCTGTTTATTGTTCTAAGAATGCATCTTAGAACAATAAAGTAAATCATCTATCGCACACACACAAACACACAACTGTCAGCGCTGTTTCTAAACTCTTGTGAATGTTGGCAACCTGCATTAACTAGACAAAGCATTAATGTCGCCCAGCTTTCTGGTTTCCTTTTCTTCAGGACGCCATCTCCAGCTAATGTGATGAGAAGTGCGAGCTGTGAAAGACCTTTTGTTACCTGTTCTTGGCGAGGAATCGCACTGATGTCTCCTGACAGGAACAGCATTGGGAGGCCTAGCTAATGGCCCTGGGTTCAGAAATCATCCACTCCTGAGAGAAAGACGTTGCAGCATGAGCTCTTTAGCAGGCCTTTAAAAATCAATACAAGCAATTCTAAACAAACCCACACATTCTAATTTATTTAAATTCACCATCTCACACAAAGAAAAAAGGAAGAAAAGAGAAAGACAGACAGGAAAATGGTTCTGGCTTGACTTGAAAAAGCTTTGCTTGTATACACCATTATGTAAGCATAAATGGTCTTAAAAACATAGTTCAGACAATATATCAGTGTAGGATTTTGTGTACGATTTTTAATCAGAGTACACATTAAAAGACCAATTGAATTAGTTTGGTAAACTCAATTCAAAAGACTTTCTATTTTTGTCTGTTGCTCATGATCACGTTACAATGTTGGAGTTTTGCAATGTGGTTGCTAGTGTGAGCTGAATAATTGTAATTGTTCTAGGATGTTTTGGGTGGTTGTTAGGGTGTCTCTGTAGTTACCACAGTATTTTGTGTGGTTGACAGGTGGTTGGTAAGATATTCAGTAGCACTTTATTACTTTATTCCCTGATACATACATGGCACTCACAGGCAAATGAGTGGTAATGCAAGGTGTTGAGGACTGCGCTAGGATCAGCTCACAAAGTCAGATACGGTGTGACACCTACAGCAACAGTAATGCCCGCATCATTTATGCTTGCCTTAGCAACCACACCTTGCAGCAGGAGCAATAAACTAATAAAATGTACAAATAGCAAAGGTTATTTTTTTTTTTTTTTTAGATGTGAGAACACCGTGCTATTGTATGAGGTAATTTGGGGAATGATGTAAATAACATGAATCAGGTGTGCAGCAAGAGGTGGGTTGAGTTAGGACAATTCTAAGGGCCCGATGATGGAGGTGGCCCCCAAGGGCGAAAATGTGGTCGCCATATCCACCACGAGGGAACCACAGGAATGTGATTTGTATGGCCACGATACAGCATTTCTACCAAAGGGGTTGCACCCAAGCTGTCTAGCAGTCCCCCTGCCATGAATTAGAGTAAGATAATGTTAATCATTTAATACCATGGTATAACTATCTAAGGCCCAATTTACACTGTTGCGTTTTCATTTAAAAGCACATAAACTTTTACTGTGGCTACACTGTTTCACTAATTCTGCATTTTCGGGGTCATAGAAAATGTGTGTCCACCTATAAAATAGGGAATATACATTTTTATAGTCGTACATTCATGAATGGTCATGTGATACGCACTGTCACGATTGAGACTACAGGAAACGTGCAGATCCATTTGCAAAACTTTTATTGGAAACACACACACAGAATCAAGTCACAGGCAGAGTAATCAACGGCAAACGGGGACATCAGAGACAATGGCAGAAGAATAATCCAAAGTTTGTGGCGTGAGTCAGGCAATGAAGCGAACAGAGTCCAGGGGGCGAAGCTAGAGCGAGTGTCCGAGGGCAGGCTTAGGTCAATATCCAGGAAGGCTGATAAACACGGAGAGAACACGGGAAAGCACGGATGGCTTGACAACGGGGGAAAACACACGGTACATCCAAAAATTTACGAGCGACTATTCAATTCAAATTTATTTATATAGCGCTTTTCATGATACATATTGTAAGGTTTGGAAAAATTAGCTAAAAGAAATTTAATTCAGTTTAATTCTTTAAGCTTGTGATTCTCCTGGGAGAGAGGTCTCGCAGAGGGGCAGATGACCTGCCATAAAACGAGATCTTGGGATTCCAAAGGAACAATAGCTGTCACCCACTTTTATGACTACCCCCTCCTCCCTACGTTTACGACCCAACAGGTCTCAAGCAGCTGTCTGCCTTGACCAACACAGCCCTCTCAACTCATGGAGAAATATACAAAATGTCATGTTATTCTGTGAAGATATTGTTTTTTATGGTCATAACTGATATCAATTTACATGTCCAAGGATGAGTGGTACAAT